>JAXGGT010000035.1:0-36848 GCA_035583425.1 Marsdenia floribunda | reverse complement strand
TATACAACAAGTCTACTGTAAATTTGATAATTATTAATTTATTATTTTTAAGAAATATTTCATAATACATAAAAAAAGAAAACTAGTACTTCCTTAGAAATATCAAAATATATTAAAGCATTAAAATTTTCTTTCTAAATACATAAATTACATATAATTAAAATTTATTTAAATAAATTAACTTTTTTATCTATTAAAAATTTATTAAAGAAAGGGGAAAAGTATAATAGTGGCAACTGAAGATTTTGTGGTCGCAAGCGACTTCTTATCTTTTTTAAAAATAATATAAATAGAGAGAGAGGGAGGAATACAAAAAGACAAGTGGTAACGCGGCGGAGGGAAGGAAGGAAGCATTTAAAAAATAATACCATGACTTGTTCGGAGAATTTGTGGCTGCGGCGAAGCTTACCTCGTGTAACCTGACGACGTTTGGATGTTTGAGGAGCTTTAACGTCCCAATCTCCCTCTTTATCTGGAATCATCAATTAGCTCAAAACAATAAATAAATACATAAAAACAAAATAGTAGTGGTAAAAGCAATTATAGCAGCGGCTTTGGCAAAATGCGGTAAGGAAGTTAGTAGTAGTTGTAGGAGTTGTAGATCACGTGTAATCAGTACGCAACAAATGAGCTTGTCAATATTTTGGGTTTCTCAGAAGGAACATACAATGAGCAAAGCATTGACTTGAATAAACAAATTAAATGAAAAATTACGATACTGTGCTGGGGATATGAAATCGTGGATAGGAAAGAGAAAGAGACCGACCTGATCGGTGATCTTGAGATCAATGATCCTGTTCTTCTCTAATATCTTAATTGCAAAGGACCTGCCTGACTGGATATCTCTGGCATATTTAACCTTTCCGAAATTGCCTTCACCCAGAGTCTTGCCGAGTTCGTAGTTGGCAAGTCGATTTCCGGGCTTGTTTGTACTCGCCTGAATCTGGTCCGCTTCCACCTGCGCCTTCTTTTCATTGCTTCCTCTCACCAGCACCATTTCTCGCAACAAAAGCCGCCCAGCCCAGCCCAGCCCACCGCCAAACAACAATTTATTCTAATTCCACTTAACTATAATAATAATCAATTCAAGAGAGGAGAGGAGAGGAGAGGAGAGGGAAGGGAGATTGCCGGAGAGGTTTAATCTTACCACCACTACTACCAACTAGTTATGTTCTTGGAATTTTGGGGGAGAACTCAAAAATAAATGAATGACTAAAATCACTATTACTCTCTGGACCCCTTATGCCGGAACCACGAACCCACAAAAGTAATGCTAATCAGCTTTCCAAACCCACCAAAAGGTATTTCCGATTTCGACCTTTGTCCTTTCCTTTGCTTAAACAGTATATATGTCTGTAAATTGCTTCCTCAACTTCGTCTCAAATCTTATTTTTCTCTCCTTTCTTCTATTTTTGGGACCGGAACTTTGATGGGTTAATCTCTTTATTAGACTATATATAGTCGAGATTCCGTACACGCCTAATATTACCCCCTCGGCCTTATTGTTTTATTTTATATCACTTACATTAACTGAATAAAATATTACCGTTTAGTTTGACATAATTCAAAATTTCATCCCATTATTATTGTTTTTCACTTTATTCAAATATAAAATCTACTCTCATCAAATTTTAGGAGTTCTGCGTAGGTTCTCGCAAAATATTCTCTAAAATATTGTGTAAGACACTCATAAAATTATAAATACTGACTTAATAAAAATTGAAATTAATTAAATTAACCCGTGTTTTAATTTTTTTTTTTTTTATGTATTAAATAATAATATCTTGAAAAATGTCTTAAGAAATCTCATGCCACATATATATCCTCCCTAATTAATTAAAAGTTACAATATACTCCCTTAAACGAATAGAAATATAATTAAACTTAACACACATTTTATATGTGAGCTAAATATAATTTTTTTTTTTTATAATAAAATTCAATACATAAATAATAGTCAATAAATAAAAATTTAAATTTTTATAGAAAAATTATAATTTAACTATTTAATAGTAATGTGACGGAAATGACGTATGCAGCTTGACAAGGAGGAGAGAAATGGAGGACCATTGTTTTTGTTGGTTTTGAGTTTGTGAGAGTGGGTGAGGATAAGGTTAATGTTTTTCTAATGTGAATTTTCGCATGTGTCCTAGATTTAAATATGTTTTAAAGAAATAATAATAATAATCTTAGGGAGTAATTCAAATAAATATAAATTGATAAGGACTGAACCACGAATTTTCTGTCCAATGGCAATTGGCAATGGACAATGTAATATCTTTCCAAACACTTTTGGTTGGGTAACTAACTTCTGTCCCACATCGGAAGTATAAATAGATATGTCATTGAACTATAAATATGAACTTGAGTATTTATTATCAACTAAAAATATTTTTTTTACTATACTCTATATGTACGATAAAAATTATTTCTAAAATTTCAAACGTCTAATAATTGATAACATTGGCTCGCGAATGCAGGTCGTGACACCTATGGTGGGTGTGATATTGGCGTGTTACGAATAGACGGATACGATTAGTAATAGTAAAGAGGGTGGTTGATCTTGAATCTTGACCAGAAGCGCAGACGTACCCTCTTGGCCCCCTGTAAAACTTACGTGGAGTCGGGGTGAAACACGTGGTTGACCAAAGATGGCTGGAAAAATCTTTTGGCTCCACCCTCGTGAGTCGTGAGTTTTAATATAAAATGATACTATTATTTTGTACTCTCCGTTACTTCATAATTCATATTAATTTTTTGAAAATAATGTGCAATTAAAATTAAAATTAATTTATAATATATTAATTGTATATATATAAAAGCTAATGAATTGTATAATATACACTTAATAATGTAATTTAGTACTATGCAATGACTTTTTTTTTTGAAGTATATAGTTCAAAATTCACAAATATCAGGACAACAACATTTAGCTGGATCGGGAATTAAAGACCATATACATGCTTGTGGCGCTAATTAAGGCTTGAAAAAGTGCCTGTCTCGGTACAAATTGGGTACATACACAAACACATCACACACACGTGGGGAAGACCCATTCCCTCCACTACTTCTTTTTTTTTTATTAGTTCTTTTGTAATTAGTTGAATTTTTAGGAATTTTTATTTTTTAATTTTGATCTTTTTAATATTTATCTTAATATTTTTAATTCTTCTCCCTTAAATTATTCGTGATAAGATAAAATAATACTGATTTATGACTTTTTATTATTTATTTATTTTTTAAGTTATTGATTTTATTATTATTACTATTATCTTTTCACAACTTATTATTTTTATTTTCTTGTTCTTTCTTAAGTTTTCTTATTTTCATAATTTGTAATTTTTATTTTATAAATAGATATCTTTCTTGTAAATTGAAAATAAAGATTAAATTTAAATTTAAATATTTCCTTTTTAATTTGTATTAATAAAAAACTTGTTTAACTCTCTTCCTTGATTTTTTTAATGGATCTATTCTCTTAAAAATAAAATAAGAGTAGAAAATTAATGAAGAAAGAAAATAATATTTGAGTTTTAAATTCAAGTTGACCTCTGTAATTTATATTATAATTTTTTTTTTTTTACAATTTTTTCTTTTCTCATTTAAATTACATATATCTCCAATTAATAATAATAATTATTATTAAAAATTCTAAAATTACATTTATTTCCAATTCTTATTATTATTTATTATTATTATTAAGAAATTTTAACATTTTAATAAAACATATATCTTATAAATATATATTTAAATACACAATACATATCTTATGAATATATATTTAAATACACAATACACAATAATTAAAGAAGTTAAAAATTTATTTGAATTAATATTTTTATTATAACTGATAGTAAATAATATGTTTATTAATTTTTATAGATTCAATAACTATAATAATGTACTCTTTCGAATTTATTTTTTATTTTTGGTTAATTTTCTATAAATTTATATAAAATTTTAACATTCAAAACACCACTTGTGTATATATATATTTTAAATAAAAATTATTTTTTAATTGAACTGTTACATGATTATTAATTAAGTTAAACAGCTATATGCACGCACGCACTGAATAAATAATCGGTCTTTTATGCCGACTTGAAAGCACCCCAATTATTACCAACAATTAATCAAAATACAAAGAAACATACGAGATAAAGCGAAGTACCACAAAGTAAAGACAGAGTACCACCGGGAAAAAAAAAAAAAAAAAAAAAAAAACATACGTGTATGTATATATATATATATATTGGTTGCAGCAAAATTAATTAGGCATCCATCGACATCATA
Organism: Marsdenia floribunda; assembly: GCA_035583425.1. Classification (NCBI taxonomy): domain Eukaryota; kingdom Viridiplantae; phylum Streptophyta; class Magnoliopsida; order Gentianales; family Apocynaceae; genus Marsdenia; species Marsdenia floribunda. The sequence continues at coordinate 32,555 of JAXGGT010000035.1, read as the reverse complement.
GCTCCTCATCACGACCGTGCCCGACAACGCTATCCTTAAAATCCTGGGATTTCTCCTTTGCGGCTCCAAGATTCGATGAAATGGTATCTTTAGCCGACTCCAGAGTTTCCCCAGCTTTACGTTTTGCAGTCTCGTAACCTTCTTTGGCTTTCTCCCCGGCCCAACTCAGTTGTTCTTCTGCTTCGCTTCCTCTTTTTTCCGCCTCTTCCCGCGCCTTCTTCCCCATTTCCTTTGCTGCCTCCCTAGCTTCTCCACCCTTCTCTGCCGCTTTCTCTTTTGCCGCCTCCGTCTTCCTGCTTGCTTCTTCCGCTACCTTGCTTCCCTTCCCTTTTGCCTCTTCTCCCGCCTCATATGCCTTCCCTTTTGTTTCCCCTGCTTTTTCTGCTGTATCCCGTGCCTTGTGTCTTGTCTCTACTGCCGCGTTATATGCCTTCTCTTTTGCCGTTTCTGCCATGTCTCCAGCCGCATTCTTTATATCTCCGGCCTTCTCTGCAGCATACTGACCTGCCCCTGCATGCATATACGTACATGAATTAATATTAATAATTATAATCTTAATCCCAAACCCCCTCCCCCAAAAGTTTTAAAAAGAAAAGAAAAAGTAACTAGCTACACACACATGTATATATATAGAGAGAGAGAGCTAGGACTAACACATGCACGAGTATTAATTTCCTCTAGGTTGACGAATAACCGCGCGAGAAAGCCAAATAAAGATTAATATGAAATGAAAATCACACATCGTCAGCTAGCTATAGCTAGCAGTACTGACCAGTTGCAGTTTCAGTGACTGTCTCTTTCGTTTTCTTCGCAGCATCCATGGCCGCATCAGAAGTTTGTTTGGCAGTGTCCTTGGCTTTCTCCGTGCCGATCCCTAAACCTTCTGAGATTTTTTCCTTGGCCCATTCTGCCCACGACTCTGAACCCTCTTTAGCTTCTTTTCCCGTCTGTTCTGCCTTCTCTCCTGCGTGTACCGTCTTAGCTTTGGCCTCTTCGTATTTATTAGTATCGTGACCCGAAACATGATCAGTAGCCAGTAGAAGAAGCATGATTGCCCCAACAAGGGCAAGTAACATTTTAACTCGAACAGTCTTTGAAGCCATTCCGCACGCAGGCAGCTATAGCTAGCTTGCTAGAACGTGTGATCAGCTCACAAGTACTGATTATACACAACAAGCTCCAAAAATCGATGATCCGCTCACCTCCCGCGCCCGATTTCTAGCTTAATTATGTAAGTAGATTAAGGTTTGAACAATATTATTAATTAAGGTTCTCGAGAAGGAAGGGTTTTAAAAAAAAGCCAACACTGAGTCGGTTGTCAAGAGGTGGTGGGATGCTACGTGGCTGTAGATACTGCATGCGCCATTTCAGAAGCCACACCTGTCACTTATAGTTCTTGCTTTGCATGCAAGGTGGCAAATACTGTGCAAGATTAATAATGTTTAATTTTGATTTTGTTATTCTACTTTATCTGTTTGAAGAAGATTCATCCACATCAATTGCATACACGCGTTCTTATTATTAAAAAAAAAAAAAAAAAGGGAAGAGTAGAAGAATTAAATATGTTCCTGAGCCAAAAAAGAATCAAATTAACATGAATTAACATAACTTCATGGATTCGAGAAATTTAGGATATTAAATTATTATAAATTCCATCCCATAGACATTAAATGAAAATACATTGAAATACAAGTTTAAGAACGAACATCCAGCCTGGGTTATATCCAATTCCCCCACCACAGATTCATAGAAGACTGGGTTCGAGAGAAAGGGCCCGTTAGCGGCAACATCTCAATGAGATTATTTGAAGGAATATCTATGATAAAACTCAAAAAATGGGGAAGAAAGCAACCAGAATTGTATTTAAAGGAATATCTACTAAAATTTCTTATTTTATTGAATAAAAGAGATTTGTACATCAGTATTTAGAAATCTGCACGTAAAAGAAAAATAATCTCACCCCTTCACTAATGCTGACTAGGACAATAACCACCATAACTAATCAACAAATACAAGATATTATTTTATCCTATCTCGTTATTTTTCTGTGCAGCATTTCTTCTAGAAGATAACTGATCCTCCTTGTGTAAAATATCATGATTTTTACAATAGTCTTCAACACTCCCCTTCAAGTTGGAGTTTGAAGGAATACAAACTCCGAACTTGATAACCATATCATGATGTAATGGTCTTGCTAAACCTTTGGTTAAAATATTTGCTAACTGCTGTGCAATAGGCACATGACATAGATGTATGAAACCAGCAATTACCTTCTCCCTGACAAAATGACAGTCTAGTTCCACATGTTTTGTGCGTTCATGATGAATTGAATTCTTAGCCAATTGCATAGCTGCTTGACTATCTCTATAAATTGTTATAGGTGATGAAAATAGTATTGAACATTCTTCAAATAGTCTACGTAGCCAAACCAATTCAGCTGTCACCTTACTTAGTGCCCTATATTCTGCTTCGGCTGAAGAAAGAGAAATTACTGGTTGTTTTTTTTTTTTTTTTTTTATTTCCAAGAGATTAAAGTAGCCCTTAAAAACACAACATATCCACTAATAGATCTTCTGTTGTTTGGACAAGAGCCCCAATTTGAATATGAATATGCAGTGATATTAAAATCTCTTGACTTACTGATGAAGAGTTCAATGTTTAAGGTTCCTTTTATATACCTGAGTAGATGATGAACAACCTTGAAATGAGGTATTCTAGGTTCCTTAAGGAACTGACTTAATTGTTGTATTACAACAAATACAATGTCAGGCCTTGTATTGGTGAGATAGTTTAGCTTTCCAACCGAACTTTTATATCTTTCTACATCCAAAAACAAATCTCCAACTGTTGCCTGCAGTTTTTGAGATATATCAAGAGGACTAATACAAGCCTTTGCAAATTTGCATCCTGATTCATCCAACAAGCTCTCAACATAGCTTTCCTGATGTATCGAAACTTCACAATACTCAAACTTCATGCCTAAAAAATAATTCAACACACCAAGATCTTTGATTTTGAAAGTTTGAACAAGAGTTTGCTTGACAGAAATAATCCCCTCAATATTGTTCCCTGTGATAATAATATCATCTACATAGACTACTAACAATATGAGTGAATCATCTATATGCTGCACAAATAAAGAATAGTCATTTTTAGATTGAATAAAACCCAGTGAGCATAAAAAATCAGTCAATCTTTGATTCCATTGTCTGGAAGCGTGTTTCAAACCATATAGGGATCTTTTTAGCCTAGAAACCTCTTTAGGATTAGACAAAACTAATCCTTTTGGAGGAACCATATAGACTTCCTCATCTAACCACTCGTGGAGAAAGGCATTGTTGACATCTAATTGGAAAAGAGTCCACCCTTTCTTGACTGCAATAGTAATCAAATATCTTACTATGGTCATTCTTACCATATGTGAGAATGTTTTAGTATAGTCAATGCCTTCTCTTTGTGTGAATCCTTTACTACCAACCTAACGTTACATCTTTCAACTGAGTCATCACCTTTGTATTTGATCTTATACACCTACTTGCATCCAATCACCTTTTTTCCTTTTGGTAGAGGAACTAAATCTCATGTATTGTTAGTAACAAGAGCATCAAATTCTTGTTGCATTGCTAGTTGCCATTCAAGAATGGAAGAGGCTTCATCATAATTCAAAAGCTCAAATAAGTGTTGTGATTGTGTATGATTGTGATCCTTGGTGATGATAGTGTGTTTAAAGGGGACAAAGGTGGCAGTATGCTGAAGAACTGTAGGGTGTGTTGAGGGAATAGTGTGACCATGAAAAATGAAAGCATAATCTTGTAAATAAGCAGGTGGTTTTCTAATTCTTTGAGGTCTACCTATATTTTGAGAAGTGGAATTATGAATAGGAATGGAAGTGTTAGGAGTGGTGTGCATGTGATTTGTGGGGCTATCTATATGACCATTGAAAGACTCAATAGACTGAATATTGCTGAAATTGTCAAGATTATCAGATATGGGAATGGGAAGAAATGAACCACTAACATAGTGTTTCCAACAAGATAAATGGTAAGGAAATATGTGCTCATGGAAGATAACATCTCTAGAGACAATAATTTTGTTGGTTGAAAGATCAAGAACCTTATAGGCTTTTTGTCCTATGGGATAACCAATGAAAACACAAGCTTGTGCTCTGTGTTGGAGTTTGTCTCTACCCTATTTTAGTGTGTTAAGATACCAAAGACAACCAAAAGATCTTAAATGTGAGTACGATGATGTTTTCCCATGTAAGACTTCATAAGGGCTTTTGTCCTTTAGAACACTTGAAGGCTATCTATTTATTAAGTAAGTTGTTGTAAGCAAGCAGTGCCCCCATAAGTGTATATGCAGGTTAGATTGAAACAAAAGGGCTCTACAAACTTCTAATAAGTGTCTATGTTTTTGCTCTACAATGCCATTTTGTTGAGGTGTTTGTCTGACAGAAGTTTGGTGTAAGATTCCTTCATTTTGAAAATAAACTAGAGCTTTTTTACTTAATCTTAGTTCAAGGGCATTGTCACTCCTAAAAATTTTAACAGAAGTGGAGAATTGTGTCTTAACCATGGAAACAAAAGATTTTATTAAGGTAAAAGCATTGCTCTTGCTACTTAAAAGATGAGTCCAAGTAGCTCTTGAATGATCATCAACGATGGCGAGAAAATACCTACAATCCTTGAAAGTGGATGTGTGATAAGGTCCCCAAATGTCTAAGTGAACAATATTAAAAAGATGTGTAGATATGGTGTTACTGAGGGAAAAAGGAAGCTTGGTTTGCTTAGATTTAGAACAAATAACACAAATATTAAGTAACACTTTCTTTATTTTACATCCCAAATCAAGTTTACAAGCTTTGTGAATAGGTAAATGACCTAATCTATAATGCCATAACTGTGTATTAGAGATACTGGTTCCAAATAGGAAAGAATGAACAAGAAAATGAGTGAAAAATTTGCAAATACAAGAGACAACAACAAATTTATTGGTAACAATTCCTGTAGTAGGACAAGTTTGAAGAAAATAGAGTCCATTGTAAGCTTTACCAAGAACTTGCGGCCTCTTCATTGAAGGGGCCTACAAAAAACAATAAGAAGGAGTGAAGAGAACAGTTTATTGTAGGGTTTTGGAGAGCTTTTCCATGGATATGAGATTGAATTGGAATGCAGGGAGATAAAGATCATTAGTTAAGGTTAGATTTGAAGTGAAAATAATAGTTCCGCAAGATTCAACTTTCACAGTATTTCCATTAGGAAGAATGACATTGAAAGGTATTTTTAAAGGTTCAAGCTGAACAAAGAAACATTTATTGTGAGTCATATAATTTGTGACACCGCTGTCAAGAATCGAAGGTTCATCAACCATGCCACAACACAAACACTTAGTTTTACTCAAAATTAGGAAGAAACTTACTATTCATACCTGCAAATGTGGTTAAAGCTGTGCTTTGATCAATAGAATTTCTTCATGTTTCTTCATTTGGCCTGTTTAGCTTCAAGATATTCACCAACTGTAGGAATTGTTCTTGAATAATTCCTGTTGAAGCAAGAGTAGCTTGATCATAGGTTGTACTTCCTGAATTTTGATCACACTGATCTTCATTGTGAACATGCCCTGCTAACTTTTTATCCCTTTCAAAACCGAAATTGGCAGAATATCCATGAAGTTTATAGCATTTTTCAATGCTATGTCCCCTTTTCTTACAATACCTGCATTCTACATTCCTCCTCTAGAATCCCCACGAAACTTCAGAAAATTTGTTTTTCCTTTGCTTGCATTGACAATGAAGGATGCATTGTCACTAGAGAAATGAACATTGGCATTTACCTCTCTTTATCTTTCTTCTTGAATCAACAAAGCGTAGGCTTGGGAAATGGTTGGCAAAGGTTTCATCATCAATATGTTTCCCCTACTAGTAACATGACCCTCATTAAGTCCCATTAAAAACTAAAGTAGCTTCTGATCTTCCTGAAACTTAGCTATCTCTAAACCACTACCACAAGAACATGAGGGTATAATGCATAAGCTCAAAAATTCATCCCAAATTTTCTTAATCTTAGTGTAATAGGTAGCTATGTTGTTTACTCCTTGAGAAATTGACATTAATTCCTTTTGCAAATGGAATAGCTGCGTTCCATTACTCTGCACAAACCTATTCTCTAACTTAACCCATAGATCCCTTGCACTATTGCAGTATAGTAAACTGTCTCCTATATCCTTCTCAACAGAATTAGTTAAGTAACCAAGAGATTACTATATCATTTTCACGTTCCCAACTTCTGTAACTCGGATCTTGAAGATTAGGTTTTTGGATGAATCCATTAACTAGCCCAAGCTTGTTCCTAGCTGATAAGACAATTTTCACAGACCTCTTCCAAGATTGAAAACCACTGTCATCAAAAACCTTATTAACCAAAACCTGGCTAGGGTTATCTGATGGATATAAAGAGGATTATGAATATCATTTTGAGTGGAATTGTTCATTTTTTAGAATGGTATATTGATTAGAAACAGAACAAAAAATCAGTAGAAAAACAAAGAAACAATTTGATTGACATTGCTCTGATACTATGATACAACTCAAAAAATGGGAAAGAAAGCAACCAGAATTGTATTCAACTTAAAAAGGAGAAACTGAAAATGTGAAAATTGCTTTTGTTTCTTATTGAATGAAAGAGATTTGTACATCATTATTTATATAGAAAAAAGACAAAAAAATCTGTACAGAAAAGAAAAATAATCTCACCCCTTCACTAATGCTGCCTAGGACAATAACCACCATAACTAACTAACGCATACAAGATATTCTTTTATTCTATCCCTTTAATTTTCTGTGCTGCATTTCTTCTGGAAGATAACTGATCCTCCTTACAATCTAAAATGGATAAAATGCTTGAGATACCCTCAAAAATACTTCACAAATGAGTATTTTATATTTGGATTATACCATCCAATTTAAATTAAGTGAGAAATTTTTATTCCCAATAATTAAACACATTTGGACATCATTTTTTTCCAATTCAAATGTGTCTCCTATAAGTATATTAGTTGGCCTCAATTTAATTAAATATTATTTATAATATTAATAAAATAATATTATACACTCTTATAAAAAAAAAATATTCTCTTACAAAACTAATTATTACACTCTATAAAACCTATAAAATAAACCATACTTTTTCTAATATAAAATTTATTTTCAATAAAGTTACAGATAATATTCATTTTGAATTATATTGTGTTTGAAAAAAATTATTTTTTTTTTCAAAAATAATAGTAATCCAAACACACCCTTATTTTACTGAAATTTAGTCAAAAAACTAATTATAGAAAATTTTGGGTGTGTTTGGATTTCCACTCAACTAGAGTTGAGTGGAGTTTTTTGGTTTCCCAATAATCCGATACATTTGGACATCATTTTTTTTCAAAACAACTTTGTCTCTCACTTTAAAACCCTATGTCTATGTTGTGTACCCCATTTAATAATATATATATATATATATATTATTAATAAAATAATATTATACACTAAAATAAAAAAAACATTAACTTACACACACAATCATTACTCTATAAAACCTATATATTATTAATAAAATAATATTATACACTAAAACCCCAAAAAACATTCTCTTACACACACAATCATTATACTTATAAAACCTATATATTTAACCTCACTTTTTCCAACATAAAATTCAATTTGAAAAAAGTGGGAGACAATTTTTTCTTTGAGTGATAACTTACCTCAAAAACTCTATTTTTTTTTCCCTAATATAGTGAAAATCCAAATACACCCTTTATATTGGTTGTAAGTAATTTCTTTGGTAAATATACCATTTGATAGATGAATTGATTTGAGGTATCAAAGTGGTGATTCTCTCAATATTAAAATGCTACTTTTTTTTTTTTTTTTTTTTTTTTTAAAGGAAACGAGTCTCTATTTTATTATTATTATTATTGAATAATTAAATTTTTATTTTTATTTTTGATTAAAAAAAAAAGGTTTTTTAACCAAATTTTAGTAATTTTTAGGTATCAAAATTTTTGTATCAAACTCGTGTATGTGTTTTGAACGACATTTTTATTATTTATAATCTCATTAACCAACTTATATCGTAATCATAATTTCTTTTAATTTCACTCAATTTTTTAATTTCCTACTCTTTCAACTATTTTTTTTTTTTTATGAGATAATTTGATTGGAATAATTAAGGGTTCATTAAAATTTGAGTTAGTTAATAATATTACAAATAAAAAAAAATGTCCTTTACAAGACTTATATATACTTGACACGCAAACTGTGATAGTTAAAAATTATTAAAATTTAATCAAAAATAAAATAAAAATTTAATTTTATAAAAATAAAAGATAAAAATACGTTTGTTTTAATAATAAAAATATAAACAAACGACTAATTTCCCTATTTGTTGATATTTTACTTTCAATACCTATTTATTAATATTTTGTCGTTGCATTCACAAGGTGTTGAGGCAAAATTGTCTTGAATAGTTTGAGAGAATCAAAGAATTTATGGTTTGAAGTGTGATATCGCAAACTAAAGTGCTGCTAAACGAAATTAACAGTGCACAGGGAATATGAGATAACAACGGGCAAGGTCGCAATTTCAGAGCTCCAGGCGAAGGTGAAGGGCTTGAAGCTCATGTCCCGGTGTTGGTAGCAAGCACAAGAGCAGCTAATCTTGGAAGAAAAAGGAAACGGACACTGCAGAAGAAGAGGAGGAGCTGGAAATGGCTAGCGTCTCATCGAATTACTACCTGAGCGTGAGGATCGAGTACCCACATAGAATCCATGCGAACAGCAACAAGTACAGTTCTAGGCGCAATTTAAGACTTCCGTCAATCGCCTGCAGCACTGCCTTGTCGGAAGGAGGAGGAGGACGCGGTGGTGGTGATGCTCACGTGTTCTCAATCACCCCCTCTAGTCAGTCGGACATCGACTACCTTGGCCAGAGCACCAAGGGCGACTTGAATCCCAACATCGGTGGGTACCCTTTTCCTTGTCTCCTCATCTTCCTTCTTCCGTCTTTGGCTTATGGTGATATTGATTTATGAACGCAGGAACTGATGGCAGGCATGCTGTCTTGGAAGGCCCCATTGAGGAGGTGGCCAGGATGGAAGCCCAAGAAGCTCAAGACTTGCTTCAACACCTTGGCATTCCGGTAGCTTCAACCACTTCTCACCCATGCTTCTCCGACTCTTCTTCACCTTTTTCACCAGTAAATCCTTTGCAGGCCCCATTTTCTGCAAGATATTCCCAGCGTGGGATTTTTTGCAGTCGTACATTGAATCTACGATCTATTAGTGCAATTGGATACGACATGGACTATACACTCATGCATTACAATGTGACGGTGAATTTCTCTTTGCTTGCTTGCTAAATCAACTTTAAGGAAAAAAAAAATGAACTATGTTGTTCCTTTATTCCTTCATCTCCTCACTTTGCCTTTTATCTCTGTCATCTTGCTTACTAAATCAACTTTAAGGAAAAGAATTGAACTATCTTGTTCAAATTGTATTAACTTGGTAGATACCCTTTCTTTTTTACTGTCATCAAGTTATTGCCAAACTGAGTGTCACAGTTTGATGGAACTGTAAATTTAAGTATAGACTTGAAACATGCTAACGTAGAATCAAAAGAGGGTTAATGTATGAGGGGTTCAGGGTTTTCAGTTAAAATAGTTTATTTGAGTTTTAGCCTTCTATGGTACTGAAGCTGGATCCACCAACATTCTATTCGGGCAAAAAGTGTAAATATTATTATGAAAATTAACGTGTTTGTCAATATCATTAACCACTTTAATCATATGATGGGATTCATGTACTTTGATTATGATCTAGCAGGCCTGGGAAGGAAGGGCATATGACTATTGCATGGATAATTTGAGCAATATGGGCTTTCCTGTTGATGGTCTTGCCTTTGACCCCGAACTGGTACAGACTTGTTTACAAGCTTGATTCAAAATTTTATGATGTCATTTTCTTAGAGCGTCTTTACTTAATAATTCTCAAGGTCATTAGAGGTCTCGTAATAGATAAAGAAAAGGGCAACTTGGTTAAAGCAGATCGCTTTGGATATGTTAAAAGAGCAATGCATGGCACAAGAATGCTATCTACTCGGGAAGTTAGGTGTGTATGGTTCAATCTTTGAAACTTTTTTGTCTCATATTTATTAACTAATATATTGTCTCTTTCCTCGTATAAGATGGGTTATAAAATGTCCTTGATAGACTGTTTTTCAATTCATGATTGTATCAAATGATTAACAATTGTTTTGTCTGTATCATTACTTCTTTTTCTTGACCATCATCTGAAGAGTAGTTCTAAGTAGTTCATAATTTCTTCAAATGATAGTTAATGTGTAGTTATCCTGCAAAATTGGAGTAATGTTTTGCATGGTGCCTTAATTTTGTATGCATGGAAGTGAGATGTACGGGAGGGAACTTGTAGATCTTAGAAAGGAGAGTCGATGGGAGTTCCTCAACACGCTCTTCTCTGTTTCAGAAGCAGTGGCTTATATGCAGGTAGGTTTCTTTAACAATTAGAACAAAAGCTACTTCATGGTAATGTTGAACCTTGTAATGACCCAGTTCTATCAATGTCTCTTTATTGTTATAAAAGAGGGGTCGGTGAGAGCAACTCTACTTGACAAAACTATGAAGCTGAAAATAATAAATTTCTTCTTAAAATGATCAATTTTGGTAGATAAGATGAACAGATTCTTTTTATTTTTGTTTTCTTTGGTGATTCTCTCTCTCTTATGAAGATACCAGATAATATTGTTTTTCTGGTGGCAGTTCTTTGATTGTCAGAATATGCGACTAATATTAGGTCATCTCTTGGATTTCTTTGCCAAAGTAGTCACCTATCCCTGGTTTGGGTTGTACGAGATTGGAAGATAGTAGGAGTGAGGGCAGGTTTTACCATTGAATAAAAGAATTCTTTGGATAGTTGGCGGGTGTAAATAGTGTACACATTTCTCTGCTTCCCTGTACCCATTATTACTAATCTACTCTCTCCCTCTCTCTGACATTCAGATGGTGGATAGATTGGATGGAGGAGTTATAGCTGCAGATCTTGGTCCACTTGATTATAGGGGCCTTTACAAGGTTGTACTATATCGAGCATTTTTTGTGCCGTGGTGCTGGTGAATACGTCTTATTGTTAATTTTCTACAATCTCGCAGGCGGTTGGGAAGGCACTCTTCAGGGCACATGTTGAAGGTCAGCTGAAGGTACATTAATTGTCTGATAAACTTTTGAATGTTGTTACTGACATGTAATATAGCATGGTTGTGCTTTATGACAGTCAGTTAATTAAAAGTCTAACATTACAGAGTGAGATTATGTCTAAGCCTGAACTTTTTGTTGAACCTGATCCTGAGCTTCCTTTGGCACTTTTAGATCAGAAAGAGGTACTTTCATCTGTTTTTTAGCTATATCTATGTACCACAATTTATTGTCATTTTTATATGTTCTTCTTGTATTTATCTTTATCTTTATCTTTATTTTCACTATATTATGTTTCTCTTTTGCTGTTATGAACCAGGCAGGCAAAAGACTTCTTCTCATCACCAACTCCGATTATCACTATACAGACAAAATGATGCAGCATTCTTTTAATAGATTCCTTCCCAATGATATGAACTGGCGGGATCTTTTTGACATGGTGCGTATACTTTGACATGATATTTCTAGTAGCAAGTAAATTCACTTTATCTCTCTATTTGCCATTATTTTTGTTGAAGCAGCACATTCAATATGACATATAAAGTAACCTGGCCTGTGAGTCTCTATCTGAAATGTCCATCAATCATGCTAACACAGACAATCATGGATTTTAATACTTCAAAGTAAGAGTCTTTTTCAACATCAAGCAACTAAAATTGTTTTGTTTAATGTTTTGGATTTGTCATGTGATTTTTGTCCAAGTACATAGTCTAAACGATGACATTGAACTAAAATTAATGCTTGTCATTCTGAAATGTACTTTCTTTCCTATGCACCGCCTAATTACTTGAAAATTAGAATGATGTTTCTCTTTGATAGTAGTCTGAATATAGGGAGTTGTAGCAGAATAGAATCCCTGAGTGAGGTATAGTCTCAAACGCTTCAAGGTATTTAAAATATAAATGCAGAATAGGTGCTGGAGAATAATAAATGGCTAAAAGATTGGAGAACTTTCAATTCTTTTAGTAATTAAGATTTTAGTTGGTTTCTAACTAAGAAATTGATTTAGAATCTATTTAGGGTCCTACCTTTAGGAATTATAGTTTAGAAGATAAGTGTTATAGATGAAGGATTTGTTTATAACCTATAAATAGAGGATAGAATTTCTCTATGCATTTATGTATGCAGTTCTTTCCCATTTAACAATATTTACAAAATTTTCACAAACATGGTTGTGTGACACAATTCAACTTGTGTTGGGATACCATGTGGTCTTTGGTGTTTTTCCTAGGCTAATCTTTTTCTTAATAAGACTCTAATAGTTTTCCTGTTTTTTCTTTTTTCTCAATTGTTGATAATCTCTTATTCTTATCTGATTTTCCTTGGTCCTTCCTGTTCTGAATATTCCTGTGGTTTACATCTTTTTTTCCTTCCTAGTTTAATATCCTCAATCTAGCAGATTTGAAGATAGTTCTTTTTTGGGATAGTTTATCTGAGTTTGTCCTGTATCAATAGGAATACCAATAAAGTTCCAAAAATAATATGTTTCTAAGTTTTTATAGAATTCTGGATTATCTGGACCAAGCAATAAAATATGTGGTTTATTGATAAACAATGTAGGCTAAAAATGGGAATATAAATTATGTTTGGATTAGTTGTTTTCGTTAAATTGTTTTGCACATTACAGCTTACAGTGAGAAGTAATACTGCCACAAGAATGAAGGTCACAAATCTGAATCATAATAATTATTCTGGAACTTTTGTGTATAAATAGGTTATAGTGTCAGCTAGGAAGCCAGAATTTTTTCAAATGTCTCACCCGATGTATGAAGTGGTGACTGGTGAAGGTTTAATGCGTCCCTGCTTGAAGGTCCAGCCAGGTAATTTATGATTTCCTGATTTGTTTTTCCTTTGGATAGCCCAAGGTTCAACAAGCTTGAAGCACTTCTGGGTTTCTCATGGAAACATGCTTACCTTTAGTGGGGCTAAATAATTTTCGAAATACACTAACATGCCTATTCCAATTCTAATGCATATCTATCTGGCTGTTGGGTTATGCAATTATGTTTGTTCTAACCCTTAAATATTGAAGATTCTCTGGCTTCTAATCTTTATGGTTATTGTTGAAGGAACATAATAAACATGTTGTTTCTCCAGCAACTTAATAGGCTTTGAGATAAGTTAGTAATTGGGTGATTGCCATGTTTGTCTTTTGTCTGAAATTCTATCTATGTATGGATATGATGCCTTCTGTGCAGGGGGCTTATATTCTGGAGGAAGTGCCCAGATGGTTGAGAATTCACTGAACATTCATGGAGATGAGATCTTATATGTTGGGGACCATATATATACAGATGTAAGCCAATCGAAAGTTCATCTTAGATGGAGGACAGCATTAATTTGTCGAGAACTAGAAGAAGAGGTTGGCAGCGGTTACTTTTGATCTCCATGACATCATATTAGTTAGATTTGATTCACAATTAGTAGATGATGGTTGGGTGGTTTTCTTTTTTCCTTATCCAATCTCATCAATTTCTCAGATGGATCAATATCACATTATATTTATCGCTGACAGTGATACTTTTAGCATTGCTCATAACATTGTTGCTATAATCTTGTGGCTCAGTTTAGTTTTGGGCCCTAAGCTACTATGTACTTCCATTTTTTTTTTTTTCATCTTTTAAATTTGACTGTTGTCTTTACGCTGTTTTTGATTTTTATGAAACAGTACACTGCTTTAATTCAGAGTCACTGTCATCGAGCTACATTGATAGACCTTATAAATCAAAAGGAGGTTGTAGGTGATCTATTTAACCAACTTCGGCTGGCCTTGCAAAGGAGAGGCAAGGGACGTCCTGCTCAAGTAATTTTCTAGTGCATTAAAAGAGATCTCATCCCCTGCCTGGAATAATTCTTATTTTTCTTTCAATAGCTTGCATCCTGACAGAAATGATGCATTCTATCTTGTCACCAATGCATTTATCTTGTGTGCATCAGACACTTGCTGCTACTCAAATGGATGATAAAGAACTCACAGATAGCATGCAAAAACTGCTTCTTGTTATGCAAAAGCTTGATGACAAGATTGGCCCCATGCTAGAAGCAGATGGAGAGCACTTCAACAAAAGGTGATTGGGGTACCTATCACTTGAACTACTTGTTCCTTTAACTTCAAAAGCTATTTAAAAATTAGTTGGCACATGACAGTTATAGTTAGCTAAGTAGCTTTTCACATAATCAAAAGAACTTATTCCTTGAAATCCAGGAATTTAAATTAACTATACTGTGAGGATTCTCCTCTTCAACTTATTAGGATCTTGTTTGCAATTGTATGAACTAGTTTTCATTTTTCTCTTCAATTTGTTGTATTAGTCAATGGGCCTTTTTCTTTTCAGGTGGGGTTTTCTTTCCCGTGCTGGTCTTTGGGACAAAAGCCACATAATGAGGCAAATCGAGAAGTATGGAAATCTCCTATATATCTCTTAAGTGACATTTTAATTTCTGGAAGTAGGTGTAGCTGGAATTTGTTTGATATAGCCACTCAATTCTCTTTCCCCCTTATGCCACAGGTATGCTGACATATACACATCGAGGGTTTCAAACTTTCTCCACTATACACCTTTTATGTATTTCCGTGCCCAAGAGCAGGTATTTATGTGTGTGTGTGTGTGTGTTTTTTTTTTTTTTTTTTTTTTTTTTTTAATTTTTTATTTTAATAACAAAATTTTTTGATCAAGTCGTTTGATAGATTCCAATTTCTTCGGAGTTTTTGTGTCATATTCTAATCTTGCATTCTTTATCTCTATAATTATTTCTTGGGAAAATTCTCCGGGCTTTTTTTTTTTTGTTTCCCCAAGAAAATGGAGGGCTTTTATTATCCTCGCCGAGCTTTCTCTAACTCTTGTTGAGAAGCAACACTTCTAGCCGTAGCATCCAAAGGTAATCAGAACTAAACCTCCTTTGAGGAAGGGTAAAGCGATAGCAAGCCAGTGGTAGAGCTTTTCTCCACTTATTTTGATTGGAAACCACAAACCAGTACAAGAAATGACCCCAAAAGTCCACCATTGCAAGCCAATAGCCCTTCAACTTCTCCATCACAATATTCAGCACTTCATGGAAAATCCTTTTCACTTCTCTCTCTAACCCTATGTGCCTCCTCTGTTTCAATTTTGTTCTTTTCCTTCTCCTTTTTCTCATCTCTAACTTCAGCAATCGGAAAAGAATTCTAATTTCTTAAATCAAATTAAAATTTTTGGAATCATTCTTCAAGTTCAATTCTACAAACGGTGACAATGCCTTACCGATTTTGGCCATGGCTCTTGGCTTAGTAGAAAAGTTGATGTGTAGAAAGCCATGAGCTTAGTGGAGTTTTTTTCAGGATAATCCATGAGAGGTTGTAGAATGGGATCTGAGGGAAGTGGAAGAGCCCAAAAAGGGATATGATGGGACTGCAGGTGTAGCGAGAGTGGGGAGGAATCGGAGCAAAATTTTTGGAGAATGGAAGAGCAGGAAAGGAGGCTGGTATGGCATAGAAATGCAGCAACAATAGTGTTGAGGGAGAAGAAAATGTAGTCAAGCAAATGTACCCCTCAAAAATTGTTCACTCGCCTATCACTTGACTAAAATTACTTCATTTTTGGCTAGAAAGACCTATTAAGTTAGTCAAAAGATGCAGGATTTTTGAAGTTAAAATAATTGATTTAGATAAATTAATTAGACCCATTTCCTTATTTTTTGTATGTAAATATTGATACTCACTAGAAGTTATGATATATCTATGGAATTAGGATTTCCTCTCCTCCTTGTAGCCTTATTTTGTTGGTGTCCATGTGTGTAAATTCAAGCTCTCTCTATAAATTTAACTTAGATGAGGTGGGGATCACGATGACCTAGGTCTTGTGATAATGTGTGTTAGATCCTCAATTAAGGGGGTGAGGGGTGTGTTAAGTGTATAAATCTAGCCCCTCTCTATCAACTTAAGGAACTTAAGCATTTAGAGCAAGTGGAACTTTAACATGATAAGATATTGTGTTCGAGTCTTGTTGACTCCACCCCATTTATGGCATGTTATTGAAAATTTTATTCAGTCCACACTTGAAGGGACATGTTAAGTGTATAAATTCGATCATTTTCTATCATAAGCTATTAGATGAAGTAGAAATTTATCCGTAGGAATTGTGGGTTTAGGCTAATGAATTCATTCTCCGTATGTTTTGGAATGAATTCTTGGATATAGGAATTAGACTTGGTCTTAGGGTTTATGGGTTAGAGGTTAAAGGCTAGAGTTTAGGGTTTACTATCACTTTACCCTTCTTCATAGGAGGTTTGATTTGGTTTACTTGTTGATGCTACTGCTACAAGTGTTGCTGCTCTGCAAGAATTTGAGTGAGCTCAGTAAGGATGATGAAAGCCCACCATTTTCCATTTTTCTTTTTGATTTTCTGGAGAGAATGTAGGCTACCTAATTCACTCCTCCAAAGTTGGTCACTTGCCTGGCATGTGACTAAATTACCCGAAGATGCTTCAATTTTTCCTAGAAGTACCATGTAGATAAGTTGAAAAAAAAAAAGAAGAAGAGGGATTATTAAAGTTAAAATAATTGATTTAGGACCATGTTTATTTAGATGAATTGTTAGAGGCAGAATCAGAGAATTTCCTTATTTTTTGTTTGTAAATATTGATACCAGAAGTTATGAGATATCTATGTAAGTAGGAGTTTCCTCTCTTCTTAGGAACCTTACTTTGCAGGAACTGTGGGTTTAGGCTCACGAACTCAGTCTCCGTATGTTTTAGAAAGAATTCTTGAATATGGGAATTAAGAGTTGATCTATGCCATGCGTCAGTTATAACTAAGATGTGGCTTATTTTCATATTCTGCATATACTGAAGTCATGGATATACTTTTGGTTGAGATGATTTATTCTCCAGATATTACCATTTGCTATTCACAAGACTGAATCATGACATCATAATCCCCCATGCTAAAGACCTGAATTTGTCAATTGAACAACTTGCTTTTCTAAAAGTCTTAACACTTGTATTGTTTATGCCTTTTCAGTTGTATACAATCAATAGTTACTTATCCAACTAAGCTTTACTGAACTATTGTAATTTTGTTATAAGTTGTGCATTTAGCAGGCAATGTTGATGTATCCTCTTTTGTGAAGTTCATGTCCCTTAGAATTTTTGAGTGTGCTTTTGCACAGTGTAGTCACTTCATGAATTGGCATGTCCACCACCTGCTGGTTATGCATTTTTCTCTTCTTTTGCTGTCCTAAATTTGGCGATTTGGAAATTATGTGTTTTCTTAGGCCTAATCCTTGTAAGCTCCAATTCGTATTTGATTTGTCCTCACTTGAGTGGTTATTTCTCATGTTATTTTCTTGAAATTTGAGTTTCAATTCCTTTTAATGTTTTCATATTAAGAAAGCAATTTATTTTAGGGTAAAAAGTTCTTGAACTTTTCTAACAGTTCTAGGTTTGCACTCAAACTAACAATTGTCCAGCATCTGCACTTGAGTTTACTAATGTCAAGTTTTTCATTTTCATTTTTTCTATTAAGGGATTCTGTTCTCACATGACTAGCATGTGATATATTTTAAGGGTAATTTAGGCTTCATGTGGTCAAACATGTTTTTTCACTCTCTGCTCACATTTCATCTCCTTTGAATGTAAGCTATTCATTTGGGCAATTTTAGATTAATTTCCTTTTCCAGCCCAACTTTCAATTCCATTAACCTCACTCAAAATTCAAAATTCTCTCTCCAATTAACTATTTACAATGAAATATCATTTTTTTCTCAAATCAAAGTCTCGTCCATGTGCACCCGTCATAAATTCTTTAACTTGTTATTCAACTTGACCAGTCGAACATAATCTGGATCAGCTCAGTGGGGGAAGGAATCAGTGGCTGGGGCAACTACTGAAGATGAAATCAATGAGAGTGACTGCAAAAGATGTCATTCTAGATCCAATTTTTGGTCCATATGTCAATGGGTAGCATTATTTCAAGTTGGCACATGAGATGGAAATTGATATGATGATAGCTTAGATCTTGGAATAAGATATATGGACTTTATTTCAGGTAGAGAGATGGAGAGAATATTTCAAGAGCCCCCTAATATTTTGCTTATTTTTAATAAAATTCAGCAACAGCTTAACAATTCTATAAAGCAATAATCACTTTCGAAATTGTCACATGGAAGTCATGTGACTAAGCAAGTTCCATTGCAAAAATGGACTGAATTTTACAATTTGGACACTTTGAAAGATATAGTGGAAAAGTTGGATTTTTAAAAAGTTTAAAGTGTCAACTAGATTTCTTGCCCTTTACTTTAATCATTTGTATGCCATTGAACATGGTGGATGGAGTTGTTCTTATCTTCTTCTTTTTCTTTCTTCTGAAACAAGTGGATGAAATTATTCACCACTGTCTTTTATTCATCTTAAAAATTACTGACAAGGAAAAGAAAAGGCAAAGATGGTAGTCAATACCAAGCATATGAATAACTGCACTCTATGGACAATGGTTTGTGGGGATCAGGTTTTAATGATAATGCGGTCAAACAAGCCCCACCTAGATGTGCACATACTTTGGTTGTTCGTCTAGTATGCCGAGCAATGATGGTGACCAACTCTGAAGAGACGCTATGTTGGTTCATTAAAACATATGAAGGGTTTTGTTTATCAAATATTTGTGCATTTTTAAATGATATATTTGTGCCGAAGGAACTTTGTTCTCAAGGTTCTCTAATGTTCTCTGTCTTTTTCATTGTGTATTATTTGTTCATGGTTACATCTGATATGGTTTTTACTTTTTTTATTTTCTCTTTGCAGTCTCTTGCTCATGATTCACATTCATTCCGCAATCTACAGATCAACTACTGGCAAGGATAACCAGTTTCCTCAGTATGCTTGTTTGTTAACCTCATTAATAGATGACTGATTTATGCAAGTAACTGCAGAGGTCATTTCCTGAAGGCTTTTTTCTTTATTTTCTCCCTCAAATTGAGTCTTTTGGATGCCTTTCTACAGATTTTTCTGGTGAATTAATTCCTAGATTATTCATCTTTGTATTTGTGTAGTATGTATGTTTATTGTATGCAGACAGAGGATTTACCTATTAAAGGAAGAACACAGAGAATAAGTCAGGGTGGAAGGTTTCCGTTGGTTGTGGTTGTGCTAGTCTTCTGACTCCATGGCAGAGTTTCCAATTACAACTTTGTACATTTTCTGGATTTCATGTATCTCGTTCAGCATGACACTGTTTTATTTGCTTTCTAGTTGAGAAGGAATGGATAGAGATATTAGTTGGTGTGGGACTATTAATGCCAACATAAACTTACGTATTTAATTTGTGCTTGTCTCGGCTTAAATTATTCCCATTGCCTTTACTAAAGAATTCTAAATCTGTTTCTCCAATAAATTATCAAAAAGATATTGGAGGAGGATTGTTCTTGAACTTTAAGATGTTAATGGGCGAGAATGGTTTGGAAGATTTACAACAACAAAAAAAAAGAGTGGTATTTTCTAGTAATAATATAATGGAGCCAGTTAGTGGAGTGGTATTTTCAGTATAAGCACTATTATTGATTGTAAAATAGAGGAAGTATAAAATAAATGAAAGTAGCTCCCATGGACACCATAATCCAGTTAGCGGCATCGTCACTCTTAATGTGACTCGACTCGGGTGTACCCTTTGAATAACTATTTTAGTTCCACCGCCACTGTGACGCTCCATTTCAAAGTTTTAGTCTTGACCGGAGCTTCGGGCAAAGAGCGCAAGTGGGAGATAAGATAAGATGATGAAGAAGTTGAGATGGACAATGGATGGTGGCTTTTGGGACGTGGACTTGTCTACACCGATGACCCTCGACGGCCTAGCTCGCCCTGTTCATGGAGACCTTTTCCCTCTAGGGCTGAGTCGCGGTGCCAAACTTTCAAGGTCCAAGCAGGTCGATTTCTTTCAGCGATTCATGGCCGCCCCGTTTGTTCCCTCCTTCACCGGCCACCGTGGAATCTCTCTGGAACGTGTCCTCTCTCTCCCACTCCCTTCACCAATTTCTGAACGCTGGTACTCCCCCCACTCTCCCCCGATTATCTTTTATTTCAAGCCTAATAATCTTGATTTTTCCCCTTTACTTCTCAAAATTCAAACTTATTAATTGAGAATATTTCTTAGATAGGGTAAGTAACGCTTCCCATTTCTGTCACGGCTCTTCGTGGGTGGGCGTTGAATCTTTTTTTTGTCCCCCCTACCTCATGGCTGGTCGTTTTTCGCTTCCTTTATTAGTACGAAATACAATATTCGGTTGGCTTCTTCATAGAATTATGAAATGAAACCCCTGAACATTCCAACATAAGCATTTAGAATGCACCACATGTTACCAAAATGGTAGGTATGAATCATAGGCAGGAAAGTACACCTAATATTTTTCTAGAGCTTGGCTCAGTGCATTTGAGTTGGTAAAGTTTTGGTGCTGCTCAGTCAGAGATACGGCAATAATTTTGTTGTTTCAATTTTTGCCAACAACTCTCACACTTATGGAGTCAGGATTTATTAATGTTTGTGCTCAAAGCTATTCAGGTTTGCAACGATCCTTGGTCAGTTCAACATCCAAAAGCTTGTGACCTCTATTAAAGACAGCGGGATAATGCAATCATCAAGACCCTCAAAGCTTCAAAGCATCATAAATCACCTATCTGATAAATCTTTGTATGCCTTCAATCTCTGTTTGGAGCTGCTGGCAACACCTGAGGATACTCTTAACTTTAGCTTCGAAGCATACGGTGAAGAGAAGCATTCAAGGAAAAGAGCCATTCTTCATCACAAGGCAAGCATGTATGAACACTTAATATCGTACGTGGAGACTCTTTCTGACATCTTGTGTATTCTAGCTGATTTTTATGACCCCAAATTCTGTAGCCTATATTTCCTATTTAACTATCTTTTTAATACACATGTCTATACCGGCCTTGCTTCTTTGCTCCTAAGCTGCAGCCTGCCATGCGTTCAGCTTTTACTTATGTCTCCAAGGATTGTAAATTTTTTTTTCTCCCTCGTTTTGTGTATTGTTAAAATAACATAATAACATTTCCATGCTTGCAGTTTCTGCACCACACTTTAACTGTGGAAGCTGCTACTTCAGAACTTTTTGTTGATCAGGATGGTAATTACTGGAATGTGCCATTCTCTGTTGCAGCGGATCTTGCATCAGTTGCTAATGACTCTGGCACAAGCTATCACTTCTGCATCAATCATGTTTCAGGGTTACCATTGCGAATTGGAGATGAGTCAACTAGTGAATCGCCCACAGCTTCATTCCCTGCCTTGTGTGCCAAAATTGCAGTTTCGATGAAGAAGAATATTGATATTTGGAGAAGTGAAGGGCCCAAATTGAAAATGGTGCAACCTTATGACATTTTCCTGTCTAATCCTCATATTTCAGCATCAGCGCTTGTAGGTAAAAACAGCATAATTGCTCTTTACTAGCTTCCTCCCTCGTTGTTTTTACATGTATAGAGAAACTTGCATCACTACAGCAGCAATCTATAGTGATAGATGTCTTGGCTGGCATGACTGATTTTCAAGTCTCGCATGTGATCTTTTAGAATTTCACCTCACAAATTCACCCATAAGATCCGATGGTTTTTGGCACTGTCAGAATTATGCTCATAACATCAATGTGGATTTATATATTGCACCGGACTTTCTTGATTAGTTGGATCACTAAAATTTTTTTCGTGTTTGAACTTTGAAAGCAGCCCAGAGTTATTTATTTATTCAATTTTGAGTATTTCATATTGGTGCATATCATTTCAGGTAGTGCGATTGCTGGATCTCTTGGAAATGGTTCAAGCAGAACTAAAGAAGACATGTTTTTTTTTAATGCACGAGGTGCAAATTCATCCATTTCTGCTGATTTTTTTGCATCATTGGTGTTTTCAGCACAGTATGGGAATTTCCAAAGGGCATTTCTAGATCTTACTCGGTTTAATATCCGTGTGGATTTTCCCTCTGGGTCACAGTTTCTTTCTTGTGCTGCTCGCATGGCATACAATCTTCATAATTCTCAAGCAGTGGGATTGGAAGCATTTGGTGCAGTCTGTCCAAAGACCACCCTGTCACTTCAGCAGCAGGTACGTCTTCTAAAATTTCTGTTCTGGTAGTTCTATCGTTGAAGTAGATTGTGAAAGAGTGGGTAAGAAGTTCCGAGAACCTAAGGATGGAGGTTTGGCATCAAGAATTTTTCCTATTAACTATATTCTGTATAATGTTGAGTAGACATGGCTAACATCCGTGGTACACGTTTCTCTGGGTTCCCTCAGGAATTTAAGGGGGATTTTCAGTAGTGGGGTCCTTATTTTAATGGGAAGTTTGATGCAGTTTCACTTGGTGCTTGTTGGTGGATGGATCAATTATTTTCGTGGTTGCTGATAACATTTCTCCATTATTTCTTTCATAGATAGCTGGACCCTTCAGCCTCAGACTGGATTCTGGAGTAGAACTAGATCTGCAGAACCCAAAATCCTGTCCAAGGTTCACAAATCCTGTAATAGCCATCGAGTATGCATTACAAGTTCTCGGTTCAGCAAAGGCTGTGGCATGGTATTCGCCAAAGCAGCGGGAATTTATGATGGAACTTCGTTTCTTTGAAACATAAAAGTGGTATTTGTTTCTTCTCCTATGGATTTCTGTTGTTTGATTCCATTGTTTTCTGTGGTCAGCTGTACGAGCGCCCTTTTTCATTAGAATTTGTCCATGTTGGTTTATCAGACAACAAAAATGAGTTGGGAAAGCTCGTTTATGAAAATGTTCCAAAGGATATTTATTCTCTTTAAAATTACAGAGTGATAAAATCTTCTTATTTCCTTTGTTTTATTTGACACATAGTTGTTTTATAGTTTTTTTTTTTTTTTTTTTTTTTTTTTTTTTTTTTTTTTTTTTTTTTTTAAATTTGAAGCATTTTTGTTTCTTTCGTGTTTCGAAATCATGACCTCGTAGATCATATCTCAAACTCATAACCTTGCAGATTATAAGTGAGACTGCTACCAATTGAATTACGCTTGCTTTTTTGACAGTTGTTTTATAGTTAAATTAAAAATAAAAGGAGTTACTATAAATAAATAAAATAAAATGAGTTAATGTATAAATCAAAATTTATTATATTATTTAACAAGGATAAATATGTCATTTTAATCATAAAATAATTTTAAAATTAGAAATTTATTAAAAATATATTTTTTGAGAATATATTTGTTCAAATATTTTTAATTCAAGAATGAAAATAATTAAAAAAAAAAATAATAATAATACATATAATCCGTTCCTTTCCCTTCTTTGATAATTCAAAAAGAGTTTAGATATTGTTTGTATCAATTAATTTAAATAGTTAATATTTAAAATATCAATTAGATATTGTTTGTATCAATCTTAAAATATTAAAGATAATAGCAAAAACATATAATTATATAATAATAATAATAATTACAGTTTGTAGTTTGTAATAACGAAGCGATTAATAAACAAATTACATATTTTATTGGAATTTGATTGGATTATTATATGAATGTAAAACAGACAGAGCAGTTTGAAGGAGAATCGCAAAATTGGTTACATACCCCTGCATTACCTGAAAATTACACGATTTGTTTTTTTCCCAAAAACAAAAATAATTATCTTAATAATTTTTAAGTTACCTATTATTCCCTTTCGGCCCTTTCCTTTCTTTTAACTAAAAACCCGTCCCGTCCGTAGACCCGGATCCGATCGTAACTCAGGAGAGGAAGAAGGGAATTGCGAGTCGGGTCTCTTTTTTCTCTCTCTCCACTGGGGCGCCGCAGCCGCAGTCGACTTAAACGATTAAAACAACGGAGAGGAAGAAGGTCCTTTTAGAACCCAAACAATTCCTCCTGAAACCCAGAAGCCATAAACCACTCTAATTCTCCAGTCTCCAGGTAATTTTGTTTTTTTTTTTTTCTATTTCTATTTCCACCTTCTTTTTATGATCATTACCAACAATCTTCCCTCTTCCCCCCTTTTTTTATTTTTTTTCTTTTCTTTTCTGGGCAACCCAAAAAACCTAGAATTTACATTCTAGACTGCAACTTTCTTTATTTATGAATTTGTCCCATATTTGATAACCTGTAGCTTTTCTAATCGCCCGCTCCCCCCGCCCACTCTGCATCCGAATGTCAATTGCTCTTCTTCTGTTTTCTGAATCAATTCATCTTTTACCACCATTATTAGGGTTTTCTACTGATTTTTTAATTTTCCTTTTTCTCTGACAAAAAAAAAAAAAAAAAAAGGGGAAAACTTTAACTTTCCCTCGTAATTTCTGAATGTACTTTGGATTTCAGTCGTGTTTATTTTGACGCAGGCAGCATGTCTGCTAAGAAAATCATAGCCATTTGCCAATCTGGGGGAGAATTTGTAGCTAATAAAGACGATGGCTCTCTGTCTTACTCTGGTGGCGACGCCTATGCTCTGGACCTTGATCACCAGACTCGTCTCGTGGATTTCAAACAAGAACTTGCTGAAAATTTTCAGTGTGCTGCCAATGCCATGACCATCAAGTACTTCCTCCCAGGGAATAGGAAGACCCTCATTACCATTTCTAAAGACAAGGACCTCAAGCGCATGGTCAACTTCTTTAAGGATTCTGACCAAGTTGAGGTCTTCGTCAGCGCTGAGGAGGAGCCTGCCGCCATGCCTGTCAGTAGGTACTGATTAAAATAAGCCCTTTTTAAATTTTTTCACCCCCCTTTTTATTACTATTATGGCCTCCTTCAGTACTCCCCCGGTGCCCCCCTTTTTTCCATTCCATTTGTGAGGTGATGGTCCAGGATCCTTTGCATGAATATCCTTTTCAGTTGCTTAATTGTGCATGTAGGTCAAGCCGGACTACTGTGTCTGAGGCTGCGGTTGCTCCCGGGGATTTAATACACGCAGATGAACCTATTGATATGCACTCCCCAATTGATACTACCCCTCTTGATTTTTATCCCGCTAACTGTAACAATGATGACAAGCACCGCAGAGCTGCGCTCCAGTGGGAGAACACAATAACTGGTGTGGACCAAAGATTTAATAGCTTCGCTGAATTCCGCGAAGCTTTGCACAAATACTCGATAGCACATGGATTTAGTTACAAATATAAGAAAAATGACAGTCACCGTGTAACTGCCAAATGCAAATTTGAAGGTTGTCCGTGGCGGATATATGCATCAAGATTAGCTACTACCCAGCTGGTATGTATCAAGAAAATGAATCCTGAACACACTTGTGAAGGAACCACCTTAAAAGCTGGCTACAGGGCCACAAGGGGATGGGTGGGAAACATAATCAAGGAAAAGTTGAAAGCTTCTCCAAATTACAAACCTAAGGATATAGCCCTTGACATCAAACGTGATTATGGCATTCAATTGAACTATTCTCAGGCATGGCGTGCAAAGGAGGTTGCACGAGAGCAGCTACAAGGCTCTTATAAAGAGGCCTACAATCTGCTGCCTTTCTTCTGTGAAAAGATAATGGAAACAAATCCCGGTAGTGTTGCTACTTTTGGGACGAAGGAAGACTCTAGCTTCCATCGTCTTTTTGTTTCATTTCATGCCTCGATATCTGGTTTTCAACAAGGTTGTCGCCCACTTCTTTTCCTTGATAGCACTCTTCTTTATTCAAAATATCAGAGTACATTGTTGGCTTCAACAGCTGTGGATGGGAATGATGGTGTGTTTCCAGTTGCCTTTGCCATCGTGGATGAAGAGAACGATGAAAACTGGCATTGGTTTCTGTTGCAACTCAAATCTGCTCTCTCTGCATCTAGTCAAATCACGTTTATTGCTGATTTTCAGAAAGGTATGAGGGAATCACTAAGTGAGATATTTGGGAAAGATTGTCACCATGGTTATTGCCTACGTTACCTTGCTGAAAAACTGAATAAAGATTTAAAGGGGCAGTTTTCTCACGAAGCAAGAAGACTCATGATTCAGGATTTGACTGCTGCTGCTTATGCACCAAAAGTTGAGGATTTCCATAGCTGCGCGGAAAGCATAAAAGCTATCTCACCAGAAGCATACAATTGGGTCATTCATAGTGAACCTGAGCACTGGGCTAATGCTTTTTTTCGTGGAGGAAGGTACAATCATATGACCTCCAACTTTGGACAACTATTCTACAGCTGGGTATCAGAGGTTGATGAGTTGCCAATTACCCAGGTGGTTGATGTATTACGAGGTAAGATGATGGAGCTAATTTACTTACGTAGGGTTGAATCTAGTCAGTGGTCTACAAGGCTCACACCTGTAATGGAGGAGAAGCTTCAGAATGAAATTTCTAAGGCAAAGTCACTGCAATTGTTACAGACACATGGAAACACATTTGAAGTTAGTGGTGAAACTGTTTATACTGTTGACATGGATCAGTGGAACTGTACTTGCAAAGGATGGAATCTCACTGGGATACCCTGCTGTCATGCCATAGCTGTTTTCGATGGTCTTGAAAGGAGTCCATATGATTTCTGTGAGAGATACTTCACAACTGAATACTACTGCTTGACATACGCAGAATCAATACATCCAATACCAAATATTGAGAAACCAGCAATAAGTGAATTAGAGGGGGTTGTTGTTGTAACTCCTCCACCAACTAAACGTCCACCTGGTCGCCCAAAGATGAAACAGTTTGAACCTCTTGATGTAATTAAACGTCAGCTTCAGTGTAGCAAATGCAAAGGCCTAGGTCACAACAAGAAGACTTGCAAGTATGAATCTAAATAAAACCTAACCTAGAAGTTGTTGAGAAATTTAATGGTGGTTTGTGTTAGCATATTTTTACTATGATAACTATTTTGTTTGTTTGCTCGTGCATTTTGTTTCCACTTGTTAGTTGTTTATATTTTCTTTATCATATTCATTTCCTCCATGATGGTTATTTTTCTTCTTAAATGCTTGACATGATAGGATTTGTACTTTCTGTTTCCTGTACATTTCTTAGTTCCATTGTACAGCTTCACAGGATGTGTTCCATTTGCATAATTTATTCCAAATTTCGGTTGGTTCATTTTTAACTTAATTCTACTTTAGTTCAGATGTTGGAGTAAGAAAGCTTAGCTCCTTTTGTGTCTCTCTTTTTGTAATATATGGTTTATTCTTCATGTATAGAGTTTGCATTGTTGAAGTCAGTTTAGACCATTTAGCAGTCAATTATATGCTTCATTTTGCAATACCAACTTTCATTCTTATGGGTAGGACCTTTTGTTTGAAAGAGTCCTGACTTTGCAATATAAGCCATCTTAAATCAGCTGAAGCTTATCTAAAGGAGGTACTCATTATTGTTTCCTCAGGTTTTAAGTTTTGTGTCTGAAACTCATGTTTTGCTTTAGTCTTTAGGGTCTTGAAGGCTCAACTATAGTCTGCCCAGACATGGCTGTTGCTATGTTATTCCATATCTTAGTAGTATGCAATCAGCTTGATTAGAGCTCCACTAGGTTTACAGCCAGTTGGCTGTAGATTTTAAGCAAATGCATCTCAAAATATTAGAAGAGATACTTATGAGGTGGCTTTAAAACAATGCTTGCATCATGCACTTTTTTTCCATGGATGCCATGTTTATCTTTGGAAATAACTCAGGGATAATGTGATGAATCATTTGGACATTTGAGAAAAACTTGATGATACTTCTGGATCTTTGGTTGTAGCTTGATTATTTTGGTCTCTCTGTTACACATAAAACCCCTTTAATTTTTTGGTCATGTTTAATTTTTATGATAAAGGAAAGTTGCAATTCCTGACTGAATGACTGTTAATATGGTCCTTGATTGTGATAGATTACTTTGCTTGGTTGTTTTTGTTTGTACAGTATATTTTCAAATAAAAGACTAGAATCTGGATTTGTGACAACTACATTCTTTTTTTGGTCATTTACGATTTGCCCTCCTGATTCTTTGAACAGCAGGAACAACACAGTAGAGGATAGTGCTCCAGTGACCCCACTTCTGGCAGGCGGGACAACTGAAGAACCAGAAGGGAGCACATGAATTTTGATAGGTTTTTTTTCCAGTGTAATTAAACTGACTTTGATATTTCTAGTTACTTGAGTTATGCTATGTGAAATTAGTTGGATTAATGGGATGGATCTCTCTGAAAATATGTCGAAGAGTATGTTTATTTATTCCCATTTGTATGTGTCTTCTGAAGAACGAATGAGTGTTGCCGTTGCAGGGTTTAACTGGAAAAGAAAGGAAAAAAAAAATGGAAAAAAAAGCCAAGTTTTGGCTTGGTCGCAATAGAGAATTTCTCAGCAATGAAATGCAGATAATTGTATTAAAAAAACTTCCTCTATTTAAATAAAACTTGCCTTTTAAATAGAATCTTAAAATTCTAAACCCTGAAATAAGTTAAAAACTGAAAGGTTTGTAGAATTTTAAAAGATAATAGAAGACAAAACCAGTATTCATTCTATTTATAATATAAAATGCTACTGATGCTAGTAATTACTGACATAATAATGAAACCCACGTCTTCCTGCAATTCTACATCACCAGCAGTATTTTTCTTGTTGGTGTCTTATTGGTGATTTCTCGATGGTCATGATTCATGAACTCGATGCGAGTAGTATGAATAATTCTTCCGAATTCTAAATGGTTGAAATGAAAGAATTGGCTTCAATCCAATAATTTGAGAAACGGATCCCACTGGTCTGGCCAGAATTGGTTGAAGGGGTGGATCAGTGTATTATTAACGAATTGTGGTAGTTTTGAAGAACCCGTTTGACTGGAGGAATCGAAATAGTAAGGATTGATTGTACTCTTTTTTTTTTTTTTTTTTTAAGTTTTTTTTGCTTCTAAGGTAACATGAATTCATGATCTTTTGGATTTTAAATGAAACTGTTACCAACTGAACTAAGTTATCTTATCAATTGGTTGTACTCTTGCTTTATTTATTTAGTCTTTTTCCTTGGGAAAAAAAAAAAAAAAAATCACTAGGACTTAACCAAGTCTCAAAACTTCCCTTATCTTCTCATTTCCCCAACTTTCGTGTAGGCGTTATTTCTCAATTCACTTCAATCTCTCATGTTTCAATGTTTGTTTGGTGACTCTTGCTACTACCGTCTTTGTCTTGCCATACTGCTTCGCTGGCTAAGAGCTTCTCTAGATCCAGTACAATTAGAATACATATGAAATATTCGTAGAAAATGTGGATGTTGAGTGAGACTAAAATCCGAGACAAGATAGTGTTAAGTTGGATGCTAGGCTTTGGAAAAGGTGAGTCCTAGCTTAAGTAGAGTGATCCCTAGTGGTTATTAAGTGAGTTCAGGTTGGTTTCCTGCTTGGTTTAGGGTTTAGGTTTTAGGATTTTAGGGTTTAAGGTTAAGGTTTGAGGTTTAGGGTTTAGTAGGATTTAGGGTTAAGGTATAAGGTTTAGGATTTGGGTTTGGGTTTAGGGTTTAGGTTTGGGATTAGGGTTTAGGGTATAGATTATAGGGTACAGGGTAGAAGGTTTAAAGTGTGATTCCCAGCTTAAGCAGAGTGATGGTTCTTAAGTGGGTTAAGGTTGGTTTCCCTCTTGGTTTAGGGTCTAGAGTTAAGGGTTTACTGTTGAGGATTTAGGGATTTAGGGTTAAGGGTTTAGGGTTTAGGGTTTTAGAGTTTAGGGTTTAGGGTTGAAGTTAAGGTTTAGGGTTTAGGATTTAGGGTTAAGGTCTAGGGTTCGGGTTTGGATTAGGGTTTAGGAGGGTTTAGAGTCTACGGTTTCGGGTTTAGGGTTTAGGGTTTAGAGTATAGGGTATAGGGTTTAGGGTTTAGGGTGGTTAAGGTTTAGGGTTTAGGGTATAGGGTATAGAGTTTAGGGTTTAGGGTTTAATGTTTATGGTTTAGGGTTTAGGGTTTAATGTTTATGGTTTATGGTTTAGGGTTTAATGTTTATGGTTTAGGGTTTAGGGTTTAGGGTATAGGGTATAGGGTTTAGGGTTTGGGATTTAGGGTTTAGGGTTTATTGTTTAGGGTTTAATGTTTATGGTTTAGGGTTTAGGGTTTAGGGTATAGGGTATAGGGTTTAGGGTTTGGGATTTAGGGTTTAGGGTTTATTGTTTAGGGTTTGGGGTTTAGGATTAGGGTTTAGGGTATAGGATTTAGGGTTTAGGGTTTAGGGTTTAGGGTTTAGGGTTTAGGGTATAGGGTTTAGGGTTTAGGGTTTAGGATTTAGGGTTTAGGGTATGGGGTTTAGGGTTTAGGATTTAGGGTTTAGGGTATAAGGGTATAAGGGTATAAGGGTTTAGGGTTTAGGATTTATTGTTTAGGGTTTAAGGTTTAGGGTATAGGGTATAGGGGGTTTAGGATTTAGGGTTTAGGGTTTAGAGTTTAGGGTTTAGGGTTTAGGGTTTCCTCAAATAAGTCTTTTGTTTTTGAAAATTATTTAATTAGCCTCTTAAGAATATTAGTTTTCCCAAAAAAAAAAAAAAGGAAAATTAGTTTATTATAATTTAATATATCTGAAAAATTAAAATTTAAATAGTTTAGGGTATAGGGTATATGGTTTATGGTTTATGGTTTAGGGTTTAGGGTTTAGGGTTTAGGGTTTATTGTTTAGGTTATAGAGTATAGGGTATAGGGTATAGGGTATAGGGTATAGGGTTTTAGGGTATAGGGTTAGGGTTTCCTCAAATAAGTCTTTTGTTTTTAAAAATGATTTAAGAATATTACTTTTGCCAAAAAAAAAAAAAAAAGGAAATTAGTTTATTATAATTTAATATATTAGAAAAATTAAGTGGAAAGCCGAGATCGAGAGAGAGAGAGAGGGAAAAAAACAAAGAGCAAAGGCGATTGAATATTGATTGAATGAATGTGATCGAAATGAATAGAGGGTTTTATATATATACTGTGAAGAATTAGGGTCTCCTCTTTACCGTTTAAATAAGGGACAAGAGCTGATGACTATCTCCCGGGTCTTTTTCAAAATAGCCGTTGTAAACTATTTGGCTTCAGTTACCCTTCTTCCTCGGGGTATTCTCCGATTTAGTCCCTTAACTATTTATATTTTTTTTCTGAATTAGTTCTATAATTTTAATTTTATCCAAATTGATCCTTTATCTATTTTCTATATCCCAAATTGGTCCTTCCAACCAAAATTGACTCAAATTTAATCACTTTGCTAGCATATCCATTAAATTAAAAGGGTATTTTGATCATTTCATATTAGAAAAAAAGAAAAAATTGAATAAATATATTAAATTTATTCACATCTCTTTCCCATTTCTTGAAAAAATGAGTATTTTGGCTAAAATATTATATCTATTCTTTTTTTTTTCCTTATTTTTCTAACATAAAATGACTAAAATACCCTTTTAATTTAATGGATATGTCGGTAAAGGGATCAAATTTTGGTTGGAAAAACTAATTTGAAAAATAAAAAATAGATAAAAGATCAATTTAGATAAAATTAAAGTTATAGGACCAATTTAAAGAAATATAAATAGTTAAGGGACTAAACCAAAAATTTTTCCTTAGGAAGTTACGGGGTATTAAACGCTACGGACTACCGTCTTTCACCGCCTCTTTTGGAAATTTAACTGACAAAAGAAAATTAAAAATAATTTTTTAAAAAAATATTTCTTTTAGAAATTTAATTGACAAAAGAAAATTAAAAATAATTTTTTTAAAAAATATATTTTTCTCATACCATTAAATTACCACTTTAAGAGCAACTCAATTGGTAATAATCTCATTTATGATTCGAGACACAATAGAAACAAAAGTACATCAAAATTTCTATAAAAAAAAAAAAAATTACCACATTATTCTCTAAAGAGAATAATAATCATGTAGATTTATGTTAATTTATTAAAAAAAAATGAAAATGTAGAGAATATATTGATTCAAAGTGCCTTGTCATAGAAATAACCTACAACCTGATTTTTATTATCCGTAAAAACATTCTTGGAATTTTACTTCATGAGTTCTCATCCTATTATTCATTTTTATATATACTAGAAAAGCTCACGTGCTTCGCACGTGATATATCATTTTTTTTTAAATATTAATAGATTAATTTATTTAAGTATAATTAATTAAAAATTAAAATAAAATATAAAACTCAATAATCCAAATAAATATAACTTGAAGACTAAAATCGCCATTTTTTTTTTATCTTTTTGAAAAAATACTTTATATAATTTTATATATGTACTCAAAATTAATACTTTTATTGAATACTTAATAATATTAACACAATTTAAGTTAGATCTATATTAAATGACATTATACTTTTAAAATATTAAAATTAGTTTTGGACAGTAATTTACATTACATGAACTTATACGTGTGTATATATATATACACGTTAATTGAGATTTAATATATATATA
>JAXGGT010000033.1:60860-72415 GCA_035583425.1 Marsdenia floribunda | reverse complement strand
ATTATTATTTTTTGTGTTGAATTCTAAGTTAAATGTCTTAAGGTGTGTTTGGATTTTCACTACATTAGAAAAAAAAATGGTGTTTTTGAGACAAGTTATCACTCAAATAGAATTTTGTCCTCCATTTTTTTTAAATTAAATTTTATGTTGGAAAAAGTAGGGGTCAAATATATAGGTTTTATAAGTGTAATGATTGTATGTGTAAGAGAATAATTTTTTTTGGATTTTAGTGTATAATATTATTTTATTAATAATATATATATATATATATTTTTGATTAAGTGAGGTCTACGATATAGAGTAGGATGTTAAAATGTGAGACAAATTTGTCTCTAAAAAAAATGATATCCAAATGTGTCGGGTTATTAGGAAATTAAAAAATTCTACTCAATTTTATTGAGTGAAAGTTCAAACACACCCTTAAATTTTCTACCATACGGTAATCCAATCAAATATAATTATACAAATTAGACAGGGTCGGCAACTTTAAATAATTTTTTTTTTCCTTTTGAAAAAGACACCTTTAAATAAAATCTAAACCCTACTTATTCAACATTTTTCTTATTTCAATCTTACTCAAATAAAAAATAAAAAATAAAAAAAACAAATCCGAATACATAATAATTATTTACTTCAAAATATGTATGCTTCTGTCCCCACACCTTCTCCTATATAAAAAACCACTTCCGCGTTCAGAATAGCTAGCTTTTGGAGCTTCGGAGAGGGAAAAAAAAAAAAAAAAAAAAAAAAATCTAATCTTTGTTATCATTTCCATTTTTGAGCTGAGAAAATGGCTTCTTCAGCAGAAGAGGGACAAGTCATCGGTTGTCACACTGTTGATGAATTTGATAAGCAGTTCCAGAAGGGTATCGAACTGAAAAAGCTGGTATGAATAAATTGTTTATGGTTTTAGGTTTTGTTAATTTCCCTTTTCCTTTCCCTTTCTTGTTTTGCTGTTGTGCGAGTAAAAATTATGTTTTCTGAAACTAGGTACTGCTGTTAGGTTGAGTTTAGGCTTGATTATTATTATTATTATTATTTCTTTTTCTATTTTACTTTTCCGACATCCATTGCTGTTAGGGTTTCTTTGGGTGGAATTTTATGTTTATTTTGAATTATTAGTATTATTATTATAGATCTTCATTATGAGTGTCCAATCCTGTTTCGTGTTTTCGTTTCCGGCTAATATGTTCCATTCTTACTCTTTCTTTTCCCCCCTTTAATTTCCCTTCCTCACTTTGAATGTGTTTTTTTTTTTTTTTTTTTTTTTTGTAATTCATCTGTTTTCACCTGTTCTTTCCGGTCACTTTTTCTTCTGGTTATATATGTTGATTGTGCTGCAGTGGTGTAAACCCTTATTTTAGAAAACATCATATATATGCGAAGAAACATCAATATTGTTATTAACTTAGAAATTTATTTAAAATTTAATAGCTTGATAAATCAAAAGAAATCTTTGACATTACAAGTAGTGCACTATGAAGTATTAGGAGTAATTTCAGAAAAAATTTTGTGCAAGGACCCAAAATCATCCTTTCCACTGCTCTGGTTCCAATTTCTTCCTATTGTTGATTAATTCTGTGAGAAATTTTGGGGTTATAATTATTCCAAATGAAACTGTGGATTTTGTTTTTTAAAATGTACTCAAAAGGTATCCACGTCCAAGGCCGGTAAAGCTCGTTGCCTCCTTCCATTAATTATTTGCAATAGGAAGAATTTTGTGTGTACCTTCCTTGAGAGCTGTGAGTATTTGTGAATATCTTGAACAGAAATATTGGTACTTGAGATTTTGAATCGTTATTACCTTTACCATATCAGAATTTGATAGGCTAGGAGTTTTTAGGATTTCCGTTCTGCCAAATATATTAAGCTTTGATATGAAACACAAATTTCGTTTACAGAAATTTTGGCTACATAATTTCTTTTGGTATTTTTCTGCTCTGCCCCATGGTACAGTATCATGGATACATGTCTTGTTTGTTGTCTCTCTATGCTGATGAAATAAACTATTTTGTGGTCTAACGAATGTTGCAAACTTTTTGTAGGTTGTGGTAGACTTTACTGCTGCATGGTGCCCACCCTGCCGTTTTATTGCTCCAGTTTTTGCAGAAATAGCCAAAAAGATTTCCCATGCCATATTTCTCAAAGTGGATGTTGATGAGCTAAAGGTAGACCTATTCTGATTTGGTTCTTGTCGTGTTCTTCCAGTTTCAAATAGACTTGTGGTAGTTTGTCTTGTTTCCTTTCTTAAAGTAGCATCATTTTATTTGCAGACTGTTGCTGAGAAATGGGAAGTAGAAGCCATGCCCACATTTATTTTCTTCAAGGATGGAAAAATTGTGCACAAAATTGTGGGTGCAGACAAAGATGATTTGGTCCGTGCCACCGAGCTACACGCTGGGGCAGTTACTGCTGCTTGACTTTAGAAGTTGTAGTCATGTTCTTGTAACTGTTATAATCTGGATGAAGCTCTCTTATTCATATGGTAGATGTGGTTGTATTTTTCCTTCGGATGGTTTTACCGTCGTGTGAAGTGATTATCACTTTCTCAAGTGATTTCCCTACAATGTATGCCTCTTGTTATGACAGTTGTTTTATGTGAAAATAAAATGGAACTTAAATGTTTCTGGACCTAAATTATTTTTCGCTGAGAATGTACACCTTCATTCATAATTGGCTAAAACAATAACCACTGTTTTGTCTCTAGCTTCATTGGAAGCACCAAAGGAAGTTTTTGAAATGGCAACTGGTTTGTTGCCAAATGCTTATTTGCTCTCTCTACGTCTATGGAAAAGAACTTATTCGCCCATTCCCTACCTTTCTTGACACTAGACAGGATCTGACTATCGTTTTATAGCTTACATGAAACTCAGAAATGGTCTTGTTAGCTTCTGTATCTTGCATGGGTATGTGATGATAATTCTCCTTAACTATGTTTCGGGGCTGTCATCGATCTGATGGTCATTTTATTAGGAACTCTTATAGCTGTC
The DNA here is from genome assembly GCA_035583425.1 of Marsdenia floribunda. Lineage (NCBI taxonomy): Eukaryota > Viridiplantae > Streptophyta > Magnoliopsida > Gentianales > Apocynaceae > Marsdenia > Marsdenia floribunda. The sequence continues at coordinate 69,425 of JAXGGT010000033.1, read as the reverse complement.
TGTATTTGCTTTAATGATTTTAGCCTTCATTTCGGCTGGGGTGTTCACTGGGTTGAACAGATTGCCTCTACCGATAAACTCTTCAACTGGTTTGGACATGGGTCAGTCCCGAAGTAGCTGTTGGACACCGTGAACTTGCAACTTTCTTGTCCTAGGCACTTCTGCGAGACAGCAAAAATTTGACGATTAGTGTTCACAATGGCATTTTGAAAGAAAAGTGTCAAAAATCATTTGAATATTTTGCTAGTTCGCTTGCCTTTTCCAAAAGGCTATGAGTACTTTCCGCATGACAAGTTCCCTTCTGAAAACTGCCGCATGTTCCCGACGGAGTCCCAAAACTTGCAAACTTTACAGCGGATATGGACTCTCCAGGCGCACAATGCAGGCGAATCTTGGTCTCATGAAGCATTTTCGCTTCACCAGGGCTCTGAATATGCCAATTTTCTACTCTTGGGTGGTGCTCGTGGGCGTTGGCACAAACACTTCCAGTGGTTCTTTTGACTAAGGTGATCTTTGATGTATCTCCACCTAATTCTTCAAAGAGTACCAACAAGTTTTGTGTTGGTTTCAACCATGATCTGGGCACATGGTACCTGAAAGATTAAAAATAGTTTACAAAATTATACAATATTTGGCACCTGGTACCAAAAGTAGCATGTAAACCGAATCAGATATAATGTTACCATCGTTGTGTTGGATGGCCGCAGCCGAGTTGACATTTTGGAGCCCGGAATGTTCCTGAATAGCTGCAGAGGCCACAATTTCCATTTGCATGAACTGTCCAGTATCTTCCAATACTTTGGCCATTGATCCAAATTTGACCTTTTCCCATGCTTTTCATGTCCAAGGCCAAAGGCTCGTTCCCCTCTGGAGCATCAAAATATGCCTGCAAATTTCGAAGTTGCATGAAATATTATACTAAAATATTTGGCTAACTGTGTTCTGTTCTCATTTTTTTTTTATATATATATATATACCTTGTGCCATCTCAGAGGTTGCTGACCTTGAGTAACCAGTGATCCCGGAACCCATTCAACAGAGGACACTTGATCTGGAGAAACTAAATTCATGGATTCCCCCTTTAAACCAACCTAAGAAGAAGAGGAAACCAATTAGATAATTGTCTAACAAAGGATAAGTGGATAGCAGAAGAAAACATAATTCATGCATTTAAAAATGGTACCGTGTAAGCCCATTTTTGCCATGACAGGTCTTTATCACCTTGATTAAGACCATGTAGTACAACTGGCCCTAGAATTCCTATGTTCCAAGTCTCAAAATGAATTCCATTGTTCTACACAGTAATAGAAGTTATTTGATAGTCAGTAACTGAAGCAGCAATACTTATATATGATAGAGAGCAAAAAATTTATGCTCCAAGGAACCATGTAGCAGAACATGCTTATATTGCAAAGCTGAACTGAATACAAGCATTAAGAAAGAACACTTACTGGTAAACCAACAGCAATACTAAGTAGGGAAATCCTATTTGTCCCAGCAATCAAATTCACCGGTCCACTGAATGTGATTTTCATATTTTCCCTGGTACCATAAGCCGATCCTGTGATAGAGGAATATGGTAAGCTTCAAGCTCAAATCATGGACAAAATCATCCTCAGTTCGAGTAAAAACTGTACAATAAAAGCAGACTAAAACTATACCAGCTAGATATCCATTTATAAATACATGTACAGCATGGCCTCTTGAGTGCACAGTGAGAGTTGGCTTTTGCCCTCCTTGGAGAAATGATTCTGATGGACTGATGTCAATGCTGTATCCAAAGCAAAAAACAAAAGAACTCTTAAATCTTTTTGTTCTTAGAACAGGAGTTGTGGGGACAGAAAAAGCTTCACATCAGTTTTTAATTGACGATGGGGTTGTAGCACCTTACCCATTCATGTACCATAGATAATCACTGCTATCTCTGGTGACATTTAACTGCTCAAGAAGTGCAGCAGCTGTCAATGTTGAACTGCCTTGCAGGGAAGATATATCTTCTCCATAAGAAGCCCAAGAGTGCAGCTGCTTATTGGTTGAAGACATTTGCATATGGGATGTCTGAGTCCCAACCTTTACAATTACAGATACTATATGAGTGGACAAGCAAAATAGAAATAAGAAAATGCACACTGAAGCAGAGGCAGCAGGGTTTGACTCACTTTTGCAGTATTGAATACTACATTTTTACAGTCAGGAAGTATGCTTATTGACCAAGGCGGCAGATTGTAATGCCTCCTATTAAACATGACTCTAGCATAAGAATTGGTATCATAGTTTGCAAGAAAGGCTGCACAACTTCCTTTCCCGTTAGAGAAAACATGAGCCTGCAAAAATGAGTAACATCCAGTAACAAATGTAAAATAGGTACTCAAGTTAAAACAGATGTCCAAAACTTAAAAGAGGAAAGAATCATATGCGGGATGACCTCCTGAGAGCCTCCCAAAGATGTAACAGTAGGATCCGAAGACACTAAAGCACTTTCACATAGTTTAATAGCCCTATGGAGCTCCTTCAGATGACCATATTTTGGTTCTCTAAGCATGCCTGAAAGAAAATGCTTATATTGTAGTTAAAACTCACATTTAACGTGAGAACAAAAAAAAAAAAACTAAATTGAGAACACTTGATGAATATCAAATTTAACAGAAAAATAAGAACCAATTCTCAAGATAAAGTAAATATCCTGTATGCATTACATATGTCAGACTAGACATTACAGAACTGATAGAAGTTTCCCCATGTATTGTGATAGAACTTAAATTGCTGCATTCAGAGATAGATTAGCTGAACTATAGCTATATCAGCAACAGTCTTTTTGATCAAGTGTTTCATGACATGAGACATTCATACGAGGAGTTTAAGTCCGTTTCTCACCATACTCATCAATTGGAGCATCATAATCATAGCTAGTTGTAATGAAAGGACCACCAGCAGTACGCCCAAAGTTGGTTCCACCATGGAACTGCGAAGAGTAGCTGGGGTTATCTCAAAGTATTTAGGATTTGAGTCCATCTACATAATAAATCAAGCTTCCATTGTCACTTACCATGTAATAGTTAACAAAAGAGCCACCTCTCTGTATGAAACGAGCAACTGCAAAAGCGAGGTCCTGAGCTGGACGATGATGGTTTGGCCCACCAAATTCTGTAAACCTTTAGCAGTAGGAGGAGAAGACAGAAATCAGATTTCAGCAGAAATGACGCTAATGTATAGTATTGTATTGTATACTGCCTCTGCTGCAAATGATCTGATTTATAGAAAAATTTACCAGCCACTCCATGCTTCAGTCCACAAAATGGGCTTGTAAGGTTTATTGGGAGAAAACGTGTCACAGTAAAAACCATTGCATGTATTAATCTGTTAAGATGGTTACAAGTCAGAAGGCAAAAGAGAACATCTTTACAAGATTTACTAGTCTGAAAGAATAACTCACTATTGGATCAGGTGCATCATCTTCTTTGCACATAACCCATGGAACTCCAGTATCTAAACCAACAGCCATTTTTGCTGCCCAGTTCACGTATGCTTGACCAGCTGTTCCAAGTCTTTTTGCTTGTGGACCATACTCATTTTCAATCTATACTAAGACAGTAGGCATGTTATAAATAAGGATGCTTTTCTTTGCCTTTTACATGTCCCTCCACCTCAGCTTTCACATTTTAAAGATTTACACATGTTCAGTGGTTCACTATCATAGTCCTAGCACATGCCAAAATGATAATATTAAGCTCCATGTACCTGAGAAAGGATTATTGGACCTCCCTGGGACTGAAACAGGCCCTCACTCTTCATCATCCCAACAATTTTCTGGGTGAACTTTTGCATTGCAACCTTTACCACACGTGAACAAGACAATGTATCAGCAGGATAGCCTAGTGTACAATGTACAATGGATATAAATTTACTCCAGATTTTGGTCACTTCAAGTATGTGATAACGTGTGGGTGCTGTAGCTTCTATACCTTGAAGGGTTCATTATCTGTTCTAAAGCTAATTCCAGGTACATATTTTAACCACACAGGAAATCCTCTGCATCAGATGAATAAGAAACATAAAAATGACTACCGAATAAGATGTAAATCAGTTCTTAACTTTATTTGTATGTAATTAGTCATAATAAGCATAGATCAAGTACCCAAAGTTCCACTCAGCACAAACATAAGGTCCAATGCGTAAATGAGCATAAAGCCCAACTTTTTGAACTGTCTTTATGAAGCTCACAAGATCATATCGTCCCTGGAAGTTATACTAAAGATTCAAAAGTAGAGTTAGAAAACACTGGAGAGTCTTGAAATTAAAGTAAGCAGAAAAAGGGTGAAACATGCAAAATAGTTCAAACTGAGAGAATAGAAGACTCACATTGCCTGGTGAAGGCTCATGACTATTCCAAAATACATATGTATCAATAACATCCAAACCAGCATTTTTAGCCTTCAGTATTAGATTCTCCCACATCTGCAATATACAGAAAATGTCATTGCCATGAGGCCCTCCGGAGCATGATCAATTGAATTCACCATAAAGTTACAAACTATAGCACAATTAGGAATTCCATTTTTGATTATCCCTCTTGAATAAACTTCAACACAAAGTACACACTGAAACTGGAAATGCAGAAGTGAAAAATGGAACATTGAAAAAAGCAAGCGAGATAAATGGGGAAATTACATCAGGGGTGCTTCTGGGATAATGTATGGAGCCGGAGAGGAGGATCCTCCTTTGCCCATTAACGATGATAGCCCTCTTATCGTAGGTGACACCACAATGGATCAGCTGAGCTCCCATTAGCAAGGAAATGCCGAAGAATAAGATGGCCAATTTGAAAACTGAGTTAATTGCCATCATTCTTTTTCAAGAAGTCACACTATCTGTGTGTATGTTTTCTCCCCTGATAACTCTGCATATAAGGAGGGATATGTTCAAAGTAAGAAGACTATGGTGGGCAAACGGTGGAAGAAGAGGAATTTGTGGTAAGTACAAGGTGGCAAACTCTTGTAATCTACAATACTAGTAAATGCTACTCTGCACATTGCTGACATCAAGTTAGTAATAAAGAAATAGTAGTAGTAGTATGCTGCTTGGATTCTTCTTCCACCCCTAATTCTTGCCAGTCTCTCAGCTCAGTTCGCTGACTTGCTCACTCATAAAATAACATTTCCTCTGGATTCAGATCAGGAGGGAGAGAAAGTGTTGTTCAGATTAAATTATATCATAAAAATACAGAACAGTAATATTATAAGGCCTTCTCTGCTTATGGGGATGTGGAATTTCAAAATTATCAGCAGCATCATTGAAGCAGACACTTCGTAGGTGTGGGATATTACTTCCGTGGTCCATAATTTATCACTGAAAAGGTTAGGGGCCAGAGCTGAAAATTCTCACAGCATCACCCTCCTGTGACATGATTTCATTTGGTACTCTCCCAGCTATGAAAATAAAATCTTGGGTGTAAGAAAGATAAAAGGGTTTAAGGTTTAGTTTTAGCATAATTCTGGATAAAAATGGTGTCTTTAAACTGTACTAATTTCTTGAACTGCTACATTTGCTCAAAATGGGACTTAAAAACTGCATCTTGAAGCCCCAAAGACAACGGGCTTTTTTGCTCGATTAATGTGAAATTGTTGACATTGGACTGCTGTTCGGAGCAGAATTCGGATCTAGTCTCTGAGTTTAAATCTAAATCCTTCTTCCATCAATGCTCATCAAACAATAAACTTTCCCACTTCATATCAAAATTTTCAAGATAAGCTTTTTTGGAACTTAAAAGCACTTTCTTTTTCCTTTTCAAATAAATTTTACTTTAGAATACTATTTGCCATCTTTTTAGACAAAATTTGTCTCTTCAATCCCTTAAAAGATCGAACACCAACTGGGGCATTGCCTGAACTGGAAAGCAACATTCAAAATTCAAACAAAAAAAGGTTAGCCCTTTTTGTTTTCTTTCTTTTAAGGGCATATTTTAACTTATGCTTTGTTTATCACTAGCCATTTGGTCTAGCTATATGTAACTTTTACTTTATGCAAATAATCACAAGTTTAATCCCAAGTTTGATCCCGTTTCTCTTTATCTCCTATGTAATCTCATATATTATCAAAAAAAAAAAAAAAAAAAAAAAAAACCTTATGCTTTGTTTCTCCTCTGTAGGAGGGAGCTGCAGCCATCAATTAGTCAACTGATGAATCCAGCTAGCTTAGCTGTTAATATTATTACATTATTGTATTGTTCGCGCAGTCCAATGAAAATAAATCAAAAGTAATGAAAGTTTGATCTTATATATGGATTATGACTAATTTAATGATTATGATGTTGGGGTGGTCTTCTTTTAATTGACTTCATACCATTAATTAATATTTCATGCATATACATAACTATTCTCTCACATTTATTTTCATATTATCATATTTTAATTTAAAAAAATTAAAATATCTTATAATTTTATTAAATAAATAATAAATAATAAATAGAAATTATCAAGCATTAATTACAAAGATATATATATATATATATAAATTAATAAATTTACATTAATTTTTTAATGTGACAAATAATAATAAAAGAATTTTTTTTCCACCGAGATAAGTAGGTTTGTTAACGGATCCAATCGGGTTCAAAACTACTAGTTCTGTACCCAGATCCGAAAAAATATTTTTAGACATGTATTCTACCTGATACTCGTTGAGTTCAAAAAATTTATACTCATACCAGATCCTTTCGGGTCTCGAATCCAAACTGAGTATACCCTACTCAAAATTTTATTTTATTTTTTTTAAAAATAATTTAATTATTTTAAATTAAATATTTATATTTAAATGACTGCTCATATAATTTATATTATTATAATAAGTTATAACATTTAAAATATAATTTAATTATATTAACAATTGATAATTCATACAAATTAAAATATAATTTTTAAAAATTATTAAAGTTGTAAAAAAGAATATAAAGTTAAAATTGAAAAAAAAAATATATATATATATATATATATATAATAAATGATAAAAAATATATAAAAACTCAATATATTCTTATTAATTTAATAAAAAACTTCTTTTAAACACTTTAACACCATAATTATTATAATATATTTAATTTAATGTATTTAATTTTAAAAATTACTAGATCGGGTATGTATCAGGTACGCTATTTATAGTTCCGTATTCGGACCCAATTAATATTTAATTTTCGAGTATGAGTATAAAAAAGTTAGACCCGTACCTAGTATTTTTATGATTGGGTCCAATTAAGATTCGGGTATTTTATATCCATTGACAGGCATAGAGACAAGTAAAATAAAAAAACGAAGGAATATTTAAACGTGTCATGTGAATATATTTTTCTTAGTGCACGATATGTTTTGGATCAATCTCAACTATAAATGACACATTTAAGTTATGTTTACATCTAAACTGACTTCCTCTCGAACTAAATAAGTTATTTTCAAGTAATTCTTTCTTGAACTAAATAGATGATTTTCAAAAGGTGAATTCTAAGTGCACTTTCGGGTCATGTGAATATTCTATTTACTTGTTATGATACTCGATTTTCCTACAAAGTAAGTATAAAATCAAACTATTTACCCAAACAAAAAAAAAAGAAAAGAAAGTATAAAATCAAACAATTGATTGGTCTTGTGAGTTAAGAGACTCAATTGCATTAATAATGTTGCAGCGGCAGACTCCGTAACGTTTACGTTCGGGGGACATCCATACAAGTTACCTTATAAGCTTCTGAAATCTCCCTCCATGCAAGCATGCTTGCTTGCTTCATCTCTAAGTTTTCTCCTCAACAATCCATCCTGCAGAGAATCCCGCCGTGTCTTCACATTATTACCTTCGGATCCGTAAAGTTTAAGAATTGAAACTCCAATTGGCTGTTCTGAAAAACTATCATAAAATTTTGAAAATAAAACTGTTTTATTTATTTGTTATCTAAAATTAAAAATTTCTTATTCAGTCAAGAAAGATTAGTTCAGTGGGTAACATGTTCGCTTATAATTCGAGAGATCTTAAGTTAAGAAGATCATGAGTCAAAAAGAATTTTTTTTTTTTTATTAAGAAATGGGCTTAAAACCTAATTTGGCCTATGAACTTACATCATAAACTTACTTTTGTGTCAATTACATCTATGAACTTGTTAAATTGGAGACAATCTCAACTTGTTAACAGTTTCTTTAAGTGTGTGCCGTTAGATGCTGACGTAAAATAATTGCAATATCTAAGAATTGAACCCACGAATTTTAAACACCAAAAATTCTAACCAATTAACCATAACAATGTTATGTTTATTGTAGTATATTTTATATTATATATAATAATTATGTTTAAATGTTAACTTGTTCTTAACATCAAATTATTAAATTTTATATAATTTTAATAGTTATTACATGTTAGATAATTTTAAATAAGATTAAAAATTAAAAAAAATATTTATTTATCTGTAAATATTCTTTTTATACCATAATAAATCTATGCAAAAGAATAAAGTATATTAATTTATTTATTTATAAATAAGAGAATATTTAATAGTTTTATTAATTTATTAATTTTTGAATAATTTACTTA
>JAXGGT010000033.1:50096-60760 GCA_035583425.1 Marsdenia floribunda | reverse complement strand
CTTTGAAGGAAATTACTTTATCTACGTCAAAAGTTTTGAAATTTTATATTTTATTTTAAGATTTAATTTTGTACTTTAATTTTATTTTTTAAAAATTATATTGAAAAACTTGGGAGGAAATACTTTATTTTTTATTTTACAAAATCTATTAATTAATTGTGCATTAATAATTTAATTGAAAATAAAATATAAAAATATTAAGTGGTAAAAATTCTCCGCGAAGATCCTCGATACCCGACGGGACGGGGATGGTATGGAAAAAAAATTCCCCGCAGGGGATGAGGACGGGAATGAGGAATATATGTGGGAATCGGGGATGGGGATGAGAGAAGGTGTCCCCGCAAACCCAGTCCCCGTTGCCGTCTATAGGTATTACAAATATTTTTTGTATGATAGGACATTGAGGTGGCATACCACATCAGCATCTAACGGCACACACATAAAGGAACCATTAACAGGGTTGAGATTGTCCCAATTTGATAAGTTTATGGATGCGATTTGACACAAAAGTCAAATATATAATTGTCAATTTGGTGGCGTAATTGGATTTTAAGCCTTAAGAAATGTGAAGGAAAAGAGTTTGTCTATTTTTGGTTTTTGGCAAAAAAAAAAAGGAAAAAAGAAAAGAAAAAGGCTGCCTAATCCGATTTCATAGTGGGTGCGCTCTTACATGTCGATTTACAATTTGCCGGAATAATACTCACCCGAAAAGAAACCGATCGCACACAATTCCCTCCGTTTCCCGTGGCTAAAAATGGCTTGGACATAGTCTTTTGCAATTCCACCGTTCCAGAAACACTCTCCAATGGAGAGTGCTCTTCTACCCTGCAAATTCATACCCCCTAAGCTCCCTGAATTTCAAGTAAAGCCCCCAAGAATCAGACTTCCTCTCGAAAATGTCCCCAGAGCTACGTACCCAAGTATCATAGATGCGCATTTGATCTACCTATGCAACAACGGGAGGCTTAGTGAAGCAATATCGTCTCTCGACTCTTCAGCCGAATGTGGGTCCTCGGTGAGTTCCAAAACCTTTTCATATTTAATCCAATCTTGCATTGATTCTCAGTCTATTCATTTAGGTCAGAAGCTTCATAGAAAAATGAGAGCTTTGTTGAAAGATTTGGACCCGTTTACTGAGACTAAGTTACTGGGTATGTATGCTAAATGTGGGTCTCTTCAGTATGCGTATAAACTGTTTGATGAAATGCGTGAGAGGAATTTGTACGCGTGGTCGGCGATGATTAGTGCCTGTTCTAGGGAGAGGAGGTGGGGTGAAGTTGTGGAGCTTTTTTACACGATGATGATGGAAGATGGTATCGTCCCTGATGATTTCCTGTTTCCCAAAATTTTACAAGCTTGTAGCAATTGTGGGGATGTGGAAACTGGTAGATTGATTCATGCATTGGTGACGAAAAGTGGAATGAATTTTGAAATTCGTGTGAGTAATGCAATATTGGCAGTTTATTCCAAATGTGGCTGTTTAGATTCGGCAAAGAGATTTTTTGATAATATGGAGGTGAGGGATACAGTTTCTTGGAATGCCCTAATAAGAGAATATTTAATAGTTTTAACAAAGAAAAATGATATTTCTAAAGACTAAAATTAGGGTAATTTAGGTTTTAGATAATTATTATATATTAAAATGAATATAATATTATTATGATCCAGTGGTTCAATTCTTAGGTATTACAGATATTTTTTGTATGATAGGACATTGAGGTGGCATACCACGTCAGCATCTAACGGCACACACGTAAAGGAACCATTAACAGGGTTGAGATTGTCCCCAATTTGATAAGTTTATGGATGCGATTGAAACAAAAGTAAATTCAAATATATAATTGTCAATTTGGTGGCGTAATTGGATTTTAAGCCTTAAGAAATGTGAAGGAAAAGAGTTTGTCTATTTTTGGTTTTTGGCAAAAAAAAAAAGGAAAAAAGAAAAGAAAAAGGCTGCCTAATCCGATTTCATAGTGGGTGCGCTCTTACATGTCGATTTACAATTTGCCGGAATAATACTCACCCGAAAAGAAACCGATCGCACACAATTCCCTCCGTTTCCCGTGGCTAAAAATGGCTTGGACATAGTCTTTTGCAATTCCACCGTTCCAGAAACACTCTCCAATGGAGAGTGCTCTTCTACCCTGCAAATTCATACCCCCTAAGCTCCCTGAATTTCAAGTAAAGCCCCCAAGAATCAGACTTCCTCTCGAAAATGTCCCCAGAGCTACGTACCCAAGTATCATAGATGCGCATTTGATCTACCTATGCAACAACGGGAGGCTTAGTGAAGCAATATCGTCTCTCGACTCTTCAGCCGAATGTGGGTCCTCGGTGAGTTCCAAAACCTTTTCATATTTAATCCAATCTTGCATTGATTCTCAGTCTATTCATTTAGGTCAGAAGCTTCATAGAAAAATGAGAGCTTTGTTGAAAGATTTGGACCCGTTTACTGAGACTAAGTTACTGGGTATGTATGCTAAATGTGGGTCTCTTCAGTATGCGTATAAACTGTTTGATGAAATGCGTGAGAGGAATTTGTACGCGTGGTCGGCGATGATTAGTGCCTGTTCTAGGGAGAGGAGGTGGGGTGAAGTTGTGGAGCTTTTTTACACGATGATGATGGAAGATGGTATCGTCCCTGATGATTTCCTGTTTCCCAAAATTTTACAAGCTTGTAGCAATTGTGGGGATGTGGAAACTGGTAGATTGATTCATGCATTGGTGACGAAAAGTGGAATGAATTTTGAAATTCGTGTGAGTAATGCAATATTGGCAGTTTATTCCAAATGTGGCTGTTTAGATTCGGCAAAGAGATTTTTTGATAATATGGAGGTGAGGGATACAGTTTCTTGGAATGCCCTAATAACCGGATACCGTGAGAAGGGTGATGTTTATGAGGCCCGGGGATTGTTTGAGTTAATGCGCAAAGAAGGGGTTGAGCCAGGTTTGGTGACTTGGAACATATTGCTATCAAGTTTTAGTCAGTTGGGCAAATATGATATGGCTATTGAGATGATGAAGAAAATGGAAGATTATGGCCTACTGCCAGATGTTTTTACTTGGACTTCTATGATTTCAGCATTTGCCCGCGGTAATCGAATGAGTCAGGCCTTTGAATATTTTGATAAAATGCTTTTGGCTGGGGTTCAACCAAATGGTGTTACACTTATGAGCTTGATCTCTGCTTGTGCCTCTCTAAAAGATTTAAGGAAGGGCAGAGAACTACATGCATATGGCTTGAAGGCAGGATTTGGGGAAGATGTGCTGTTTGGGAATTCTTTAATTGACATGTATTCCAAATGTTTAAAGGTTGAGGCTGCACTGCAGGTCTTTGATACAATCTCAGCAAAAGATGTCTACACTTGGAACTCAATAATTGCAGGACATTACCAAGCTGGATATTGTGGTAAAGCACATGATTTCTTCATTGAAATGCAAGATGAGGGTATGCAGCCGAATGTTATTACATGGAATGCAATGATTATGGGATACATGCTAAAGGGAGATGAAGATCAGGCCATTGATCTTTTCCAAAGAATGGAGAAGGACGGAGGTGTTAAGCGGGATGGTGCAACTTGGAATGCCCTTATTGCTGGGTATCTGCGAAATGGAAAGAAAGATAAAGCATTGGGGATATTCCGTCAGATGCAGTTTTTGCATATGAAACCAAATGCATTTACTATTTTGAGTACTCTACCTGCTTGTGCTAATCTGATTGCAGCAAAGAAGGTGAAAGAGATCCACAGTTGTGTAGTGCGCATATATTTGGGGTCTGAGCTATCTGTAATGAATTCTCTTTTAGACACATATGTCAAATCGGGGAACATAAGTTATGCGAGAGCGGTATTTGACACTTTGCTGTCCAAAGATATAATAACCTGGAACACAATGATTGCGGGTTATGTTTTGCATGGCTGTCCAAATAATGCAATTGAGCTTTTTGAGCTACTGAGAAAAACAGGGCTTCCCCCAAATAGAGGTACTTTTGTGAGTATGATATCAGCATATGGTTTAGCTAAAAAAGTTGATGAGGGAAAGCATATTTTTGATAGCATGACTAAAGAGTATAATATTTCACCCTCTTTAGACCATTGTATAGCAATGATAAGCTTATTTGGTCGTTCGGGTGAGCTTGAAGCTGCCATTGATTTCATTAACAAAATGAATGTTGAGCCTAATTCTTCTGTCTGGTCTTCCTTACTGACTGCCTCTCATTCTCAAAGAAATGGTAGACTCGCAGTTTATGCAGGTGAACAGTTACTTAAGCTTGAACCGAAAAATGCCTTGGTTTATAGGTTAGTGCTACAACTGTATGCATTATATGGAACTTCTGAAGATTCTTTGAAATTGAGAAGACCCAGACAAAGAAGGGATGCAAAGGAGTGCCTTGATTGGAGTTATGTTGAAGACAAAAATAAAGTGTGCTGTTTTGTTGGTGGTCACTATCAACAGAACTTGAAGGAATTAGATTCTTTGATGAAAAGCATAGGTGTCAGTACCAAGGGGTTTTCTAATTGGCATTTGGTTGAGGAAGAGGGGGGTGAAGAAACTAGCTGGTTTCACAGTGAAAAACTTGCATTTGCTTTTACACTCACAAAATCTTTAGGGACATCCCAGAGTATACGGATTGTGAAAAGTGTCAGAATGTGTGATAATTGCCATAAAACTGCGAAGTTTATATCTAATATCTATGGCTGTCAAATATACCTAAGGGACTCAAAATGCTTACACCATTTCAAAGATGGATTTTGTTCTTGTGGCGATTATTGGTAGTCTAGAAAACCAACATTTTCCTGGCTGTCCTTATTGTTCCAGTACAGGAGGTACTTCCAGAGAAACAGAAACCAAGTAAAAGTGATTGATTACTTGTATGCTAATACCTTTTTTTTTTTTTTTTTTTTTGTATATATGTCACATAGTTTTTTTTGAGGAGTTTTTATAGGATAATTGTATAATAGACATGGACTTCTGATGCATAAAATTAGTCTAGGGGACTGCAAGTCAAATTTTGATTCCTCTCCAAAATATGTACAAATACACCATACAACCATGTAATGGTGGCCAAATGTCTGTAAAATGAATGAGAGAGTTCTAAAAAAGTAGAAATATTTGAGCATCATGTCTCTGCCTTTCCGGGGTTTAGGGTGAAGTGATTTCTGTATAATTCTGTTTTTCTTGACTACCGGTGCAAGATGGAGAATAGTATTATATCTTGTTATTATGGTGAAAGTTTACTACGCCTCTTGCCTTCTATCCATCAATGGATGTCAGAAAATTGTTCGCGATCCTCTATATTATTATTTTTCATGGAACTTATTGCTGATCAAATTCCTGTGGTATGACTGTTGCAGTAGTGTGTAGAAGTAGAAATTATACGTACCTTGCTATTGCTAGCAGATGCAATCTGATATAAGAATTGATTCTGAAGTTGTAAAATTCACATTCTGCTATGCTAAATTCCTTTCTAGATGTTTGATTTTCTCAGACCCGAGGTGATTGGTTCCATAAGAAGGATAAATTCTCCTTCCATTAATTAGTAGCTGTCTGATGGATTCTTCTGCATGACAGATTCCTTTTACGGAAACGGAACTCAGATATCTAATGAACAACTGCCCCCCTCTGAAAATGGGTTCTCAGTTCCCTTCTGGAATTTGATATGTATACATGTGCGTATTGCTATTACTGGTTATTGGGAATAATTTCTGGGCTGGTCAATGATTCTGTCTTGCAAAGAGAGAAATGTTTTGCCCCTTTAATATTGGCAGCCAGTACAGAATTCCTTGATGATAAGTATATTTTAGAAAGATGTGTAGTCTGCCTGTAGCTTTTTCAAATGGGACAAGGCTTTTTGTGGAGATTTCTGTCAATACTTAAGAATCAAATTCTCTTCATTTTTTAATGCTATTCTTCCGTAAGTGGATACTGGAATTCTTCTTGATGGATTTGTAGCTGGTAATCACAAACATGTGACTATCCTCCTCTGCCTTGGTATATATCTCCAGCCATGGCCTTCATGCAGAACAAGAGAACATTCATCCCGAGCACATTGATCCTCTTGGTCTTCTGAACTCTGCTTTTTAGCAGCCAGCTAGAGAATGGTAACTAACAATAAGCCTTATGTGTTTCATATGCCTATTTAACATATTCTTTTCCGCATTTGTAGTGTCTCATACAGTATTTTCAGGAATTCGGCAAGAACTTTGTATCAGTGGGTCCATGGGGTGGTAAAGGTGGCCACAATTGGGACGATGGAGTTTACTCAACTGTTAGACAAGTGGAGGTAGCTCATGGTGCAGGTATTGACTCCATCAGAGTTCAATATGACAGGAATGGAACCCCTGAGTGGGAAGAAAAGCATGGTGGCACTGGAGGGGCTAAAGTTGATACAGTAAGCACCCAAACATGGCTGTGCAATTGAAAGTTCTAGATACTTACCACTCATCTCTTTCATTTAGCCGTGATCATCTTTTATGTTTATGAAGAAAATATTTGCTCTTCATGGATTATGCTCTAGTTTACACACATTTTGGTTTTTAGTTGTTTTGTGAGAGTAGATTGCCAAAACATGCTTGACACTGTTATAAAATTTTTCAGATCAGGCTGGACTATCCAGATGAGTTCCTAACTTCATTTCATGGAACTTATGGTAGCTTGCAAGAATGGGGGGCGATCTTTGTCCGGTCACTTACATTTCGTAGCAACAAAAGAACATATGGACCTTACGGTGTTGAAGAAGGGACATTCTTCTCGTTTCCAATAACTCAAGGCAAAATCGTTGGATTTCACGGAAAGTGTGGCTGGTATTTAGATGCCATTGGAGTTCATTTGGAGCCTCTTAGTAAAGTAAATCCTTCAAAATCTATAATTCATGCACAACGTAATATTGCTCATGGGACAGAAAGTTATGAATACTCTATGATACAAGGAAATCTTGGAAACAACTATGATCTAATTGTTGCGGTTAGGCAAAAGGGAGGTTACAGCAAAATACCAGATGCTTTATCAGGGAAATCCAGTAAAACTGTGTCAGATATATTGTCAAGGCAAAGTTCTAATTCCAGTGAGTTCAGTAATACAGAACCGAAGAACAAGGTAATAGGTGTAGACTTGGTTAAAGAAATTTGGATATAGTCAATTTTGTAATTTCTTGGGATGATGCTGCAAAACTGAATTATGTATAATGCAATTTTGCAGATTGTAGATCTAGTCCCTTCGGCTATTGAGAGAATCCCCTCAAAATCTGTGCAAGGTGTCATGACATATGGACCTTGGGGTGGCCAAGGTGGTACCGTGTTTGATGATGGAATCTATGACGGAATAAGGGAAATTCATCTGTCACGGAATGTGGCAATCATTTCAGTAAGAGTTTGCTATGATAGGCATGGAGAACCACAATGGGGATGCAAAAATGGAAGTTCTGGTGCATACAAATATGACAAGGTAACCGCAACTACTCAAATGGTATTTCACCATGCATTCTTGTTTTGGTTAACAGTTGATTGAAGGCAATGTAAATATTTGCAGATAGTCATCAAATATCCAACCGAAATATTAACTCACATAACAGGCTACTATGGACCAGCAATGGGTTTGGGGCCTAACGTGATCAAGTCACTGACTTTCCACACCACAAAGGGGAAATATGGCCCATATGGAGAAGAATTAGGACAACCCTTTTCAACTAAACTGAAAGATGGAATGGTTGTTGGAATTCATGGGAAGAAAGGGTATTTCATTGATGCAATTGGTGTTCATGTACTTGAAGGCAAAGTCATGCCTGCAATATCATCAGTAGCTGCATTCAACAACATGGATCAAAATGTGGTGTCAACTAATGAAGCTGATGGTCCACAATGGTCTTTCAAACTGGGGAAGAAGGGACTGATGGAGGAGGTATTTTACCAAGGAATCCCACGCAGGCCCCTATTTCTGATTTCCAAAATGATTAATGATAAAAAGATGAAAAACTGAGTTACTTTAAAATCCTTTTCAGGCGGTCCAAAAGATAGTGAAAGATCCAGCACCATATGGACCAGGACCATGGGGTGGTGATGGTGGAAAGCCGTGGGATGATGGAGTATTTACTGGGATTAAACAGATTGTTCTAAATAGAGCAGATGTCATTTGCAGCATAGAGATCGAGTATGATCGAAATGGCCAATCTGTTTGGTCAGTTAAACATGGTGGAAATATCGGATCGGCAAACAGGGTTAGAAATATTGTGCTATTCTCAACTAGGAAATTATCTTTTCGAACTTTTTTTTTCAATTTAATCGAGTTAATATAATGTTCTTACCTTATTTCTTGACAGATAAAACTAGACTACCCTCATGAAGTATTAACTTGCATAAGTGGATACTACGGTCCTCTCCAGAAAGACCAGGGAACAAAGGTTATAAAATCTTTAACTTTTCACACCAGCAGGAGAAAAATTGGTCCCTTTGGAGAGGAGTTGGGCAACTTTTTCACTTCAACAACGACGGAAGGCAAAGTTGTGGGATTCCATGGGAGAAGTGGGATGTACTTGGACGCCATTGGAGTCCACATGCAACACTGGCTAGGCAATAAGAGATCATCCAAACCATCATCTCTCATGAAAATATTCCACTAAAATTAGTCACTGCTTTGCACTTCCCCATTTCTTTTTTTTCTTCTTTGGTTTCAAGCTACATTTTTTTAATAATTGCAAAAAAGAAAGGGGGGTGTGTGTGGGTAATAATTTGGACATGCATGGCTCCAAATTAAGATGAGAATTGAGTTGGATGGCACTCTTTGTCTCAAAATAAAATAGATATTATTAATATTCTCTCATCTCCAGCATATATTCTGTAATCCACAATCTCTCACTCCTCTCTCTAGCAGGAAAATAATGTAATCCAAATTTTTGTTCTTACAATAAAAGGAAAATCATGCTTTCTCTGTTTAGATCATCTTTGCTTCTTTGAACTCATAATCTACTATTGTTGTTAATTATGAAGAAAAATTTTCGATTTTAGTCCTGTAACTATTTACGTTTCTTGAATTTGGCCCTAAATCTTCAAAAATACCTAACTATATCCTATAACTATTTTCAAATTCTGAAGTAGGTCTTTCCGGTCAAAATCCTCCTCTTTTCCAGCACTCCCAATTACATGAGATACACATTCCTTCTTTTTTGATGGCATTTTTGGTAATCTCTTCCATCCCTTAAAAAAAAAAAATTATAAACTAAATCCCCATTATAGTGAAGTGAAGAAGAGAAAGAAGAAGAAATTTCAGTGGTGGAGAGTTAGTTTATAATTTTTTTTTTTTTATTTGAGGGATAGAAGAGATTACAGAAAATGCCTTAAAAAAAGAGGGCATGTGTATCTCACGTAATTGGAAGTGCTGGAAAAGGGGAGGATTTTGGCTGGAATGACCTACTTCAGAATTTGAAAATAGTTATAGGATCTAATTAGATATTTTCAAAGATTTAGGACCAAGTTCAAGAAACGTAAATAGTTATAGGACTAAAGTCGAGAATTTTCCTAATTATGAATGTAAGTGTTACTATTTTAGCAGTATCTTCTTCGTAATAGTCATGAAGTTGAATGAGATCGAAGGCAACGTAATAAAAATAAAAACATGTAAAATGAAAATTTAGTGTAAAAAACATTAATATATCTTATATATATAAGATTACATGAAACATTTTTAGAATATTTTTTCTTTTAATAGCAATAGTTGTAATTAATTTTTTTTTTTTTTTCTGCAACACATTAATTTGGGTCTTATCTAAACTTTTAATTTTTTTTTTTCAATTTTAATCTTTTACTATTTTCAATTATTTCCATATTTTTCAATATTTTTAAAAGTTCAACGTATTAATCTTTGTTCAATGTACTATGACTTTTTATACACAGTTCTTATTTAAAGAAACAATTTTTTAAATTAATTTTTATTTTATTTTATTTTCTATATATTGTTTATTCTAATAAGATCTTGTAGAATATTTTTGTTATGGCTATTATATAATATACATGAATTTCATTCACTTTTTTATCATTATCTAATTAGTTTACGATCTCATTATTTTATTTACTATTTCATCTCTTTGTATTTTTCTGTTTTATCTAATAATTTATATACTTTTAATTTAATTTATTTATTCCTTATATCTTGTAGAAACTTTTCATTTCATATTCTTTCTTTTAAAAAATAAAAATAAATTAAATAGTGATTCTATATACAATATACATACATCTATATTGTATAAGATTGCAAACTACCCTTTTAGAAGAATTTCTTTTTTCTTTTTTCCCCAATGGTATTAAATAATTTATATGAACTTCTTTGGTTTTGTAGTTTTTATCTAAATCTTGTAACCTCGATATTTTATATTCTTATCTTTTATCTTTTTGTCAATATCAAGAAGCTTTTCATTTTCTTATCTCTTCTAAATTAAAGAAAAATTGAGGCTTGGCACTCCTTCATGTTTCTTGAATTATTATAAAAGGGTGAATACCAAAGGAAGGTGATTGCCTAAATTTGATAATAAAGATGAATAGTGCAAGAGATGATCTTTTAGTTACATGTCAATAAATGCTTTAGTTAATGAATTTCTTATTTTTTTTTATAATTGTTCTATATCAACATATGCATAAATATTCAAATAATCAACATATTAATTAGTCTCTTATTCT
>JAXGGT010000033.1:14363-39116 GCA_035583425.1 Marsdenia floribunda | reverse complement strand
TTTTCTTTATTTTTTATGTAGTAGATCCCCAATGTATAATAAGTTTGTGTATTTGATCATTTTCTTTACAAAATCTTGTTTGGGCAAGTCAAATTCTGTGAAAAATGACCAAATGCACCAACTTATTATACATTGGGGACCTACTAAATAAAAAATAAAGAAAATGGGTCAACCACACCAAAGTCATAAATATTATGGACCAAATTTATCAATGATCAAAAGATTGAGGACCAAATCTACAAATTTTCCTAACAGAATCCGTCAAATAGGACTTTATTGTCTAATCGTAAAATAGTTTGGAATCTTAAAAGTTAAAAAAAAAAAAACTTTTGGGACTAAAGTTGCCAAAAATAAATTTATTTGGGACTAAATCCACAAATTATTCAAACTCTTTTTTTTTTTTTTTTTCTTTCTTCTTTTCATATCCATGTCCAGTCTCTGCAGCCACGTGAAGGTTTCCTTGCTCGTGTCCCCACGTAGATTCTCCGTATCCATAAAATGGACCCATCTCGTCCTCTTGGACCCACTTTTCCCTCGACACGTGTCCTTCCTCATCTCTCTCACGTGACCACTACTCACCCTCCTCCCCGCTGTCCTATAAATGCACAACCTGCGCCACATATCCTAGACATACAAATCTTGGCTAACTTTTTCTTTTCTTCTTCTTACAAACTCGACATGCAAAGAAAAACCTAATCCCATAACGTGAATTACAAGTAGAAGGCGAGAAAGAGAGAGAGAGAATCTGTGCTCTGCATGTTTGCATACTAGAAAATCTTTAAAGCGTAATTCAGCTTACGTTAGACCCACGACTTCCCACGCTACAGTACATTTCTTAATTACCTATCTCTTTCTCAGTTTCTTCTTCTTCTTCTTCTTCCAATAAATATATATCAGAGAATAATAAGGTGCGGAGGTAGAGCTTTCTTTTTTTCATTTTTTTTTTCCCTTTTGGGGTGTGATCGTGGGTTTTGCTTTGTGTTATGGCGACAAAGCTTCTTTTGACATTTGCTATATGTCGATTAATAGTTACTGTCGGATTAACGTTGGACCCAACAGAACTTCAGAGGCTGAGAGTAGAAGGGTGGCTAAGCGTGGATCTGCATGACGTGGAAATCGCATCTGTGGATTTTGGCGGTTTGCAGAGGGCAGAGCCGTGGGCGGTTTTGCAACCTGCGTCCGATGAGGACGTTGCTAGACTGGTCAAAGCGGCGTATGAGTCGGCGAACTGGTTTCCCGTGTCGGCCAGAGGACACGGGCATTCCATCAACGGTCAGGCGGCAACAAACAACGGAGTCGTCATTCAAATGAGCAACTCAGGAGGAGAAAGGCGGCGGCCGATTGCACCGAGGATTTCAGAGGAGTTCATGTACGTGGATGTATGGGGTGGTGAGTTGTGGATAGATGTGTTGACGTCCGCTTTAGAATATGGACTCGCACCAAAATCATGGACGGATTATTTGTACCTATCGGTTGGCGGTACTCTCTCCAATGCCGGCATCAGTGGTCAAGCTTTCAATCATGGACCTCAGATTAGCAATGTCCATGAACTTGATGTTGTTACAGGTTCGTGTCCATTTCATCATGTTTCAAAAAAAAAATTCCCCCCCCCCCCCCCCCTTATTGATTAAAATCACATATTTTGATCGATCCCTTTTTAATTATGGAACCAAAGAGACTGTTAGGTTGTTTATATTGGTTTTCCTATATATATTATTATCCTTTTTCCTTTTCTACAGGAAAAGTTTAATGTTAGTTTGTTTCTTTATTTATTGTCATGAAACTAACTAGTAAATATTTTGACATTGTCTTTAATTTGGCATATTATCACATGGGTTGTTTTTGTTTTTATTCATGATCTACTCTCCCCTCCCCCCCCCCCCTGCCTCCCCTTTTTATTTTAATTGGACGTCATCATTGTTCACTTTTGTCACTTGATTTATATATATATATATAATATAGCTTTTGAGGTTATTATGACAACTGTTAATTTGATTGATGAATATATGTAAAACAGGTAAGGGAGACTTAACTAAATGTTCACAACAAGATAACTCGGAACTGTTCCATGCCGTTCTTGGCGGCTTAGGACAATTCGGCATCATCACCAGGGCTCGAATCGCACTCGAACCAGCTCCACAGAAGGTACAATACAATACATGTATATATTCTGTTTTAGTCTCTCTCTCTCTCTCTCTCTCTCTATATATATATATATATGTATATGTATATAGGTAGGTAAATTTTGGTTCCATATATGGTGGGACATATTTTTTTAGCGGTTTGACTAACTTTTTCCCAGTATCAGTTAAATGACAAGACCTGTATGAATTGGAAGAAAATATAGATAACCTTCGATGGAGAATATGAAGATCTTTGGGTGTATATATATATATTGAAACGCTGCTGTCTTAATTAATAAAGCTGGTAATATATATATATTGGTGTTTGATGGGGGTATTGTGGTGGTGCAGGTGAGGTGGATACGGGTATTATATTCGAATTTTACGGCATTTACAGAAGACCAAGAGTATCTGATTTCATTGCATGAAAAACCGGAGACAGAAAAGTTTGATTACGTTGAAGGGTTCGTGATTGTGGATGAAGGATTGATTAACAATTGGAGATCGTCCTTTTTTTCCCCGAGCAATCCAGTTAAAATTTCTTCCATTAATAATAATAATGGTAATGGTGGCGTCTTGTACTGCTTGGAGATCACCAAAAATTACAGAGAATCAGATGCTGATACCATTCATCAGGTATATATATATATAATATATATATAAATATCTAGCAAGCAGTCTTCTTTTTTTTTTCTTTCTTTCTTTATTATTTAATACAAAATGCAAAGTATATAATTAATTAAATATTGAATAATCATGTTTAGTGCTCTCCATGTGAGAATATGGAAAGCAAAAGCAAGAAAAACATTAATTTTTTTATATATATATATATATAAATTAAAAGATAGATCTAATTAATAAGCTATAAAGTGGTAATCCTATACATCTACTTTCATAGCTCTCTCTCTCTCTCTCTATATATATATATTGTGGTGTTGTCATGAAAGAAACCAAAATTAATGAAGTCGATTAAGCAAGTTATATATAAATATGTTATTTTTTTAATGTTAAAATATTATTATGGAACATTCTACCAGTACTGGCATCGCTGTCTTAATTGGTCTGGGTTTCGTAGCTATCCAAAACTGTTATATGTTGTGGGTATTAATTATATTCTCAGATTAATTATTATATTAATTATACCACCCTAATATAATATAATATATGTATATATATATATATATATATTCAAGATTAGCTTAATTAATTAGTCTCTTATATATTTATTTATTTATTTTATGACAACGGGAAGCATAAAAAGACGAAATAAAACATGCACAAGAAAACATACAAGATCTTCTGCAATCTATCAAAACACTGCAGTTTTCTTTTGATCTCTATGAAAACCTTAATTTAATTAATTTTTTAATAATAATTAGTGAATCTAATTAAGCCGTCCAAACCACCGAATAATAATAATTATTTATTATTTGGAAATAATGAATTCATGATGTGGGTGCAGGTGGTTGATGCCCTAATGAAGAAACTAAATTATATTCCAGCATCTGTGTTTACAACCGACCTTCCATACATAGATTTCTTGGACCGGGTTCACAAGGCCGAGTTGAAGCTTCGTTCCAAGGGCTTATGGGACGTACCCCACCCTTGGCTCAACCTATTTGTACCCAAATCCAGAATTGCAGACTTCGACCGCGGCGTTTTCAAGGGTATTTTAGGCAATAAATCCAGTGGTCCGATCTTGATTTACCCTATGAACAAAAACAAGTAAGTTGTCATTACCAATTTTTTTTTTTTTTTTTTTTTTTTTTTTGTAATTAAGTAGTCATTCATTACTTTTGTTATTTGGTGTGGAAATTTAAGTACTTATATTAATATGTTCCACATATTTTTTACTTCCAAAAAAAAAAAAAAAATGCTCCACATATTTAATATAATATATGAAAATTATTAGTGGGTAGTGGTTTAATGAGGGAATGATAAGTGGCTGGGACAGGATGACACGTGGCAATCATGCAAGCGCGTTACGTTAGCGCATATATGTGTGTGTGTGTGCAGTGAATCTGCGGCCAGCTAGGATGGTTAGGAGTTAGGACGAGAGAGACGATCTTGTATATTTTATTTGCAAAATTGTAACTGAAAGCAAACAAAAAATCAGACGGTAGAGATGGGCCAAGCTCGAAGATTCTCTTGTCAGCTGATCTTCGGCTGTGGTCCCCACCACCTGATTATAATAATACCAACAAAATTTGCCCTTACTAGGTAGTAATAGTAGTTCTGGTTCCTCCCCCACGACAAAATAAATAAATAAATAAAGGAATAGAAAGACTCGTGGGGACACAACTCCGAGTTTTTACTGAAAACGCTCACCCCACCCGCTTTTGGCCAAAAAATCCATCCTCTTTTTTACCGCTTTCCTAGTACAGATTTTGTTCCTACCCAAAATCCCATCCTTAAATATCGAAAGAGATAGCACAGAACTGGTCCTAAGTTTTCCTTCCTTCCAATTCTGATTCCCAATCAAACTCTCCTCGTACCATGCACAATATATATCTATATATATGATTCATATATGACTATTAATTAGCCTGCTTTTACACCATATTATAAATTAATATTAAGTTTGCATGCATGTGAATATTAATGAATGGTGTACCTAGGCGGTATAGTGATATATGTGTATATATATATATGGTGGGGTTTTTTGATGGACGGAGAGTATGCGTTATAACTGCAGGTGGGACGAGAGGAGCTCAGTAGTGACGCCGGACGAGGAGGTTTTTTACTTGGTAGCATTGCTGAGGTCGGCGTTGGACAATGGTGACGAGACACAGACGTTGGAGTACATAAGCGATCAGAATCGACGGATTCTAAGATTCTGTGATCATGCTGGGATTGACGTCAAGCAGTATCTTCCTCATTATACCACACAACAACAATGGAAGGACCACTTTGCTCATAAATGGCCATTGTTTTATCGCAGAAAGATGGAATTCGACCCCAGACATATTTTAGCCACCGGCCAACGTATTTTTAAACCCATTCCTAATCCAAACTCTGCTTCTTGGTAACCCCCCTATTTATAATTATAAGTATATTAGCCTGCTGCATCATATATATATATATATAGTCAAGTCACTATTCTGTACAGAAGCCATAGTCAATATAGTAAAATTTAGCAATCTTTTATAAATATATATAATTTTATTATTATTTTTTCTTCCAGTGTCCTTTTTTTTTTTTTTTTTTTTTGCGTTTTGGATAAGGCAAATACTATCTGGAAAAGGAAAGAAAAGAAAAGGCAGTACATATACAGACAACTCCATGTTACTGTTAAAATTTGGAAGAAAAAAAAAAAAAAAGTATTAAGTGGTAATGGCCCAGATTTCAAAAATAATGGGCTTTGAATATTTATGGCCCATTAAAATAAATACGGGTTGGGTAAAAGCCCTATATGAAGTGTCCTTCGTTCTGGACCTCTCTATCTGAACCCCATTTCTTTTTCATGAAAAACTTCTTCCCTATATGTATAAAATAATCACTTGTCACCACTTAGACCCATGAATTAGCCACTGTGAACTTGGTGTCACTCAAGATCAACTATTTAGTATGATTCTCATTGTACCAAAAAGAATATTTGAAATTGACAATGAATACTTAAATTCATACTTATATTTTATGACATATCTACATATACTTACGATGTGAGACAGAATATCATATCAGTCCAACTCAATTATAAATAAGGTTTCGAATTTAAACTTTATATATATATATATATAAAAGGATTAAGAACAATATTTTTCGATAAAATAATTTGACATAATTCGATTCTAAATTAATCATAACACCATAATGGAAAGTTAAACAAAAGAAACTATAAAAACAAAGGTAAGCATATATGCTTATTAATTATGAGATTCAACAGACATATATAATTCTTCTTGGCTTTGAAGAGATATAAAGTTTTATTCAAAGCCAGAGAATAAGAACAAAGCACCCAATTCTTTTCAATGTATGGTAAAAGGAGTCACTTGAACTTGGGATAACTATGAAAATTGAGCAACACCATATATATTTCGAATCAAATTTAAACATAAATTTCATATGTAAAAAAAAAAAAATATGAGAATATCACATATGCATGTCTTCTCTATATTTTAATTTCATAATAATAAGGGTGTGTTTGGACTAGCACTTATTTTGAGTTGAATGCGTTTATTGCAGAAAACGAAGAATTACTTTTTGAGAGTGAAAAAATTATCTAGTAAATGGAGTACAAAAATAAGGTTGTGTTTGGACTAACACTTATTTTGAGTTAAGTGGGTTTATTGCAGAAAATGAGAAGTTGCTTTTTTGTATTTTGAAAAGTTGTCTAGTAAATGGGGTGCAAAAATAAGTGTAGGACACATTCTTGAAAGAAAGAAGTTGGGAAGTGTGGGACCCTTTGGTTGCAAGTTGAAAGACAAAAAAAAAAAAAATTAGTTATTGTCCAAATAGAAGACCCAACTTAAACTCAAAATAAGTGAAAAACTCAAAATAAGTTGTAATCCAAACCCAGCTTAAGTGTGGAACCTATTTTTGAAAAAGATAAGTTGGGAAGTGTGGGGCTCTTTGGTAGCAAGTTGAGAGACAAAAAAGAAGTCAAGTTCTTGTCCAAATAAAAAACCTAATTTGAACTTAAAATAAGTGAAAAACATAAGTTGTAGTCTAAATTCATCCTAAATTTTTAAATATAAAATTAATATAGCTTTTAAATTAATTTAAATTTACCATATTTTGAGATTACAAGTGAATTATTGAGTTTAATGCAAAATGAAATTATGCTTTTTTTTTTTTTTAATAAAAATGAAAAATACCTCAATTTAAATATTTTGTTAGAACGTTGAGAAATCTTTTCGGGCTATAGTCGACTTCTTTTTATTATTATTATTATTTTTTTAAGGATAATTTTAATAAGAAAAGCGTAGAAAAAAAGAAAAATCCAAAATAAATTTCACCATCAAAAGCCCCCAAAAAAAATCACGCACTCTAGGCAAATCCACTCTCTCACAATAGACTTTTTTCCTTGTTCAGAAATTGTTGCAGACCAGACGCCATGACCAGTTCTTCCCCTTCATCTCGCAAGGTCTGTTCTACACTTATCTATCTCCATATTTGCTCTTGTTTATTTTTTATTTTTTATTTTTTTTTTCCTTCCTTTCTTTCTTCTCCTTTGCGTTTTCCTTTGCGTTTTTTTTTTTTTTTTTTTTGTGGGGAGGGGTTTAGTTGGTTTTTGTAATGAGAACAGGCCTTGAGCAAGATCGCATGCAACCGGTTGCAGAAAGAGCTGGTGGAGTGGCAGGTGAATCCGCCGGCTGGATTTAAGCATAAAGTCACTGATAATTTGCAAAGGTTTTTGCTTTTTTTCAATTCCATTGTTATTTACTGGAAGATATTATCACCACGACTAGAAGTTTTTTCATTTAGCCGAGAAATTGGAGTTTATTTATTTGTTTAATTCTGCGATGAACGGAGTATAGGTGGGTAATTGAAGTCAACGGTGCCCCAGGGACGTTGTATGCTAACGAGACTTACCAGCTTCAGGTTGATTTTCCTGAGCATTATCCTATGGAAGCTCCTCAGGTCAAATGCATTACTATATGTATATATTTTTTACTCAATTTCCTTATTTATTTATTTCTCATAACAGCTATACCGATTTTATGTTCAGCTTTTTATTGTAGAAATTGTGGCAGAGGTAGGGGAAGAGCTCGCTTTATAATTTTTTTTTGTTTTGTGACTTATTTGGCCATTTGGTCTTCAGAAATTTAAGGGACTTTGTGCTATCAATTAAATGAAATAGCTCATCGTCTCCGAACAAAGGCTGATGCTAACTGTTGTTTTTATGAGTTCATTGGCACTAATATTGGTTTAAATCTTAAGTTGATGTCTTTATTATTGTTGTTAAGATGCTTCTTTCTTTTTTGTGGCAGGTTATTTTTTCATCTCCAGCTCCACTTCACCCTCATATATACAGCAATGGACATATTTGTTTAGGTTTATTACTGCTGTCTTTGAATTCCATAGATGTTCTCTCTCTCTCTGTAATTCTGTTTTTGATGGATGCTGTAAATAGTCACTTCTCTTTGCTCTCGATCTATTAACAAGAAACTGGTGAAATGTTTGTGTTTTAAGTTCTTGGAAAGCTTTCGTAGCTTGAGTATCCTATGAAATTATAACATATAATAACCATTGGAAGTGTGTGGAGAATAACTATGGATGATTGGCTCACTGTTTTGTTTGATTTTCTATCATACTCCTCTCCTGTTCTTGTAGACTTAGGGATTTCACGACTTTGGAAAGCTACTAATGTGTTCTTGGAGAATAAACAATGTGTAGTGTGTGAACATTCATATGAAGAACTCTATATATTTGTGTTTGTGCATATTTATATTGTTCTCTTTTAGTTTCTGTTGTTTTCCATCTGATGTTGGCATGCAATAGTCCTTTAATCAAGTCAATAAAAGAATGCTTTTTAATATACATAGATAACTCATGTAGTTATACTTAGCCATCTGTTCATTTCCTAGAGCGGGACATCTTGAAGATGAAAACTTAGCTAGCGGGTCTGTGATTTGAACGAATTGTAGAGTACATTTCTTGGAACTGCTCAGAATTTGAGCCAATGCTGGCATGCCTGTGATCAAATTATTACAAACATAAATTTCATACAAGTAACTGAGTTCTAGTATATTTATGTCAATGATCAATGGTAATAAAATGTTTGAAAGATATGCCTCTTTGGAATGCTTGGTGTGTGAGGGACAAATTAATGAAATAATTGCAGCCTTATTCGTTACCTAATCTATCAAACATGCCAAATCAGAGAAAACTTGTCCTGCAACTTACTTATTGATATAACATCTGCCTCTTTTATCCATGCACTTGAAGATTCAGAAGACTTAAACATGTGCAAGAAAATCATGCTTCAAGTTTCCTTACCTCAATAAAAATTTCAACTCTTCAACTAGTAGGCGAGAATGGTAAAAGCTTTGGCCCCCCCTTCCCTGGAAAAATACTTAATATTAACCACACAGAAAAGGTCTGTTGTCATCAATTCACTGTTATGTGTCTTTCTGTCCCAAATGAGAATCCAGTTATCAGAATAGACCTATTGGGTTCACTAGAAGGAGAGAAGGGATGCCATTCTTCTGTCCTATTATAAATCTACAGTGATTTTCTCTCAAGTTGTATGATGATCTTTTGCAAGTCCAACTTCTCAGCTGCTAATAGAAATTTCATTTCTTTGGGAAATTTTCTTGTTCTGCTAGCATGCTATGACACAAGGTTGATGCTTTGTTAACACTAGCTTGGCATGTTGATACGTCTAGGACATGGTGGATGCTTTGGCTAAGAAGGTTCTGACTTTGTAGACTTGTAGTTGCATTCCAGCCCTTTTAATGAAGAGGTTATTCAAAGACATTTGATTACCTCCCAAGTGTCCTATTCTAGCAGTTGCATTTTGACATTATAGTTGAAAGGATTTACTATGGTTTCTTCGGTGCACAATATATCTAGTCCTGATTGTAAACTGACATTATTGAAGTTTTACATGTCTTGCTTTGTTGAGTTACTGGTAGGTAGCAGGTGTTCTTATCTACCTTGTCAGATGTTTTATTATAGTTTGCTCTTGTAGTAAAATAATCATAGACATAGTTAAACAAATGGATAACCTAAAGATAGGATATATACTGCAGATAAGTTAATCTAGACCTAATAAAAGGAAATTTTTGCATGATTATGCAAAATGAAAATTTTCATTCTTCCAGCACTTCTTGATAGTTTATGTCTTATGTTTATATCTTGTTCTAGGCAGTATGGATCTTATCCTTGTCCTTCTGGTGTTTATCTCAGTTGGTTTTTGTATGTCTACATAAAAAGAGTGCTATATTAAAACCAAATTAGGTAGCTGTTTCTAATCTCCAGTCACTATTCTTAGTTCTTCAGAATTGGTCTGATTGATTGATTATGTTTCAGATATTCTATATGACTCGTGGTCCCCAGCAATGACTGTCAGTTCAATCTGCATCAGTATACTCTCCATGTTGTCAAGCTCAACTGCAAAGGTTTGTTTCATTTACCTGAACTCTGATGTCTGAATGGATGTAATGGTTATGGGCATAGTAGCAAGCTACCCTTGTTGTCATCAAGATTCTAACCTGGCTTTCCTTTCTGCAGCAACGCCCTGCAGATAATGATCGCTATGTCAAGAATTGTAGGAATGGCAGATCACCAAAGGAGACGAGGTGGTGGTTCCATGATGATAAAGTGTAACATCCTAGGTTATACTGATTGCTGCAAAGGCATGTAGCAGCGCTAAGTGTATGTTGTTTTCCTTTACCAAGGACTGGGAAAGAAGACCGGGGGTTGGGTTTGGGAGACAAACCTACATTTTAATGCCCTATATGGTTTTGGGGCGGTAACACAGTATGTGGATGCTACTGTAAGGTGGCAATCTTTAATGTATAGTCAGTCATATGTGTGGACGTGAAGCCAAAATACAAACAAATGCAGTTTATCTTTGCACTCCTTTTTTAATCATCCTTACTTGTGATGTTTAAACTTCATTATCTTGGATAGTTGATTGAGCATGCAATGGTAAGTGAATCACTGTGCACTGAAAAAGAAGCTTAGTAGCTGCAGGAAGCCATGAGATTTTGTGTTTGCTCAATGGAGCAATCTTGGTCTGGAATTCCCAGCAGTTCAGCTGCTGTTGGGGGCTTCCCTCAGGTATGATCTCCGAGGTTTTCCCATAGACTCTTCCTGCAACTACTGATTCATTATGGTGCCGATCGGTGGTTTCTTGATATTGCTAAAATCAAGATATCTTTTTTTTTTTTTTTTTTTTTTTTTTTTCCAGTTCCATTATATACATTTAATCCAATAGTTTGAAATAATTGATAAGCAGCATAGTAATTAGATCATGGTGTGAGTGATGAATGTTTTTAAGAAAATTTTACATTTTACTTTCTTATGAGTTGATAAAATGATTTTAAAATGTTAGTGAAATTATAATTTAATTTATATTTATTCGTCAAAAATTTAGAAAATAAACAAATTGAAATTATAACTTTTAAGCTAATTATAAAATTAGTGCTTAAAGAATATTTATATTTATATATAAAATTTTGGAATTTTTGTTATTTCAGTTTGGTTTTAAAATTTCAATTCAATTTTCAATTTTGGGGGGGTAATTACATGATGAATTATATGTCAGAGGTTTAAACTAAAACCGAAGCGAAACGTAAGAGGGGGGTATACGTCAGAGCATTCAGTTTCGGAAAGCGCAGTGGAAGCTTTGCGGCGAGTGAGAGGGGCAAGAAGAAAAGAGCTGCCGATCCCATCCCATGTTGTCGAGGAGCTCTGCGTCTTTGATAGGAATATCGTTCTCTGCTTCTACAGCTGTGTCGTGGAAATTCTGCTGTAGATTTTCTTCCATGTCTATTGTCAACTTATCCCTTCTGCGTTCGGTTGCTGTGCCTCGTCCGTGGGCACTTTATGCTCCTCGTCTGAGTCCTGCACTTTCCTTCTCTTCACATAGCTCTCAGGGCTCCACTACTTCTTCTCAACTCGAACATTCTAAACAAGTAAAGTTTCTGCCTTTTCTTATTTAATCATGTCTCCTTTCCCACTTGGTTACCTGTTTATTTATTTATTTATTTATTTCCTTGCAAATATGTAATTGACTTCAGAAATAATAATTATTCCAAGCTTAAATGAATTTAAAAGAAAGTAAAAGAAGAATTCTTGATAAAAATTCAATCTTTATTGCTAATTGTTTGCATTTCACTTTTGTTGGGTGCTTGTGTGTGTATAGTTCAGATTGTGAGTAATCGTAGAATGCATATAAACCTCTTCCTTTCTTTTTTCCGAATTATCTCGTAGGGTCCTTTGGTACCAGGTTTGTATTTGGTGGGAACACCCATTGGGAATCTTGAAGACATTACATTACTGTAACAATCAACATGACTTGTGTTTTCATGCTCGACGAATTGAATTGCATTTAAATTAGACTTTTATGAATTTAATTCCAACTCTTTGTGGATTTCATTGAATTGACAAAATGCAGAGCTCTGCGAGTCTTGAGGTCGGCTGATGTGATACTTTCAGAAGATACAAGGCATTCTGCGAAGTTGCTTCAGCATTACGATATTAAAACTCCCCTTGTAAGTGTGTTGAGGATCTCTTTCCTTCTCAAAACAGATTCATGAACTCTACATGGAAACATCTTATTCTGAACTTCAGTTTTTCAGCTTAGTTATCACAAGTTTAATGAGACCCAAAGGGGACTGGGAGTGTTAAAACGACTGCAAGATGGTGAAGTTGTGGCCTTAGTAAGTGATGCTGGGACTCCTGGGATCAGTGATCCTGGTACGGAGTTGGTGAGTTAACTTGGAATGATATTGCTTTCTCCTGCCATTGTAAGATATGGAATTGTTAATTCGTAAAATCTAGGACTTGTTTGCTACATGAAACAGAAGGTTTCTCATTTCATGTGCTATATTTGTACGGAGTCAAATATTTTGCATTACTTGTCTCAACTAGTTGCTTACTTGATCAGCGGTATCTTATGCTTTGACACAGGCCAAATTATGTGTAGATAAGGGTATACCTGTTGTTCCTATTCCTGGGCCTTCTGCTTTGGTAACTGCTCTTTCAGCATCGGGCTTGCCCACTGATGAGTTCACATTTGGTAGGATTGTGCTTGAAGCAAGCTTCAAAGAGTTAAGTATTTTAAACAGCTTAATGACACTGATACTGTATTCGTGCAGTTGGCTTTCTTCCTAAACATTCTGGTTCCAGAAAGAAGAGACTGATGATTTCTGCTAATGAGTCTGCGACACAGATATTTTTTGTTCCTCCTCACAAACTTTCTCAGTTTCTTGAGGAAATTTCATCTCTCTTTGGCACCTCTAGGTAAATTCTAGTCAGTATGTTTGATCATGATGATGATGTTATAAATGGTTGTGGTTCAAGGTGTTGCTGAGGTATCTGGTTATATTGTTGTTACATGTATCTTGTTTTACTAAGTTACTACTGGAAGCCGTTTCTCGTTTGCATGAAAATAACTATTTTTGCATTACAATTTTTTTTTCCTTTTTCCTTTATTGTTTTCCTAACTATTAAGCCTTTCAAGAATTGCCTTTTCCTACTATCTATTAAAGTATATGCACTCCTGTGCTATAATAATTGTTGCATTTTGACATTTCACATAGATTAAGGAAATCCTTGATTCTATGAAGTTGTGAGGATAATAGACTCAAACAACCTTTCTTGAAAAATGAGCATGTCACTGATGATTGTGTTTGAATGCAAAGGACTCCTGAGAAAACATTGAAACTGGAGGTTAGGAACTTAGACATGATGGTTTAGATTGTCATAATTCAGTAAGCTGTTCTTTTGTTTTTATCTGAACCAGTTAGCAGTTTCAAGCTATGCATATATTTTTTGGAAGAAACTATATGCATCTATTTCTCTGTGGTGTTTCTATACTTCCTTTTTTCTTCATCTAAGCAAAATACTGAAAAAAAATTTGGTTCTTAAGCCTTCTAAACATCAATTAATTTGTCGCTAGTGCAGACAATGTGTTATGGCTCGAGAGATGACCAAAATACATGAAGAGGTAGGATCTTCTAAATTTAAATTTCTGAGATTCATGCAACGTTATTGATTAAATAGTTATTATTCTGATTGTGCCAACTATTAAGTCTAGTAAATTAGCACAAAAATCTGAAACAAACAAGTACTTCTCAGTGGTAATCATGGGATTTCAATCTGGATGTTATGAGTTCCGATCAATAGGTATAGGAATTACCCTTTATGATACTCTACTGTTAAAAAAAAGGGAAAGGAAAAAGGAGCTCTTAAATCAGCCACCTGTCATGTATCTTCTTGTGCTATTCGTTTTTCTCTTCTTTTACTTTTTCTCTGACTCTTGTTGGCATAATTTTCTTGTTATTAGTTTTGGCGTGGTACTATTGAGGAGGCCAAAGAAGCATTCACAGCAAAGCAACCAAAGGGAGAAATTACATTCTTAATTGAAGGAAAGGCAATTTGTGTAGATGAAACGCCATCTGAGTCCCAGCTGGAGAATGATCTGAGTGAGCTGATCTCCAAAGGATATACTCTTTCTGAGGTGATTTTTTTTTTCATTTAACATTACTGAATGTAAATGCATCTATATTATAACTCTGTTTTCCTAAATGTCATTACCTAGCAGAGTTTGAGACTAGAAGTTAACCATCCTTAGAAACAGATGTGATAATCTTAACAGATGCACAAGTGTGACCATCACATGATCCTATCTGGATGTTGCCGGTTCCTTGGTCGTTTTAGATAAGAATTTGAGATTACCTTGTCATATTCTGTTCTCTAAGAGCAGAAATACTTGTACTTATCTTTTAGCATGGAGGTTAAATTATTACATTCTCTCTAGGTAACTGAAACTATTCTGCATTCTAGTTTGAATCATTCACCCGTCATTGTGATTTTAAGTCCAGTACCTGCTTCCTCTAATTCTGCTAAGATGGATCTTTGGGCTTGAGAATTTGCTAGATGTGCAACATGTACTTTACATTAAAATGACTCGGTTGTTCAGCTGTGAATTCCACAGTTATACAAAAGAAGAAGAAGCAGAAGAAGAGAGGAAAAGAAAAAAAAAAAAATAGAAGCTGTTATTCAACTTGACTTCTGTGGCTTTTTATAGAACCCTACTTTTGTATCTTTAGTAGTTTCCTAAGGTCGCACAATATTGGAGCCGAAACATCTAATAGCCATATTGATTTCAAATTTGATTTTTGCAGGCAGTCAAATTGGTGTCTGCAGGTACATCAGTCAGAAGAAAAACAATATATTCTCTTGCTCTGCAAAAATTTGGAAAGCAACTTGAATTAGAAGATGAATTAAATTAGTAGAATGCACGGAGGAGGTATGCATAACTATTCATTAACTGTACTTGACTGGCAGACAGAGTATGCTGATCAGGATGTTGACTTGTGTTGCTTTCAGGTATAGGTTAGCAAAGAAGGTTGTGAATTGGGACTGCCCATCTGGGGTTCTTCATACACTCTGAATCCATTTGTTGTGACATTCAGGTTGGTGAAAAAGATATTTCCATGGTAATGGTATTGTCCTCCACCATCCTTCAGGCAATCCCCGAGAGTGGATATGGATCCAAGGAGGGGTGGAGCAAGACGTTCCTCGCGAGGGAACTGATCTGATTGAGACTTTGCACTATAATGGCTAAGATGCTAATGCAATGAAATCAACAAGGTGGGGATGGTTTGTCACAACATATATTGCTTATGTACTAAAAAAAAAAAAAAAAATTGTAAACTTTATCAAACCCACCAACCAATTATGGTGCAAGAAACGGTAGCAGAAATTCTGGTGACTTTATTTTCCTCATGTTAAATGTTGTCTAATTCTTCGAGCTAGTAACATAATTCTTTTCCTGCCTTCCTCATATTGTTAAATGGGTGCAGCTTAGATCAAATACAGATGAATCTTTATGTGTGTATATATATATATCCCTTCAAAGTTAAAAGTTTTCCCCTTTTCGGTTAAAGACCTCTCTGATTTTATTTTGAATGTGGGTGTTCTGTTCCATCTCCCAAGAAAGCAGCCATTGTGCTCCGACTTCCGAGAAAACAGCAATTTTATGTTAGTACTAAGAATAGAATGTGGGAAACTTCTGCTCTCTCTCTCTCTCCATATATTATATATATATATATATATATGTATGCATATTTTATGTTTGTTCCACTCCATCGTGTACGCGTTTCTAAGTGAATGGAATATAAGGTAGAAACAAAATGTATATCACCAAGGATTTTAGGCATTGTTTAAGAACAAAGGCGGGTAAAATGTCGTATTGCTGGACGCTGGATTTGGGTGGTATACGTGTAAGCGAAAGAGACGTCTTGTCGGCTCCCTCTTGGTTAGCGTCTCTTTCCTCCAGATGAAGAAATTCTAAAGAAATGAATGATGCAAAGGAAGAATTTTTGTTCTTTGTATATGCCGATTTATCCGCTTAAGATACCGTTGGTAGCCGCCAATGCGTGTAAGATTCGTCAGATAAAAACAAAAATTAATGTAAAATTTTACGAATTACCGATGAACACGTGTCGTCTCCAAACGTGTGAGTTTGTCACTTCACCAACCTTTCTCTCTCTCTCTCTCTCTCTCTCCCTCTGCCTTCCAGCTAAGTAGTTGTCTACAGTCCACAGAATCGTTCAACTCAACAATCTTTAAGTTTAACCCACTCATCATTCATCATCATCTTCTGTAGAATTCTAAAGTTACAACAACTACAGATTACCTTCAAGTTCAACTAATGGTGTTTTGAGGGTACTTAAACTTGAAAAGGGCTTAGTGTTTAGGTTCACCAACTGGTGGTTAAGGATTCAAGAACCCTAACCATCAAGCTAACACCTTAAAAAAACATGAAAATTGTTCGAAAACAACCACTGTCGGGTATTTTAAAAATGAAGCTTCTAGGGAAGTCTTGTTTGGCTTGTGAGTTTTGTCCCCACGTGAGAAAGGTGTAATGATTCGCAGAGAATATATAATTCTTTTTTATATTCTAGAATAGAAAGTTGAAGCTCAATCAGTCTTGCTTTCTGTTTAATTATTATCGGCCTTTTGAATTATTTATTCTTTTTCATGGTTGGTGTCATTGTTCAATGATAAGGAGTGGTTGGTGTGTTTGGGATCTTTGGATCAGTTTTGTCTCCAATTGAGTTTTGATTTCAATCACTCTCTTTTTCTTCTCTCTGCTCCCCCAATAGAGGGCACAAGAAATTTGGGTCATTATTTTCCAGGTAATCCTAGTATTCTTTTCACCTTTATTCTTCTGCTTTACTTTTTCTTTGTTTGAATGGTGTTTCTGATATGTGTTTTGGTCTTTTCATGCCCACGATTGTATGATGATGAAGATGATGATCAACTGTTGAACTTGATTATCATTTAAGCTAAAGGGGTTCTTGTCTCCTTGTATTTCGCTTGGGATAATTCTGAACTATATGTGCATACTTCTTTTCCTTTTCTCTCCCCATAATCTGGCCTCTGCCTGAGCTACTTCAGGAGGATTGACTAATTACTTCTCCACCTTTTCCATATTTTTTGTGTACCTTTTTGATACCTGTGGTTAGAGTATTTTGTTTATGTGAGAGTCAATGGTGTTGTATTACCATGATATGATATGATCTGAAACAGTTCTTTCTAAAAGGGAAAAACTCTGAAAGCCAAAACCTAGAAAGATGATTGCTTAGTTTATTACTTCTGTTTTGTGTTGACAGCTTCCAGTGATTGAAGCTAGCCTTCAAAATTAAATAAAGCACTGGTGATGGTTTGTGGTTTAACTGGGGCTCTTAAATTAGCGGCAGCAGTTTCTCTGGCAGTTCAAGAAGTAGATGGCTACTTACTTTTCCAATCTAACCAGTCAAGGAGATGTGATGCAGACTCAGTATTTGCAGAACTCAAAACTCACTCCCTATCAATCATCGGATCTTCCTCATAACATCATGTATATGAACCCTTCTTCCGCTGCTGCTGCTGCATCCCTTCCAGAATTGTTACCAGCAAATTCATTGGCGGCACATAATTATGTTGAAGCCCAATCAGTTGACAACAGAGAAGAGATGCTTTTCATAGCTCCATCTGGAAACCCTGTGATTATGCAACCGATGGATAGACAGCTCAATGTTAGACAGCTCGACGTTGCAGCCAGTTTTTCAGGCAGTAATGCTGTGATGGTGGATCCCCAATCTTTTGCCAAAAATCTTATACAGGTTCAAAATGCTGATCTGAATCTTCAGCATCAAGGGTTGTCTCTCAGCTTGGGCAATCATGTGCCATCCTCTGTTCAGATGCCTTCATATCATAATCCTTATACAAACTCAGGCATTACTTCTCTGTTGACTGCCCAAGTTGATCATCCAGATGAGCATGGTTCTCAAAGTAGTGAACTTAAAAAGGCTGAATACTTCTCGTTTGATTTAACTAGACCATCTAATAGTAGTGTAAAGAATGGTTCTTTATATGACCCTCAGCCCTCCTTCAGCCCAAAGGCAGTTAACTCCGATTCAAGACTGCATGATGGAACAGTTTTTGGGGGGATGGTCTACGGCTCAAAGTATGTCAAGGCAGTTCAAGAATTACTTGATGAAATAGTCAATGTTCATCAAGACCTGAAGCAGCAAGAGAAACACCGTGACTTCCAGTCATTTGTTCATGATGTTTCTGAAGAAACCAAATTGAGATCTAGCTCTCAATCTGGGATGCCTTCTGATCCTCAGAAATCACTGGCTGTTTCCTCTGATGAGCTTTCACCCACTGAACGAAATGAACTTCACAACAAGATGACTAAACTTTTGTCCATGTTGGATGAGGTAAGGCAGAAATCTTTCTGAAGTTATTAACTATTGCAGAAACATGATTGTGTGTTCTTTCTTTACTTTTTTTGCTGTGATAAGAACATGTATTGAAGTCAGACCTCGAAGATTTTCTCATATGTAGAAGACAACGTCAATGGTAGCAATGGTTTTCTACATTTTTTGTTCCTAACTAGTCATGAATGTGCTGAATGTTTTGTCTTTGTCTATTGATATGCTCTGCTCTTAGATCATTAAGGGGTCGATTAGGTAATAGGTCTGATGATTCATGGATGTTAAAGTTCAGAGATGGTTATGGTTAAATCCTGTATCAAGGGATGTGCTTACCCACTTGAATTGTATTCTAAAGCAAGAATCTTTTTCTCCTAGAGTGTCTCTTTGGGGTTATGATGTTGTCCTAAGAATGTTGTAAACTGTTTCCTCTTTTGTAATATATGCCTTTTGTTTTAGTATTCAGTGATGCACCTTGTTGGTTGTCTATATTATGGAGACCCTTTATAATGCTAAACTACTGCTACTGTGAATGATTAAGGAAGAAGTTGCTGAAGATTTTGTTTCATGACATGCTTATAAACTCTAGGTGGATAGGAGATACAGGCAATATTCCCAGCAAATGCAAGTTGTGGCATCCTCTTTT
This sequence comes from Marsdenia floribunda, assembly GCA_035583425.1. Classification (NCBI taxonomy): domain Eukaryota; kingdom Viridiplantae; phylum Streptophyta; class Magnoliopsida; order Gentianales; family Apocynaceae; genus Marsdenia; species Marsdenia floribunda. The sequence continues at coordinate 19,962 of JAXGGT010000033.1, read as the reverse complement.
GAGATTGTGGCTGGCTGTGGAGCTGCTAGACGTTATACTGCCCTTGCTCTTAGGACGATTTCCCGCCAATTCCGCTGTTTGCGGGATGCTATCAAGAAGCAGATTCAAGCAGTGCAGCAAAGTTTAGGGGAGCAGGGTAATGGCACAAATGGTCAAGGACCAGGACTAGGACTATCTCGTCTTCGCTTCGTGGACCAGCAAGTGAGGCAACAAAGAAATCTTCAACAGTTTGGCGTGTTGCGACAACCTTGGAGACCACAAAGAGGCTTGCCTGAAACTGCGGTTTCTGTCCTCCGTGCCTGGCTATTTGAGCATTTCCTTCATCCGTATGTGTTCTTAACACTTTTATTTATTTATTTATTTTGTAATGTATATCATGACTACTAACTGTTATGGTTATTTTTCAGCTATCCTAAAGACAATGAGAAAATTATGCTGGCGAGACAGACAGGCTTGTCCAGAAGTCAGGTATGTGTATCAGTGTTCTCTTCAGGAATCAGGACTGTATTCTCAATCTCTTTCCATATTTGAGAGTTAAGGTTAATAGCTGAGTTAGCCAGTCAATGTCTTCCAGTAAAAAAGAAATCAGTAATACTCCTTCTGGATGGTTAATCTGTCACAGTCAACTGGCATGATGATAATCTTAATTCTCATTGAATCAGGTTGCGAACTGGTTTATAAATGCACGAGTACGTCTCTGGAAACCCATGATTGAAGAAATGTACAAAGACGAGTTTGGTGATGTGGAAGGAGATTCTAAATCTTCAGAACTTGGACAAGCAGTAGCAAGATGGAAGTCCGAATCGGAGGATGCAGCAGGGGAAGAATTTCATGAGAGTTCAATGTCTGTAACTGCCGATGGCATTCAAATGGGGAAATCTGAAGTTGAAGTGAAAGCTTACACAACGAAATTCAGCTTTCAAGATGGTGCTTATGAAGAGGAGGACATGGGTAATGGTTCTAATCAGACTGATGATGATCGACGCCTGACTGCTGCTGCTGTTAAGGCATATGATTTCTCCATGTTGGGTGGTGGTGTAGGCGCTCAGGTATCTCTTGCATTAGGTTTGCAGCATTCTGAGACAGATCCACTATCTGGTAGAACACAATCAGGTGCAGATGGAACAGCTGCTTCTGTGGGCATTGTTGATAAGGGGGATTACTACTGTGTAGATGCAATAAACCAACAAGACAGATTTTCCAGCCCACATTTGTTACCTGATTTTGTTGTGTAAAAACTAAAAAAGACTGTCAGGCATTGCTCTTAAAATCTCTTTCAAGAAACAGGCGCGTGCAATGCATGGCTGTTCAGAAGTGTGAGAGAGAGAGAGAGATGGATTGTCAAACAAAATGTATATAAGCTCAAGATAATCTCTTTGTAAAATAGCAAAGAATACATACAGTGAAGGGTAGCTGATATTTGTATAGTAAGATACAAAGCATATTATTTTATATTCTTTTTGACAGTAAAATTTGTATAATCTTCAAGCTGCCACAAGTTTTCTTGTCAGTATATGTTAGAGTACGTAGTTATTCGCTAAATTTTTCAATTATCATTGATTGCTCGTGGATGGTCTTTTTTGCAGAGATTTTAAGTGGTAATAGAAAGGACTTGGAATACGTGTGAAGAAATGGAGAAAAATCAAGTAAAAAATGCTTGCTTTTCTTACTGTAGAGTAATAATTCGTAGAAGCAACAATTTTCACGAAGCAGATATGAACTACTTTTGTAATCTTCCTCAGTATGGATGCCATTTCGATGAAACTTAAATCTTGTTAGGTAAGTCAAGGTTTCAATTTTCCAATTTTTCTTTATGGGTGGTGTAGTTGAAGGTAGTAACTTAGGCAGATAAGTTATACGGGGGGGGGTGGGGTGGGGGGGGGGTGTCTCAGGGTTTAGGTGAGAGCTAGGTCGCAGAAGTTCATCTTGATGTTTACCTCACTGTTCAGATGGTGCAGACACTTTAATCGGGGAGTGGGCCTTGAGTTTCTATTAACAACTCGTTAGAATCAGAGGGGTAAAAACAGTAGAGGGACCGATTCAGTCAAGATATTTGCATAAAAGATGCTACTGGTAACAACACTGGCTGAGAGATTCTGATAGAAGAACTCATTTTGCTAGTGCTCAAAGCAGAAAATACACACACACACACACAAAAAAAAAAAAAAAAAACGCTAAATAATGAATGAGGTTAAAACAGAAGAGCCATTGTTCAAGAGTAGTAACAAGAAGGAAGGGAAGGGAACCCATTTACTTGTTTGATTCAAGAAGAAGAACACACTTGCAAAGTTAGTAGAAAATTCAGCGTCCCATTTTTGGTCTGGTTTTCATCAGCACGAGTAATAAATTCGTAGTTTTAAAAGAGTGCACATTTCCCCTTGAGAGAGATTGTGACTGCATTGTGCTATGTCAACGTCTTTATGCATGATTCTATAAGCTACAAAGGAAAAGGCTACATATTCCCGTATGTTTACAGATTCACAAACCGACAATCTTAAAACTGAGAGTGTGCAAAAGACACGCTACTTTTTTCGTCTCTTTTTACTGATTACAGAAAGCCATTCAGCAAAACAACCCCTTTTGGTTTTCTTTAGTTGTGTGTGTGTGTGTGACTTGGAAGAGAGAGAGAGAATTTTGTGCTCAAAAGTGCTTTTTGAGTGTCCCAAAGAAATGCAACAGTAAGCATTAAAGCTGAATGGTTGATTCTTTTGCTGCCTGTGTTCTGGTGAAGGAAGGAAGGACGGACGGGGACCATCTTCATAGTTTTTTCCCCACCCCCCAACTCTCCCCTCCCTACATCCCCCCATCCTTTTCAGAATTTTTCACTCGGTGGCTCGCTTTGTTTTTGGAGTTTGCAAAGAGGCCTATAATAATGCCTTCTAGGATTTATAGATTCAGCTGCTTATATGCACCAACACATACACACATTCAGAGGCAAAAATAAGCAGGGAATCTTTGCTTTCTATCTTTCTTGAATGAAACCATTGTCCTCGTTGAGGTATATATGTTTGTTTCTCATTAGTCACATTTCATTATCTGCTTTCAGCGTATTTTCCTCTGCTGACATTTTGTAAGTTCTTTAATTATGCTTACCAGAAGTTGAGGTTAAGTTCACAATATACGGACTTTAAACACACACTTGCTTCCCCCCTCCGCTCCCCCAAGATTCTGTACTTCTTCCCTTTTCTTCCTTGCTCTTTCTTTTTTTTCTCCCATCCTCACTCAACACCTCTCTTACCATATATCCCTTTCTTATGTAGTTGTTCTCTGATTAATAAATTCAAGGGTCTCTTTTTGTGGCCTCGCTTATACATACGTACATATACATGCATACTTGCATTTTGCAGTTTTGGCTTTTGTATATCTCAATCTCAACTCCCGAAGCGTTCTAGTCCATTCTGTACTCTTCTTCATTGCTGTTGTTTTTCAAGCCCAAAGAGCAACTCCAATATTGCTTCTTTTTTTTTTTCTTTTTTTTCCTTTTCTTTTCCTCTTTCCTTTCTCCCTTGGCTGTAAGTTCGGTAGAAACCAAAACCTCCTTATTTCTTCTGATACATCATATAAAGTTTTAGTCTTTAGACCTTAAGGTAGTAACTCCCAAGCCACATGCATTGTTTCTCATCTTTTACTATTATGCACCTCTGGCTCTTTTTCTGCTTTCCCTTGCAAGGCCAGGTTTAGTGACTTTTATCATACCTTATAGTAGTTAGTAATAAACTTTTACCACCGATATCACACCTGACCTGATCAGTCAAGACCAAAGACTGACTTGATACAGCACCAACTTTCTGGCAATTTCAGTCCCATCACCGTGATTATGGTCTCAGAAGACTCTACTTCAAATCCCAGTTCAAGTATTTTGCACCAGTTCATTATCTCAAATACCATCAATGCTGGTCAAACCCAATTCGGTAGTGAACATTTTGATGCTTATGCTACTGATCTAAGCGGTTCTTGTACCTATAGTTCTCTTGGTTCAGTGCCAGGACTTCATTCCCTTGGAGAAAGAATTCCCAGGGCCATAGATCTTCTCCATGCTCCTCATCAGATGACTGATGAATCGGATATCGGCCATAGGCACTTAATGGATCTTCTTGGGGCATCCAATGAACCTAATTACCACTCACAGAGGCTTTCCCTATCTCTGGGTACTTGCACCCTAGTTTCTCCTGTCCATGGAAGGCAAAGATCCTTGAATTCAACTTTGATGAATCCTGGTTACATCATTGGTGGAGAAAATGGACGAGAAGTATGCAATCCTCGCAGTGAATGCATAAACAACAGTTATTCTTATGGAGGAAACGTTTTTACTTCGTCTTCAACTTCACCTAGCCGTTCGTGTTCCACCTCCTACGGAACCGAATTTCTTGCTGCTGCCATCGGCAATTCCAAATACCTGAAACCTGCTCAATCACTTCTTGATGAAATGGTTAAGGTTAGTGGCAACGCCATTGATTTGAGTAATGAAAAATATGTCAAGAGATTATCCCGCAGCAGCAAAACAGGATCTTTAAAACTTCGGTCTGAACTAACTATGGAGTTTGCAAACATTGAAGGTTGCAATGAAAAACATGAACTAGAGACTCAAGTTTTAAAGCTTATTGCCTTGCTGGAGGAGGTGAGCTTTGATATAATAATAGAGTTGACAACTAAAACCGATGACAAGTTTTATGATCTGAAAAGTTACTTTTGTGTCTTTCTTGATATTCTTCAGGTGGAAAGAAGATACGAGCAGTACCATAATCACATGGATGAATTAGTGTCGTCATTCGAGTTAATAGCAGGTCTTGGAACCGGCAAGTCTTACACTGCTCTTGCACTTCAAGCCATGTCCAGACATTTCTGCAGCTTAAGGGATGTAATTTTATCCCAGATATGTGCTACAAAGCAGAAAATTTCACCAGACATGCCAAAAATCAGCGCAGGGATCTCACAACTTAGCCTGTTTGACCGTGAAAACAGACAAAAGCGGATGTCTCTCCATCAACTTGGGATGATCCAAAGCTCACGGCAAGCTTGGAGGCCAATCAGAGGACTCCCAGAGACTTCAGTTTCTATCCTCCGGTCTTGGCTCTTTGAACATTTTTTGCATCCGTAAGAACCCCCTCTCTCTCTAGCTCCCACTGCCTTCATCTTTCATGATCTCTATCTTTGGCATACCGATAAACAAAGCTTCCATTGACAGTTACCCAAATGACTCTGAGAAGCTCATGTTGGCATCACAAACAGGCCTCACAAAGAATCAAGTAAATTCTTCTCCAACCTAGCTTGCAGAAAACAAGAACATTTTTTTTTTTTTCTTTTTCTTGGGAGTTCATTAGACATTTATCAAATTATTATGTCAGGTCTCTAACTGGTTCATAAACGCTCGGGTTCGCCTATGGAAACCGATGATTGAAGAAATGTACAAGGAGGAGTTTGCAGAGTCTTCTCTTGAATCAAATCCATCATTGACACAGGAAGGTTTTGCAGATTCTGCAGAGGACTAATTGGGATCATGAACAGGTGGACGGAATGTTACTTTCTAACCAAATTTTCAGGGGGCCCGCGGGGGGGGGGGGGGGGGGGAAAAATCCAAATTTAAATTGTGCAAAAACCC
>JAXGGT010000033.1:0-14353 GCA_035583425.1 Marsdenia floribunda | reverse complement strand
CCCCCCCCCCCCCCCCCCCCCCCCCCCCCCCCCCAAGAATCCAAATGTAACTTCTGCAAAATCCCTTATAAAAATGTGAATGGATTAGCATAGCATCATTTCCATCATTTGTACCATCATTTCTTTTTTCCCAGTAAAAAAAAAAAGTTGTCTTTGGCACAACATAAGCTTCAGTTTCTTGTTAGTCCCCATTTTTTCCAAGAAGAGAGAGAATGGTACACTTAAATAACTAGATTCGGTAATGGCAACTCCCTAAAACAAAGTCAGAAAAAAATTCTCTCTTTTTTTTTTTTCAAAACTAGTTAGACGAAAGTATCCAATCAGGACAAAATAAAATTAGAATGCAAGTTTAGGATAAAAAAAAAATTATGTGTAAAATTTGTAATTTTAAAAAGTTTAAGGATTACCCACATTTTGTCCTTATGTGTAAAATTTGATAAGTAGACTAATTTATAATCAGCCCCTAATTTTTCGTGTATTTTCTTTATTTATATTTTTGGGTTCTCTGTCGTAACACGATCCCACCACGTCAAAGTACTCTTTACCTCTACCCCTCCTTAGTGGGCGTTACTCGACTGAAATTCTTCCCTCGAATCTCTCCAAATTATCATGAGCTTATGCTTTTGCTCTTGCTCGATTCCAAAGCCATCAATTCCAGCTCCCCGGCCAGATTTCCAATGGCCGATTCCCACGCATATCTGGCCGTTTCAGCTTGAACTCACCCGCAGAAAGCTCACTGTTTGCAGTCCTTGTAAACATATTAATAATGTAAGGGCTATTAAAGATGGTGTTGGTATTCTTTCTCCTGATGACTCCTTTTCAGTACAAGACCCTCCAGTGATCGACACCCCTGAACTACAAGAAACAGCTTCGGAAGATGTTTCTCGGGTTGATAATGGAGCCGCCAATACCTTAGAGGAAGAACATATTCAAACCCTTCCGAGAAGAAAGGTTGAGAGAAAGAAGGTAGTTGAGGAGGATGATCCTGACAATAGGTTCAAGATACGCAATGGACGAGAGGTAACCTTTTTTTCCAAATGCCTAGTTGCCAAAAGAAGAAGAAGAAGGGAAAAAAAAAAAAAAAAAAGGGAAATCTTTTTCTTTTTCCACCCCGGGTGTGGAATTTCTTTGGCATAATTTTTTTTTTCACAAGGTCTAGGTGTATACAACATAAGAATTAGATGGTATATTATATTGTAACTATTAGAGTAGTTAATCCCACGGTGGTGATGTTTAAGCTGTGCCTTTTTTTTTTGGTTTCCGTTGCTGTTGTGAAATTAATTAAATTGGTTGTTGGAACTTCTAGGTTTTTGAGGAAAAGGCCTATCTTGTTGGTGTTGCACGGAAAGGTGATACTGAGGATTCATTTGGCATAGAGGAATCACTTAAGGAACTTGCGCAGGTAGCTGACACTGCTGGTCTGTTAGTAGTTGGTTCCACTTATCAAAAGTGAGTACTTTGTTGAGTTTATCCTAAATTATTCGAACCCTCTGAATATCTACAACTGTTATTTGAATTCTTCATCATCATGAGCATGTTTCACTCTCCTCTATCTACGCATGCTGACAGGCCCCATGGTTTGAGCTGGGCTAGATATTGATTCATTTTTATGACGTTCTGTCACCATTCTTGTGCAAAATGCTCTTGTACTTCGGTGTTTTATTGTGTTTAGACACTGAATTTCTTTCTTTCTTTTTTTTTCCTGCTGACTCAACAACAAAATTTCTAAAGCAGATGGTTGTAATCTAATGTTGCAGACTTTCCAATCCCAATCCGAGAACATACATAGGATCTGGAAAGGTTGCAGAAATCAAGAGTGCCATTCGAGCATTTGATGTTGAGACTGTGATATTTGATGATGAACTTTCTCCGGGGTTGGTTCTGAATGATTTCGTTTTACTCTCAATCAGATATATCATCCCATCATTTTCACTTTCTATTTTTACAGCTCTTGTGAATGTTATGGTTAATATATGAACTGATAGAGGTTCAGTCTACATAGGTATGACTTTTAACTGCAGCTTTATGAGAAAATTGAGCATCATATTCTAGCAGTTTGTTAAGCCATATTTCCTTTATCATTATTGAACTCTTGATATGCTTGTTTTCTTCAGCCTTGCTCTTAATGATGGCATGTCCCCTTTTATTCTTTTGTTTTTCTCTGCTAAGTGCTATGTTCATATACTACCCATGCATTTTATCATTTCAAATATACAAATAGGATCTCAGATTATCATTATTAAATCAATTTAAGAAATTCAATGTTTAATTATACATTGATCTATACCCATTTTCTTTCTTTGAATGATGTTCTACATGTGAATGCAAATATGCTTCTAATTTTCCTCTTTTGGCATGCCAATTTTCTCTTTCTGATTTGTTCTAAATCCTATGTAATTCTGATCCTCCATCCTAGTTAAATACATAACACCATCTTTTTCTTGTTTAACGATCAATCTAGGCAGTTGCGTAATTTAGAAAAAGCTTTTGGTGGAGATGTCAGAGTGTGTGATCGGACAGCCCTCATTCTGGATATTTTTAACCAGCGAGCAGCAACCCGTGAAGCTTCTTTGCAGGCATAACCTTCACATAGTCTGAATTTTTGTATAAGTGAAATTCTGAATGTTCTAGTTGTCAAAAGCAAAATTTTCAGGTTTCATTGGCACAAATGGAATACCAATTACCACGTTTGACAAGAATGTGGACACATCTTGAGCGCCAAGCTGGTGGCAAGGTGAAAGGTATGGGTGAGAAGCAAATAGAAGTGGACAAGCGAATATTGCGTACTCAAGTAAGCAGCTTACTTCTCAATACATATGCATTAGCAGTTCTTGATGCATATAGATAAACAAATAAATATATGGCTTTGTGCGTGTTTGTCTTAATGTAATTTAAATGCAATAACTTTTAAATAGCCACTTCTAGAAAAGTTAGGATAACCGAATCATGCATGACACATGTCTGTTGGTTGTTCTTTTCATATTATTTTCCTTGTCAAACTGATAGATCGGTACTCTCAAAAAAGAGCTGGAATCAGTTAGAAAACACCGTAAGCAGTACAGGAACCAGCGCATCTCTGTACCTGTCCCTGTTGTATCGTTGGTGAGGAATTCTGTATACTCTTCTTCTAAAGTGTATTTATCATGATGGCATAAAATAATTAAATGATTTCAACTCATTCTTTAGGTTGGGTACACAAATGCGGGAAAGAGTACACTCTTAAACCGATTAACGGGAGCTAATGTTCTTGCAGAAGACCGATTATTTGCCACACTTGATCCTACAACAAGAAGAGTACAGGTTAGGTATACTGGAAGAACTTGAAACTATTTCATGAATTTATTATTCCGAGTTTGAATATATGATGATAAGCCTTGGATATTGATTTATCAGTTGTTACTGCTATGGATCTTGTTGACTCTAGTGACTTCTTAGACTTTTTAAATTTATTGTTGCTCTGATGCAGATAAAAAATGGGAAAGAGTTTCTTCTCACAGACACTGTTGGTTTTATCCAAAAATTACCCACTACCTTGGTGAGTGCACTGGTTATCTCCAAGTTTTTCATTAATTTTGTATGAACGTGTTACACTTTTTCATCTATTCTTAAGATTTTAGTGTTTTCTGAGTATGGATCATCTCTTTTGGTTTAATATACACCTTACCTTGTTGCTGTAGGTTGCTGCCTTTAGGGCAACACTGGAAGAGATTTTAGAATCATCACTTCTGGTGCATGTTGTGGATATAAGGTATATTTCTGAACTGAGACATGCAGCTTCATATCATGCCCATTGGCTGCTGATCGTAATTGCCATCTGGTGCAGCCATCCACTTGCAGAGCAACAAATAGAGGCAGTGGAAAATGTTCTTTCAGAACTTGATGCGACATCAATTCCGAAAATGATGGTTTGGAACAAGGTAGTGGAAGTCTCTTTCTGCAAGTTGTCAATTTTTTTTTTTTTTTTTCCATGCTAACGGTTGGTGAAAATTTCATACAGCTGGTTTTAGGGAGGAAACTTTTGTGAAATGAACAATTACTTTAATCTCATGCTCTTTACTGGCTGAGAACAGTCATATTTGCAAGTTCATTATTCACATGGCCAAAGATTGATGACATTTTAGTTTCCCTCAAATTTTTCATTTTTTTTTAACCAATTAAAAATAAACAGATTATGTGGTTGTTGTCCAGTTCTTGATTGAAGTCCCTACTGGTAATCTATCCCAGATTGCTCTTGATTCTCAGATTGAAATATCTGAAAGACTTACCCTTTTCGTGTGTGTGATAACTAGAATTGGTCCCCTTTATTTAGTTTAAACATTTGGTGGAATATTCATTCTGAAAAAGTAGAAAAGCTAAGATTCATAAGATTTCCCACATGCTTTAGGCACTGTACAAGCATGACTTTGGAAACATTTTCATCAGGTTGATAAAGCTGAGAATCCTGAAAAGATTAGATCGGAAGCTGAGAGAAGAGAAGATGTGGTATGCATATCTGCTTGCACCGGTGAAGGGTTAGATGATTTCTGCAATGCTGTTCAGGAAAAGCTGAAGGTTGGGTGGTGCTGTTTATTACCTCGTTGTGTAGCAAGGAACTCTCTCTTCAGTGAAACATGTCTCCTGTAGCCACTAAACTGACTGACCTTCGCTGAAAACATTTTTCTTTAATAATAGGACACAATGGTGTGGGTTGAAGCTTTGATTCCATTTGACAAAGGGGAACTGCTCAGTACCCTGCATCAAGTTGGGATGGTTGAGAGAACCGTAAGTGTGTCTTGTTGGTTGTGACACTGTACATTTTTTCTGTAAACATTTTTCCAAACCTTACGAACCCACCTTTTTTTTTGTGTCGCATAACAGGAATACATTGAGAATGGCACACTGGTTAGAGCATATGTTCCTTTGCGATTTGCAAGGCTTCTAACACCAATGAGGCAAATGTGTGTATCATTACATGGAAGCTGTTCTTAAGGTTATGTGTATAAGAATTCTGGTTTCATTTAGATCATTAATCCTACTCAGTGAGTGAGAGCTGTGCCAGACGTCCATGTCTTGCAGTTAAACACTGTAAATACGATAACCAATAGTAGTGATCTTTAATTGTTATTGGTGTTTGTATGATCAGCTTTTTTTTTTTTTGGTTAAATCTAAATTGTCGTTGGAAAATCCTCTACTCCACAAACTCCTTTAGATTTGATGCTCTGTGTTGTATAAAATTATAATTTGTTGGGTAGCAAATTCAAGTCTCACATTGAAAATTTAAGAAGAAATCACCTTGAATATAAGTGTTTACATAAACTCCATTAGGGTGAGGTCTTTTAGGAGATGCTTAAAAATAAATCCGTGTAGGCTTGATCTAAAGCAGACAATATCATATTAATGTGGAGTTAATGGGGAGAAGGCATGAAGTTCCAATATGGTACAAAGAAGGTAGAAGTGACAAAGATAGTGTAGCCAATAGGCCGCTGAAGGGGGAGAAATTTTGATTCGTGGCTGACATATGCCATTCCTAATTTAGTTTTATGAAGCAGGTAAAACCGAAACAAAAACTTCGAGACTTCCATTTCCAGCTCTTTTCATGAGGATTCGGTAAAGGAGTGGTTGATTCAATTACAGAGGTGGGAGTCCTCTTTACTATAAATTTCCTTATATTTTATATAAGTAAGGCAAATTGCACAAACTCATAATAACCAAAAGCTAACTACTTCTAAATATGGCTACTCTAAAATTTGCTTTTAGCCTGTGTGTATTATTGGTTTCTCTGTGTCTGACTCTGACTCCGTTGCAAGCTTCACCTGGCTACCATGGTCTGCTTCCTGAATTCCATGATTTCTCATGTCCTCAGGCTAATGAAATCGTCATGTCTGTTCTAGAGAAGACTATTGCGGAAGATCCTCGAATTGCTGCTTCTTTGCTCAGGCTCCATTTCCATGACTGTTTTGTTCAGGTACTTTCATTCTCTTCTAGTTCTTCTACTTGCATATATATATATATATATATATATATATTTGACAATATTGCATTAGGTTAGTTCTTGTGTAGAGATGTTAGCATTTTTTTGTTCTTTTTTCTTTCTGGCTACATACAGGGCTGTGATGCATCGTTATTGTTAGACGATAGTGCCACTGTTGTGAGCGAGAAGAATGCTGGTCCAAACAAGAACTCCATCAGGGGATTTGAAGTGATTGATGAAATCAAGGCTAAACTGGAACGAGTATGTCCTCATACAGTCTCCTGTGCAGACATTCTCGCCCTTGCTGCTCGTGATTCTACTGTATTGGTAAGCAACTTGGAACCTTCTTCCCACCATGCTTCATTTTAATAAACCTGTCGTGTAGAATATTTTTAGCCATGCAAGAACCTTCTAGTCTCTTTTATCCATTTTTGCCAACAAATTAGAAGCATCTAAGAAATTTTAACGGTGGAACAGAGTGGAGGGCCACACTGGGAGGTTCCATTAGGGAGGAGGGATTCAAGAACTGCAAGCCTAAACAAAGCAAACCGTAACATTCCTGCACCAAATTCCACCATCCAGAACCTCATAACCTCCTTCAATCGTCAAGGTCTCAATGTGGAAGATCTTGTTGCCCTTTCCGGTGAGTTTTTATCTATTCCACTTCAATCTTCAAATTTGACATGCTTCTCTTTCGGACCATTCTTGAATAATGTAAGAGACAAGGTACTACTAGCTGCAATGGAATGCTGCAGGAGGTCACACCATAGGAGTAGCAAGGTGTGCAACATTCAGGCAGAGGCTATACAACCAAAATGGAAAAAACAAACCAGATGTAACACTAGAAAAGAGCTACTACAACGGTCTGAAATCTGTCTGTCCTAAAACTGGAGGAGACAATAACATTTCACCTCTGGACACTGCAACTCCTGTCAGATTTGATAACACATACTTCAAGCTAATTCTGCTAGGGAAAGGACTTCTTACTTCAGATCAAGTTCTTCTGACGGGAAAGGTAGCAAAGACCATGGAACTAGTCAAATCCTACGCAGAAGACGAAGCAGTTTTCTTCCACCAATTTGCAAAATCCATGGTTAAGATGGGAAACATTGGTCCACTCTCTGGTTCCCAAGGTGAAATCAGGAAGAACTGCCGCAAAATCAACTGAAATTTTTGTTCATTTCATCCATCAGAAAACCTCTCAGAATTTATTCTTCTGATTAAAAAAAAAAAAAAAAAAATTGTTTTTGTAATGTGTGATAAAACTCTGAATTAATATTGAGAGCGCTTTCTATATTTTATTTGTTACATAATGAAAATTAATTTAATATTTATTATTTTAAGAATACTAAAATTTTACAAGTAAAACAAGGGAGCGAATAAAAAAGAGAGAGGTAGTTTAATTGGTTGTCGTTTCATTTATGATTTGAAATGTTATTAATTTGAAACAGGTATAAGTGAAAATAAAATAAAATAAAAGAGGGAGGGAGTAAGAAGTGAGTGCCATCTCCTGAACTTTTTAACGGCATTAACTGAAAATGAACTCAAAGCCCACAATTCACCCATCAATCAGTCGTCTGCTTCACAGTTAAAGGATATCTATCTATCTCTCTCTCTATATATATACTGCTAGAAATAAATCTTGGAGATTTTCAGATCTGATGCCATCCCATCAAATTTACCATTTTTTATTACTTAACATTTGGCGAGGATTCACTGAAGCTGTAGAACTTCCGAGGTTTTAATCCATATTCTGCTTCAGAAAACCCTAGTTTTCTTGTGAAATTACTATGGGGAAACATTCAACAGCCGGATTGAAGAGATGGCCGCTGATAATTGCGGTGGCGCTGACTCTTTCCACTGTTATTGTTTTCTTCCTCAGAGCTGCTCATGATTCTTGCGACTCTCGTCATTACGGAGACAATGCAAGTACCAATCGGATTTCTGTAGCGACGGAGGTGGAAACCGGTGAAGAAAATCCTCTCGGTTTCATGAAATCGAAGCTCGTTCTATTGGTTTCCCACGAACTCTCCCTTTCTGGTAGGTACTTATTCCTACTTTTATTTTCCAAGTTTGATAACTTTTAGTAATTCAGCTGCGTATTGTTATTATCTTTATTGAAACTGTAAAATCAGATTTCTTCGAGTTGCATTTTGCCTTTTAGGTGGTACTAAAGTTGGAGAATGTTACTTTTAGGTGGACCTTTATTATTGATGGAGCTGGCTTTCTTGTTGAGACAAGTTGACACGAAAGTTGTTTGGATAACAAATCAGAAGCCTGCTGGGCCAGATGAAGTGATTTACAGTTTAGAACAAAAGTTACTGCAGAAAGGTGTGGAGGTAATAAATCTTTTGAATGGTCGTTAGATGGATGGATGTCTAAGCAGCAAATCCTGTCTGTTGTTTCTCATGTAAATTACATATTCTTTGCTTTGAAGATAAGAGAAGATTTCCTATGGAGTTTCAGGAAAGAAAATGCATCATTATTTAGTGTTGTAACTTGAGCACTTTAATTGATTTGCTTCAATTCGGAACCTTCTCCCTGTGTTGATGAGATTTTTCTAATTTCAGGTCTTTTCTGCAAAGAGTCAGGAGGCTATTGATACAGCTCTTAAATCTGATTTGATCATTTTAAACACTGCAGTTGCTGGAAAATGGCTAGATGCTGTTCTTAAGGAAAATGTCCCCCGTGTTCTTCCAAAGGTTTTGTGGTGGATTCATGAAATGCGAGCGCATTACTTTAAACTGGAATATGTGAGGCACCTCCCTTTTGTTGCAGGTGCCATGATTGACTCACATGCAACTGCAGAGTACTGGAAAGATCGGACCCATGACCGTCTAGGGTAATGCCATTAATATTTGCAACACATTTGGCACTTATTCTTCAAATAGTAAAATGCTCTCTTTCTGTTAATGAGTTATCTTGCGGTTATGTAATAGAACAAATAGAGGTAACCTTTAAATCAGTTTTTGAATCAGTATGCTGCCATGATTTTATCGAAAAGTGAAGATTTTCTATTGATGTCATCTCATAGAACAATAATTTCCTTTTATGGACCAACTAAGTCTTTGTTGTTATCAATAAACTTCTTGTGAATGCAATTTTTATTATTTTCTAAATTGTCAATTATTTTCCTTGTTCCTCCTTCCCTCAAGATAGCTATCAAAAAGAATGATAATCTTACTGACGTTTAGATGAAAAATAATAGCTGCAAGATTCAGTGGCATCTTGATCCCTTAATAGGATCAAGTTATGTAGAAATGTTGAGATGCTCATTTGAAATGCATTCAGGGTTTCTCAATTGATTTTGCCTGTGAAAATGGACCAACATGATTATGCAACACAAAATAAAGAAAAGAGGAAAAGGAGAATAGTTTCGCAGGTATTATAGTTCATGAGGCTGCATCTTTCTTTCATTTTTTCTACCATTCTAACTGTTGCTGCATCTTGGAGCCACTTATATCTAGTAATTTCCAGATTATAGATACCTCTATAACATTTGATCTTTAGATCTTTTCAACTTTCAATGCTCCAGGATTAGAATGCCTGAAATCTATGTCGTGCATCTTGGCAATAGCAATGACTTGATGAAGGTGGCCGAAGACAGTGTAGCAAGAATGGTCCTCCATGAGCATGTCAGAGAATCACTAGGAGTACGGAAAGAAGATCTAATCTTTGCCGTTATCAATAGTATGTTTTTCTTGTTTTCTGTATTGCCAATTTGAGTTCATTTCTTTTGTTTCAATGGTTAAAAAACCATCATTGGCCTTTGATTTAAGAACAACTTTGCAATATGGTTGACCAGTTTCCAGCATAATATCATGTTTTTGCAGGGGCTTCATTTTGAGGTTTGGCTGGCTAAATTTGACAAAATATTTCTCTCTTAGGAATAATCAATTCCCTAGTCTAAATTACAGGGAAAAGTAAAAATGTGCCTGTTGTCATGTTACCGTGCTGAAAATTTCAAATGATAGTTAGCATTTGATTAATGTAAAGCCAAGTACAGGTTGCAGAGGATGTGTAAATCATATGTCATAGAATATCTTTATATCAAAAATCCATATGAATGTGCTTAATTCTCTGGGGTACAGTTTGAAGAAGAGAAGGACAGAAAAATACCTCAAGCATAGCAGTCCATTTTACCCTTTAACCTGATGAAGCAACACGTCAAATAAACTCACTTGAATTCTCATTAGCTCGATGTCAATGTCTAGAATAAAATTTGACTTTTCCGGGTTGCATATCCTTATCAATTAATTTCATCCTTTTGGGAATTTTAGCAATGTACTTAGTGTAGTTCCTTGTCTTTCCTTCTATTTTCATTCCTTCCATGGAGATTGGCTAGTGATTTGGAACTTGTATTAGGAGTTTAAATCAGCATGTTCTTAGTTTAGTTCATATCTAGAGGTTCTTTTTCTTGTTTTCTCACCTTTTACTGAAGCAAAGCCAGTGGTATTATTATCTTTGTACATCTAATTCAAAGATAATCTCCTAGCCAGTCTACACAAATTCCTCAAAAGGGAGGAAAAGTTTGCTGCTTTATAACTATAATTCGTAAATTAAGTAGAAGAAGCTTTAAATTGGAAGACTTTGTTCCCTTTAACCTAGTTATGTGCTATTTCTTTCCAGCTTTTGGTGTATTAGTCCAAAATCATTGTGTGTGTGTAAGTTTTTAGTTGTAAACATTATTCACTTGCAGGTGTTTCTCGAGGGAAAGGTCAAGATCTTTTCCTCCGGGCCTTTTACCAAAGTCTGCAACTTATTGAAGAGGAAAAATTGCAAGTGCCAGTTATTCATGCCGCTATAGTTGGGAGTGACATCAATGCACAGACCAAATTTGAAACAGAGCTTCGTCAGTTTGTGGCTGAAAAAAACCTTCAAGGCCGAGTCCATTTTGTGAATAAAACCCTAAATGTATCCCCTTACCTTGCTTCCATAGATGTTCTTGTTCAAAACTCCCAGGTAGTTTTGCTGCCACCTACTTATTTTGCATTACTTCTCACAGTTTTTATCATATTGCAATCAGTCACTTCTATGTTGCTTTTTTTTTGCCTTTAATAAGGCTCCAAACTTGATTAAACTCCATGTTTTCTTGAACTTAGAACCGGGGAGAATGCTTTGGGAGAATAACTATTGAAGCTATGGCTTTCCAGCTACCTGTACTGGTGAATCTGTCTTATTCCTCACTGACCTCTCTCTCTCTCATCATAAATAGGAAAAAAATTTTATATTCAAACACTAGTTCTAACTGCCTAAAATGCAACGTTTTAACCATTAAGTGATGAATTCTTCTTTTTGTTCATTCTCAGCATTTACATGTATGTAATGTCTGAATGAATCTTTTTAGCAGGGCACAGCTGCTGGAGGCACAGTGGAGATTGTGATCAATGGGACAACTGGGTGGTTGCATCCAGCAGGAAAAGAAGGTGTAACCCCTCTCGCAGAGAACATCATCAGACTAGCTACAGATGCTGAGATGAGGTTGACAATGGGAAAGAAGGGATATGACAGGGTGAAAGAAACATTTCTTGAAAAGCACATGTCACATAAAATAGCCTTTGTCTTGAAAGACGTACTAAGGAAATCAAAGAATAGTGTACATTAGCTTCCCTCTCCATCCCTTATTCATAATTGGTAAAGTAAGATATAAAAAATAAAATAAAAAAAAAAAACAAGGGTAGTAATTATCAACTGAACTGTTCTTTACATGATGAAAACACAGATTACAATCCAGAGTTTTCTTCTTCTTCTTCTTCTTTTTTGGGTAGAACCCTAGAAAAGTTCTCCTTAGTCCTTTCCCTTGTTATTGTACTTCTCCTAGCAAACAGTTTTCCAAAATTCCACAGAAATGGAATCGAACAATGACAATGTTGGGATACAATTCAAATGAGAATCAAATGTCAAAGGGAACAGGGGGAAATCTCAAGAGATGCTGCATGATGGATGGAGCGAAGAGCTGTCTGTTTTAGCCATGTTGTTGATTGAGGTGGCTTTTTGGTGAGGGTGTCCTTTTGGACGATTTCCACTTGGATAATTTGTACATAACCATTCTTATAATCTTATAGAACCAGAAAGCACTCACCAGTTGTAGTCCTAAAGCCATTGCCTGCACAAAAAAACAAAATTCAATAATAATGACAAGATTGTCAAACCCCCAAGCTTTCTGTCATGAAATCAAGGTCAACATAACTGCTAAATAAAAGATGTATTTGAACTTTGTAGGATTAAGAATTACTTCCAAATCATGTCTCTCGGCAGCTTAAAAAAAAATATTGAAATATATCCTAAAATAATAAAAATGATCAAAACAGAAATAACAGATAAGATTTTAAGATGGAAAATATAATAAAAATTTACCATTTTGTTTATTTATTTTTCTCTTCTTTTCCTTCACATTTTGTCAAGTGAAAGAGAAAAACGATATAGAAACTTTATATATATATATTTTAAGATATCTTTTTAATTTTACTAAATAATAAATATTAAAAAATATATACTAATTTCTTAACGTAATAAATAAAGAAATTAAAAAAAAAAAAAAAATGTTCATTTCCATTTAGCGGGACAAGTTAAAAAGAGAGAAACAAAAAATCCCTGAGTATACGAATGACTCACGGCAGAAGTTAAAAGACAATATAAAAAAAATCAATCACATCCAAGGAGGAAAAAAACAAAAATAATAATAATAATAATACAAAAAGAGAGAGAAAGAAAAGGATGGTACAACTACAAGATGTTGTGAAAAGAGGGGAAAAGAAGAAAAAAAAAAAGAAGAAGAATTAGGGCTTCAATAATAAATGTTTAGCAAAAATCACCTTGATGAGAAAAGGGTTGTTGGCGGATAGAGTCACATAAGTAAGATATGGTCCAAATATCATCCTTGCCGATGTGAAAACAATGGCAAAAACAATCTGTGTAAAATCCAGCCATGATTTTTAACTCAGAAATCAATTCTTTTTTTTTTCTTTTTAATTTTTGTACTAGAATGAAAGTTGAATTAATAAAAGAGACTGACATCAACAGCAAGATTAAAGGCAGTATCTTTATATCCTAGTTCTTTGAGAAGCTCCCTCAAATGGAGGAATGGACTCGACATCTCTGTAATCCACAGTGCTGCGACCAACTCTGAGCAACTCTGATTTAAAAAAAAAATAGATTCAAGAGAAACTGGGAAAATGGGAAACTAGCAAAGAAATTTAAAGATAATTTAGTGAAAAAAAAAAAAAAAAAAAAGAAATACCGTTTGGTAGAAAAGACCTGCTCCCATTCCAGCTATGCTAACTACATGATGAATTGCATTGTCCAGTTTAACATTCTTATCGAAAAGGGAACAAACTAAGTCATAGATGAAATAAGCAACGGTTACTGCAAGCGTTTCCATCTGCAATATCATGAATTTCCCAGAAAGAGAAAAAAAAACAGAAGATCAATATTTTCCATCTGCAGCAATTAATGGGAAGAGAAGAAAATGGTATACCTGGTTTGGAGAACATGTTGAAGCCAATGGACAAACGGGACAGCTCCAATCTTTTACAGAAAGAGAAGCCAGTGTCACAGCTAGAGTTGCATGTATGGTGGAAACCAATCGATTACAGAAATCAAAGGA
Source organism: Marsdenia floribunda (assembly GCA_035583425.1). Lineage (NCBI taxonomy): Eukaryota > Viridiplantae > Streptophyta > Magnoliopsida > Gentianales > Apocynaceae > Marsdenia > Marsdenia floribunda. The sequence goes on along the minus strand of JAXGGT010000033.1, from coordinate 797 downwards.
ACGGTTGCTGAATATAATCCTTATTGAAAAGAACAAAGTTGTCCACGACAAAACACCAAATACTACCACGTTAAAGATCCCATCTTCATCCATCCTTGCTCTTTTTTTTTTATTATTTTTCCTTTCAATGACACCACATGACAGATGGACATATAGCAGGAACGAGTGGAGGAGAAATTCATAACATGGAAAAAAGTGGGGATATATATATATATATATATGTAAAATTAAAGAAGCCGGCCATTAAGTTAGCAACTGATTAATGCATATAGGTGGGTTAGGTTTGCAGGCATATCTTTAAAACTGCTCACCAGACAACATTATCCGTGAGATAATCAGGAATACGTTAGTGTCAGATAACACGATGGTAGCTAGTTTAGTAGTGTGACTTTTCTTATTTGTACTTTCACTTGGTTTGTTAAATGGAAGACCTGGGTTCGATTCTCACTAAGAACGGTCTTGTGCCGAATTTCAACCATGTGCTATTATCTTGGGGATATACTTCCATACATCCTTCTTGAATTAATCGATAAGAATACCTGATTACCAAAAGGAATACCAAAAGGAATAAGTTACTGTCATACTTATATTAGATATTTAATGTTGTATTCGACTCATGTGAGATACTTAATACTCTTTTCTTAAATTTAAAATATTTAAAAAAAAACAAAAGATTGATGAATTATTTGTATTGTATTAAAAATTTAATATTAATATATATATATATATATATATATATATATATATATATATTATTTATAATAAAATTTTTGTTTTTAAAGACGACAGCTCATGTT
>JAXGGT010000032.1:61714-74825 GCA_035583425.1 Marsdenia floribunda | reverse complement strand
TATTTTTATTTAAATTTTAAGGTTTTTAATATAAATATAATTAGGAAATATTAATTTAATAAAAACATATTTAATATTAAAAAAATTTATAATTTGCGACGGCATTGTGAGTGCAAAGCCGTCGCTAAAATGAATAAAATTTTAAAAATTAATTTAATTACCCTCGTTAAGCCGTCGCTGATTTAAATAAAATTTTAAAAATTAAATTTTTTAGCGCTCGCTATGCCGTCGCTGATTTAAATAAAATTTTAAAAATTAAATTTTTTAGCCCTCGCTACGCCGTCACTGATTTAAATAAAATTTCAAAAATTAAATTTTTTTAGCCCTCGCTATGCCGTCGCTGATCCCTTCTTTTGACCAATAATCCGACCACCTCTGGGCCGTCGCTGATCCCCCGCAAATAGTGAGGGCTTTATGTTGCCGTCAGTATCTGCGACTGGATGGTTAGCGACGGTCATATCCCTCGCGGAGCCGTCTCTGATCCGAATCAGCGACGGCGCAGCGAGGGATATGGCCGTCGCTGATCACCTGTTTTCTTGTGGTGTCTTTATTATTAGTTATAAAAATTCTATCTTTTTTTTTTTAATTTTTTGAATCTAGATCTCATTTCTTTTTTCTAATATTATATGTGTTATACAGTAGAAACAGTTTTTTTTTTTTTTTTTAAATTGCAATTCTATATAAATAAACCTTCATTTTAAGTAAATGAAAAATAAACTAATATATATCATAAGAAAAGAATAAAATTCATGAAAAATAAAGAATATTACCTTTTTACCTTTCTAACGGTGAATAATATGACAATAGTTTGTATACATTGAAGAATAGATACTCTGGACTCTTGCGTCTCTAACGATGAAGAAGAATTAAGGTGAGAAGGTAATAGCCTAATAGGAAATGGAAAAGTAATAGACGGAAATATTATAAATATTTTTATGAGTTAATGTCTTTAGAAGTGGAAAAACTTCTAACAACTCTTACAGTGTTTTAAGATTTTTTATTTAAATAAATATTTTTTTTTAAAAAAAAAGTAATAAGTACTATTAATAATATAATATATTAAAATTTATTTATTTAATTAATAAATTTTTGGGTCGGTATGGATCAGATATGGAATTACAAATATCATATCTGGACCTAATTAATTTTTAATTTTTGGGTACGGGTATAAAAAATATGGATCCAAACCCGATATTTTTATGCTCGGGTCCGGCTGTATTAGACCCATTGACAGATCTACTCTTGGCCTCCCCTCCCCTCCACTGTATTCTCTTCCCTCTATATTTCAACCGAAACAGGAGTTTGAGACTTTGCAATTTCACACAATGAACTTTACTTTGAAGAAGAGTCGTTAATTGGAAGAATGCAGTCGCACCGGACATATCGAAACTAACATGGAACGTGAAAATTTCTCTTTCCAGATTTCAGCTTATGAGTCTTCGCTTTCGTTTGATGTTTTAACGTAATGCAATGCAGACATGGTGTTTGATGTTTTGTCTGTTCAGAAGTAGGTTCTTTATTTTTAATTTTGTTTTTACCTTCCATTTGGGTGAAGAATGTAGTAAACTAAATAAATATATATATATATATATATCCCTTGACAAGAAGTGATAATGTATAATTACGAAAAGTCATGTCCGTGTTGAGTCATGTTACTAAGTAGTTCTAATGCCATGCAATTCAAACTAATAAGTTAATTAATTAATATCTTATAATATCCAATCAGACAAGAAACTTTTTGATATTTTTGCGAATTACAGCGTGTAACAAAACTCTATCTTAACTATCGAAGGTGTGACAATAATTAATTTTCAAATTTAGGACAGAAGATATCCCTCTAATTAATTATTACTATTATTATATATGGGGCGTAACCTTTGGGGAAAGGGTAAGTTGACTAACTACTGCTTCCATATAAGCTTCCATATAAACTTCTGGACCAAATATTTTCATTCCATTAGTGTGGGGAGAGAGAGAGAGAGAGAGAGAGAGTTTATGAGCAGCAAATTAAGAAAAGATGATTGGTGCAAATGACTTCTACAAGGTTATGTGTGCTATGGTTCCTCTTTACTTTGCTATGCTGATAGCTTACTCTTCTGTGAATGGTGGAAGATTTTCTCACCGGAGTAGTGTTCCGGGATTGACAGGTTCGTTGCTGTTTTTGCAGTTTCGGTGCTATCCTTTCACTTCACATCTTGGAACAATCCATACCAATGGATGCGAAATTCATCATGGCTGATTCTTTGTCTTAGGTGTTTGTACTTATCTTGCTCTCAATATGGGCTATTTGAAAAAAAAAAAAAATTGGATTGGTTGATTACATTTTTCTCAGTTTCTACGCTGCCTAACACCTTGTATGGAGAATTCACCCAGACCCTCATGGTCCAACTTGTAGTTCTTCAATGAATTATCTGGTATGTTTGATCCATTTTATAGAATTAATTATGGTTAGATTAGATTATAAACTCTTTTCATATATATATATATATTGAATGGCTAAAAATGACCATGGAGTAATTAAGCACAAGAGTAACCTCTCATGCACTTGCGAGTGACCAAGAAGCGCAGCTTAGAAAACAACGTCGATAGCAAGAGCTACGAGCGAACTCTTCACATCGCCTTAGATCGAATTACGCCACGACTTGAATGGAAGATATATTTCAAGCAAACACTTCGCCTCACTTACCTCAATCGAGCTGCAGTGAGAGGTTGACTAATTGTGACTATAGCGTGTTGCGCATGGCAAAGGTGACATGACATGCCTGATACGTGCCGTTCGCGCTGACACATCCACTCAAGAGGGTGGCAATTTTCTATTCTTATTAACAATTTGGAATCCGCAAAATGGAGCACGTGGCACCTTGACCACAAGCCCAATAAATCTCAACATGCACGTGTCAATCACGCACTCATCTCGAGGCATACCCAAGCTTGCTTATAAAAGGAAGACAGTCCTTCACGAGAGGGAGGTTGGCTCTTATCAATAAGAAACTCTCTTCTGTCTCTGCTTTTCTGTGATAAATTTTAACACATGCTTTTACCTTTTCATATATAAGTTACTGACTTTATCATTGGAGGTGAAAATGGGGGTAAAGCCCCTCTCAATTTCGGAAGAAGGGAGATCATTATTGAAGGAAATTTAAGGTTAGTATCGTCATTTTCTGGTATACACGTGGTATAAGTTTTTTACCACATCAGATTGGTTCCGTTACCGGGAAACATAGTAAAGTTTCATCCATTCCTCATCCCAGATATCTTTGCCTCTCTTCTGCTTCTGCATATTTTCCTACTACATTGGTCTAGCATGTAATGCCTCACCGTTCTATATCAAGAAGAACACATATGACGGACGCAGAAACCTAGCAGTCCCGTCCGAGAGCGCAGTCGCCACAAGTGGTAACTCCTGCTCTAAGATGGCCAATGACTAAAAGGTTGGGTCCGCATTCTATTTCCCATGATCTAAGAGACAGATTAAGTGCAAGGAGGGCTCAAGCATCTGGGTCGTCAAATAGTCAAGAGATCCGGAAGTTAAGGGAGGAGCTTGATTGATTGACCAAGCAATAAAAGGTGATGGAAGATTGGTTTAGGCTGAAAACCCAAATGGAAGAGTTGGGACAAACGCTACCTCCACCGGTATTCACGAACATACCAACTCTAGGAGTCGGTATAGGGGCCACCTCGTAGCCCGCACGAGAGGTTCCCCCTACATTGGAAATGCCACAAACAGCTCCCCCGAGAGAGCATAGTATAACTGCTTCTCTCCCTTGTCGGAATACACACCGCTCTCAAAGAAGTGTCACAGCGACACATAGGATGAATCCCCTCCATGGCCGATCTGGAGCTCAAACCTCCAGGCCGCAGCGAGCTCCGAGCGAAGTAGGCGAATCGCATCATATGTCAACGTTACCACCACGTGTTCCTAACCACCATTCTGACCAAAGAGGATCGAAAAAAGTCAGGGAGGAAAGGAATGTGGAGCCCACCACTAGGGTACGGACTTCGACAGAAAGGCGTTCTGTCGAGCTTGAACCTTTACCAGATGGATAAGGGATGTTGCTCCAGATTCAAACCTTAAATTACCTCAGTTCGTGCTTTATAATGGTAAAAGCCGACCTCAAGGGCATATCTGCCGATATAAATCAGCCATGGGATTGGTGACCAATGATAAGGCCTTGTTGTGCAAATCTTTTCCCAGCACGTTGGCTGGAAAAGCCTTAACCTGGTTCACATCATTCAAATTGAATGCAATTGATTCCTGGTCGGGTTTAGAAAGGATGTTCTTTGACAAGTTCAGCACAGTAGGTGTTATTCCAAAAACCCGTGGAGACTTGTCAAACGTGAAACAGCGAGATGGAAAATCTCTTTTGTCCTACTTGGATCACTTTAAAAAAGTCCACGATGAGATCGAAGGGCTGAGTGAGGACACAGTGTTGACATGTTTCGAAGGAGGGTTCCGAAGTGCTGCTTTATATACCGAATTACAACTAAGGAAGCCGCGCACATTAGGCAAAATGTTTAATATCACTCGGAAGGTTACCTTGGAAGAGAATAATACAATCGAAGGGAGAAGAGGTCTAGGAATATCGAAGAAGGAGCAAAGCTTGCTAGATAAAGGGAAGGCCTGACTAGTCACGACAACAAACAGTGGGGGAAAAATCGGACTCGAAAAACCGAGGCTTTTACCCCCATTGAATGTCCCGAAGGAAGATCTTGTATCTGTCTTGAAAGAGAAGTACGGGGTACCGGACCTAAACCGATGCATCCTCGATCACAAAACTTTAGAGATAAAAACAAGTATTGTCTGTTTCACCGTGATCATGGCCATCTCACGGAGCATTGCATTCATCTTAAGCGAGTTATCGAAAGATTAATTCAAGAGGGCAGATTGAACAAGTACAAGGCCCAAGGAGCCTCCAAAGACTCCGATAAGGGAAAGGAGAGAGTGATCGAAGTAATTACCACCGAAGTTCCCTCATTGACTCAACTGAAGCAACAAATCAACTCGCTTAAAGCTGCCTTCATTATTGCAGAATACCTGAATGATAAGGAGGTTATCACCTTCTCTCGATCTGAGTTGGCCCCCACGATAAAATTAAAGAGCAACCCCATCGTGATCGAAGCCCCTTTCCAATTCTTCGACATTGACAATTGCCTTGTGAAGTGACTACTAGTCGACATAGGGCTTCAAGGAACGCTCTATTTCATAAATGTTTTGACGAAATGGGATTGAAGAATAGTCAAGTCACTCTGAGCTCTACAAGATTGGAGGGATTCACAACACATAAGATCGAGGTCAAAGGAACTATCAAAATCGACGTTCTACTCAGGACTTCTCCAAATGTGAGAAGTGAGCAGGTTAAGTTCCATGTGGTTGATGTTGATTCCTCTTACAATGCCATCCTGGGGACTCCGCTTCAGGCGAAGTTTGACATGGTCATCTCGCTCCCACACAGAGTCAAATTCCCCACTCCTACAAGAAATGGTGAAGTAAGGAGTAACCCCAAAAGTCTTCTTACATACCTCGTCAAGGTCAGAAAGAAGCGATCTCTTCTAGGGGTGCAACCCATGGATGTTGGTAGTATCTCAACCGTTGAAACGAAGTACAGAGAAATCGTAGTTAATCCGCAATACCCTAAGCAAAAGGTCAAAGTCGGCAAAGACATGTCAGAAGACGATGCTGCTGCAATAGAGGATTTCGTGAAAGCACATCGCGAGAACTTTGCCTGGAACACAGAGGATATGATCGGATTAAATGAGAAGATCGCACTACACAAATTGAATATTGATCCACAGATTACCCCAATCCAACAAAAGCAAAGGCGATTTAGGTCGGATAAAGAGGCCAGCATGAGAGAGGAGGTCGATAAGCTCCTTAAGGTGAAGTTCATTAACGAGGTTCAGTATCCCACTTGGTTAGCCAATGTGGTGATGGTTAAAAAAGCTAATGGAAAATGGCGCATGTGCGCCGACTTCGCTGACTTGAACAGAGCCGTCCAAAGGATTATTACCCTTTACCTCGCATAGATCAGTTGGTCGATGCCACATCGGGGTATGGCATTCTCAGGATCCTGGACGCTTTCTCCGGATATCACTAGATAAAGCTACACGAGCCTAACCATATCCATACCTTGTTTTGAGCTGTCGGAGGAGTCTACTGTTACAATGTAATGCCGTTCTGTTTGAAGAATGCATGGGTGACCTACCAAAGAATGATCGATCGTGTCCTGAAGGCACAACTCAGAAGAAATGTAGAAGCTTATGTGGATGACATGGTCATAAAGACTATCAAAGGCGGATCCCATCTGGAAGATCTTCAGGAGACGTTTGCCACATTCTCCTCATATGGCCTGAAATTAAATCCCGCCAAATGTGCATTTGGCGTGTGATCAGGAAAGTTTTTGAGTTTTATGATGACCGAGCAAGCTATCGAGGCTAATCCCAAGAAAATTACCGCCCTCATGAACTTGAGAGAACCAAGGTGCATAAAGGATGTTCAGCGCATCAATGGATGTATTGCCGCACTGGGGAGATTCATATTAAAATTGGCAGAGCGATGTCTTCCATTTTTTAAAGTCTTGAAGGTTGATGTTAGAAATTTTGTCTGGACTGAGGAATGTAAGTAGGCTTGGGAAAAATTGAGAGAATATCTCACGAACCCTCCTCTGCTTAGTTCGCCAGAATTAGGGGAAGTATTGTATATGTATTTAGTTGCTTCAGACTTAGTTGTAGCCTCTGTTCTTATCCAGGAAGTTGACAAAAAGCAACTACCAGTTTCCTATGTAAGCCAAGTTCTCAATGGGCTTGAATCTCGGTAGCCTAATATAAAAAGTTAGCCTACGCGTTGGTTGTTGCAGCTCGTAAATTGCGCGCTTATTTTGAGTCGCATGCGATCATTGTTTATACAAACGCACCACTTCGGCAGTTATACCATAAACTAGATCAATCGGGTAGGATGCTAAAACAGTCCGTCGAACATTGCAGCTACGACATCACGTTCACATCTCGTACATCCATTAAGGCCCAAGCTCTGGCCGATTTTTTAGCTGAAACTACATTTTCTGATGAAATGGATACCGCCATCATTCTGTATATCTCACTAAATGCAACGTCATTAGCGTTTGACGAGGCAGCCTGGTTACTAAAAGTAGACGGCGCGGTGAACCAAAGCTTAGCCGGGGTTGGTTTGGTTTTAACCTCTCCTGTCGTGAAACAAATGGAGGAAAGAAGCATACGCCTGAACTTCGCTATCTCTAAGAACCAAGCGGAATATGAGGCCCTCATCCTTGGAATGTTATGGGCTCTACAAGCTGGTATCTCAACCTTGACAGTCCACAGTGACTCCCAAGTTGTGGTCCATCAGGTTCGAGGTGAATATGCCGTTAATTCTGAGAATTTGAAAGAATACACCAGGAGGGCACAAATTTTGAAGGGGAAGTTTGAAAACTTCGTCATCGAGAAAGTACGGCGCAGTGAAACTGAGCAAGACGACTTGCTTTCGAAGATTGTCTCTGGGGAAACAGAGAATACTCTTGGCATCATCATCGAGGCGTCCTCCAGCCCGTCCACATTATCTAGCGACCACATCTGCACTACCAACAAGGTGCCCAAATCGTGGATGGATGACTTAAAAGATTTTATCGAACAAGAAATCCTCCAAGAGCCGTCAGATCGGGCAAAGCATATCCAAAAACAAGCAACTCGCTATCTCGTACATGAAGGTATCTTATACAGATGTTCTTTCACAAAACCGCTATTACGATGTATCCCACCTTCTATGACTAAAGCCGTCTTAGAAGAACTTCACGAAGGTGTTTGTGGAGGCCACCCGGGGCCCGAGCCCTCGCTGAGCGAGTAATACATCAGGGGTACTACTGGCCAACACTTCAACATGATGCCAACCATTTTTTGAAACGATGCAAAAGTTGTCAAAAGTTCGGCGATATCCCTCGCTTACCCTCAATTGCACAAACCCCGGTGATACCTACTTGGCCGTTCGACATATGGGGAATGGATTTGATGGGAAAATTTCCAAAAGCTAGAAATAGCTTCGAATACTTAGTGGTGGCCGTTGATTATTTTTCTAAATAGATCGAAGCGAAACCTTTGGTATATTCAACGGAGGAAAACATGCTCAATTTCTTTCACGACTCAATCTTGTGTCGATTCGGGGTGCCTCACATCGTTGTCACCGACCATGGAACCCAATTTTCCTGGAAATTCACAGCGGAGTGTGAGAGATTGCACATTAAACATTGGAAGTCTTCTGTGGCTTATCCCCAAGGCAATAGACAGGCCGAAGCCACCAACAAACTGGTTCTTAAAGCGCTAAAGAAGAATTTGGGGGGAAAATCCACTAAATGGGTTGATGAACTCAACCCCGTACTGTGGGCAGTCCAAATATCGACTAGGGGCTCCACCAGTGAAACTCCATATGCCTTAGTCTGTGACTCAGAGGCAGTAGCACCAACCGAGCTCGCCCTGCCCACACACAGAGTGTTGAATTATAACATTAAGGTGAATTACACTACAAGAGCTATCGACCTCGATTTGCTAGAAGAAAAGCGAAAAGCAACTAGACTCCGACTGGAAGCCTGCAAGTAGCAAACGAAGTCAAACCATGACAAATATGTGCGTAGGCGACCTCTACAAATCAGTGACTGGGTTCTACGCAAAATCGAGGTAACAGGTCGACAAATGGAAGCCACTAAAACTTACCCCAAATTGGGAAGGTCCCTATATGATTGCTAGTGAAGTGCATCCAGGCACATTTCGATTAAAGAAAGAAGATTGAACGATGCTGCTTAACCCTTGGCATTCCGACCATCTCAAAAAATATTATGTGTAGACGAACAACGTTCATCTATTATAGATACATTTTCTATATGTCGTGTGAATAAGAACCTCGATCACATTATGATAATAATAAGATGATTGAAAAAAGACACTTATTGCATATTACTTACTTATTGCATTATCGAAGTTACAATACTTTGAATATTGAGTGTAATTTGCATCATTATGCTTATTTAAGGTCAAATTCATTGAGTTACCATGAAAGAGCATCATTATAAATTATGCTTACTAAATGCGTAACAATGAAAAACAGACAAAATGATAATACTTCAACAACATCCAAGTCATTTCATTGATCATAAAGTTTTACATAGTTCCAATGCTATTACATTCGGAAAGAACGTTAACAAACCAAAAGGGGGATTTAGGAAGGTGAAGTGACAGGAGGCAGATCTACCGGAGAAGGCATCTCATGAGAAGAGGACAACATTGCAGAGCTTGTAACGACAGGAGCGGCAGCCCTCGCAATGGAGGCTGAGGTCTCAACTTCGGTAGCAGTACTCACGCCAACTTCCAAGGCTTCAACAACAGGTAGTCCGGATACCTCTACAGTGGGAAGTCGCTCGTCTGTTCCTAGAAGAGAGACCTCCAGCACGTCCGAGGGAAGATGCTTATCCACGAGCTCGAAAATGGTGGGCACAGACAGAGGTGGTAGGATCCAAGGCTGTTCTTTATTCTACGCATCCATTTCATGGATCTCTTTCAATTCCGCAGTGGAAAAGGGAATATAGTCGGCACCTGCTCTAGCCTCCCGACTAGCAAAGAATAGCTTATAAGCATTGATCAGCGGCGTTTTGTCCTTGAAATAATAATGTAGCTGCCTGACCATGTGAGCTTGTCCTTGCTTAAGATAGCCATAGGAAGATGAAATGATGGCATTCTCATAAGCTTCGAAGCTTTAGAATTCGATTATTACTTTATACGTATATGCCCTCGACTCATAGTACTCCACCAATTTCGCCAATTCATCAGCTCGCTCTTCAGCCGCCCACTCCGATGCCTTTAAATCTCTATTGACCTCTTCGTGAGCAGCTACTCTTGCCACCAAAGTCTCTACCTCTGCACACTTTGCCGCCAGCTTAAATTTTTGTTTGTCGAATTCAATGGCCATGTTATTCCGAGAGCTTACGGCGAGTTCTGCCTCTTGCTTTCTTTTTACCAACTCCACCTCTTTTGCCTTTAGCGCGGCCTCCAGCTCAATGATACAAGCTCGGGCTTTGTTATACTTGTCTTCCATGCCCACAGAGTATTTTCTTAGAAGCCTCAGCCGAAGTAGCTTCCAAAGCAATCTGAGAGTAATGCGACATCGCCTAAACAACAAAATAATGTATAAATAAAGAAAAAGATAAATAAATAATTTGTTGACAGAAAAGAATTCACTGAGCAATTGGATTACCCGCGCAAAGTAAGCCGCACCGAGGTTGGCGGATTCTTCAATGGGCATCCCTTTGATTTTCTTCTTGTAGTCGGGGTCCACACTCTGCCTTTTTTGAAGGACACCTAAATATTTGGCGAACTGTGAGCTACTGACCCACAACTTCTCAAGCTAGGGAGTCATTCGCAACACCTCGTGAGTGAGGTTGCGATACTCCACCGGGGTCTTCGGATACTAGAAATCGCTCCGATGCCACGGGACCCTGTCGGAGTCCCGCACTCCACCCTTAGCAGCAGTAGCAATAGCCGTTCCAACCCCTTCTGAGCGAGATCCTCCTAAGTGTCTGGATCTCGACCCCCCCGCTGGGGATTGTCGCGATGGACTCTCGGGAATATTCACCACCTCAAATTGTCGTTACCTTTTTGAGCCACCAGAAATCTCGTTACCACGATCATTCCTTTTCTTTGATGGTTTGCGAGATGGGACAGGTGGCACACCAGATTATCCAGCAGCTACATCAGCTGAAGCAGACACATCACCAGGTTCGTCCTTGGTAGCTGGATCGGCGACTTTTTCAACTGGGACAGGTGGGAAAAGGAAGCTTTAGCCACACCTTCGACCCTAATCGACTTCTTCTTTGCCGCCAAAGCGGCCATCTTCTTCAATGTACTCATATTTTCAAGAGACGAATTGAAAAGATAGGTCAGATGTACATACCTTAAGCTTCGACACAAGAAAAAAGGGGATAACGCAGTTATACTTTCATCCTCTACTGGAGCACAACTCGACGGAGTCTTCTTCACACAGTTCAGACATTGTTTAGAAAACACCTTATTTGGGTGTAAATTCCAAGACTAATATTATTCCTCTTCTGTTAAACCTAACTCGACTCTCCTCTCCTGGGATCCTCCGATCCCACACTCTGCCAAACTCTCCTCACTGAGTAAATCCTCTATAGAAAAAAAGTTTGGTCTGGGATAGAGGATTTGAACCCAAGTTCTCTTCTATAAATGTCAAGAACTGAAGATCACTAGGGGAGTAGCCTGGCTCTGAGCCCAAAAGGTCCTATTTTCGAAGGAGATCGACCGGAGGAGGAAACGGGAAGCCAGACTTCGAATCCATCATTAGCCACTGGCGGTTCCAAACCACTTTGTTAGGTATCCTGTCGAATAAACAGACAATATTGCCTCTAGGTCGCATCGAAAGAATGCCATTGAGGCAAAGTGAAGAGAAGAAATGCTTGAGGATCGATATTCTTAGACAAGTCTATATTCACCCTGCGACATAAAACACTCAGGCTCATCACGTATCGCACTATGTTTGAATATAGCTGTGCAGGTTGAGCCCTGACGAAAAGCAAAAAGTCGACGAAGCATGGGTCCAAGGGAAGTATGAGACCCGCCTCAAAATGAGCTATGGGAAATGGGGCAGAGACAGTAGATAGCGACCTCACTTCCTTTGTTATGAAGATCCTGTACCTTGATCGATCAATACCACATTGAAGACAAAGTTCCTTTAGCTCCGACTTATCCAACTTATTTTTTGTCAAGGTAAAAACGTCGTAAGATTCAGACATCGCCTTCTTCTTGCGGCTCTGTTGCTGATGCAGCTCAGATGCGCTAGAGGCGGCCACCGTCCTCTTAGAATCTATAGCGGGATCGACCATGGCCAAAGGAAAAGCTTCTTCCTCTTGGATAGATGAACCTTCCTCTCTACCTCGATCTCGACCTCCATCCTAGAGGACTCTACCTCGACATCGGACATCACCTGAGCGGGTTGCTCAGTGATAGATTGGTTAGAAGCAATACTGGAGTCTGAAATATTAATATTGGATTGGTTACTGGCGGGGTCGTTATTGATGGTGTGGTAATTCATAAATGATCTATTAACATCTGGCAAAATTTTTGAAAGCCAGAAGTCTTGCAGGTAGTTATGGATCCACTCCTCTTCAAAGCAATCTATCATCTGGGATCCTAAGGGTCGACTCAAGGCAGCTCCCAACCTCGATCCCGCTCTCTCTACCTCGATGAACTCTACCCCCCATCTCTCACCAAATCTCCTAATCCTAGATTGCATGGTCTGGCACAATCTCCAGCAATCCGCATGGAGTTCATACAAAAAGAAGCCCGGTATGCTAAGAGCTCGGATGACCTTCCTAGCCACATATTTGACACCCATGGTTTCTACGACAAAAACTTTCCTATATGGTCAAGATCCAGAGAACCACTCAAACCATTCCCTAGTGGCAAAGAATGGACAACCAAAATTAAAAAGAAAGAAGAAAGCTGAGCCACAAAGGTTTTCACAGAGCAAAAGAATACAGTAAGAAAAATTCAAACAATGACCAAAAGTTACAAGTTTCTTACCATAGAATTGAGAAACGAAGTTGCTGGAGCAATCTAATTGGGAGAAACCAGAGATTCAATAGCCAAAAGTGTGAAAAACAGGGCGTTGCAGAGATGAAAACAGAAAGAAGAAAAGCTTGATAGTTGGGTGAAGAGTGGAAAATGAAGAACGCGAGAGAAGGAAAGAAAAGGAAAAAGAGAAAGAGAAGAATTGAAAATTTGGTTTTTTGATTACCGCGTTTCATTAAAATGGAGAGAGAAAATAGGCAAATGAGTTCCTCAATAATAGGAAAAGTAGAGAGAGACGATGGATAAACGGGGTCGCCATAATTGTTGTAGCTGTCAAAATGAAACGATGCAACAATAAGAGCTGATACGACATTTCAAATTGCCCTACAAAGAAACGACGTCGCAACTCAAAACATTATGACAACATCCACATTAGTCGAAATACGCATGACTGATGTGTGATTAGTATATATGATTTAAGTAAGATATTATCAACATAAAATGCATCATTAACATAATTTGTCACTTT
>JAXGGT010000032.1:48898-61614 GCA_035583425.1 Marsdenia floribunda | reverse complement strand
TAAAAATCGTTCATGGAGAATGAAACTGTGAAGAATTTGGCTACAATCGTCGGCAGTGGGATGAATTGGGGAAGATGATTTTTGCTTTAATGTTAATTCCCTAAAATGCCTTTTGCATTTAAAAAAAAAAAAATTACAGGCAACCTTTTCAAAAACCTGTTAAAGGACCTAATTAGAAGGTCAAAAATAGATTGAGGATAACATTTGGCCAAAAATAAAATTTAGGGACTGAACCGGTTATTTTCCCGTTTCAATATTTTGAAAGAAAATTATTTTTTAAAATTTATCTTTATTATTAGTTATATAAATTCTACTTTTTTTTTTTTTTTTTTTTAATTTTTGAATGTAGATCTCATTTATTTTTTCTAATATTATCTGTGTTATACAGTTGAAACAGAGTTCTTTTTTTTTTGAAAATGCAATTCTATATAAATAAATCTTCATTTTAACATTGTAAATGAAAAATAAACTAACATATATCATAAAAAGAAGAATAAAATTCATAAAAAATAAAGAATATTACCCTTTTATCTTTCTAATGGTGAAGAATATGACAATAGTTTGTATACATTAAAGAATATATACTTTTGACTCTTGAGTCTCTGACAATGAAGAAGAAGGTGAGAAGGTAATAGCCTAATAGGAAATGGAAAAGGGAAAGACGGAAATATTATAAATATTTTTATGAGTTAATGTCTATAGAAGTGGAAAAACTGCTAATAACTCTTACAGTGTTTTAAGATTTTTTATTTAAATATTTTTTTAAAAAAAAAAATAAAAAGTACTATTAATAATATAATATATTAAAATTTATTTATTTAATTAATAAAATTTCATGTCTGTATACATGAGATATGAAATTACAAATATTGTATCCGGACCTAATTAATTTTTAATTTTTGGGTACGGGTATAAAAAATATGGATCCAGACCCGATATTTTTATGCTTGGGTCCGGATCGAATCTGGGTATATTAGACCCATTGACAGGTCTACTCTTGGCCTCCCCTCCCCTCCACTGTATTCTCTTCCCTCCATATTTAAACCGAAATTCGAGACTTTGCAATTTCACACAATGAACTTTACTTTGAAAGAAGAGTCGTTGGAAGAATGCAGTCGCACCGGACATATCGAAATTAACAAGAAACGTGAAAAGTTCCCTTTCCAGATTTCAGCTGATGAGTCTTCGCTTTCGTCTGATGTTTTAATGTAATGCAATGCAGACACGGTGTTTGATGTTTTGTCTGTTCAGAAGTGGGTTCTTTATTTTTAATTTTGTTTTTACCTTCCATTTGGGTGAAGAATGTAGTAAACTAAATATATATATATATATCCCTCGACAAGAAGTGATAATGTATAATTACGAAAAGTCATGTCCGTGTTGAGTCATGTTACTAAGTAGTTCTCATGCCATGCAATTCTAACTAATAAGTTAATTAATTAATATCGTATAATATCCAATCAGACAAGAAATTTTTTGATATTTTTGCGAATTACAGCGTGCAACAAAACTCTATGTTAACTATCGAATGTGTGACAATAATTAATTTTCAAATTTAGGACAGAAGATATCCCTCTAATTAATTATTAGTATTATTATATATGGGACGTAACCTTTGGGGAAAGGGTAAGTTGACTAACGACTGCTTCCATATAAACTTCAGGACCAAAAATTTTCATTCCATTAGTGTAGGGAGGGAGGGAGGGAGAGAGAGAGAGAGAGAGAGAAACACCATTTCAAGAACCAACCGAAGAAGAAGAGAGATATAGAGAGAGAGAGAGTTTATGAGGAGCAAATTAAGAGAAGATGATTGGTGTAAATGACTTGTACAAGGTTATGTGTGCTATGGTTCCTCTTTACTTTGGTATGCTGATAGCTTACTCTTTTGTGAAATGGTGGAAGATTTTCTCACCGTAGCAGTGTTCCGGGATTGACAGGTTCATTGCGTTTTTTGCAGTTCCGGTGCTATCCTTTCACTTCATATCTTGGAACAATCCATGCCAATGGATGCGAAATTCATCATGGCTTATTCTCTGTCTTAGGTGTTTGTACTTATCTTGCTCTCAACATGGGCTATTTGGGAAAAAAAAAAATTGGATTGGTTGATTACATTCTTCTCAGTTTCTACGTTGCCTAACACCCCTGTACGGAGAATTCACCCAGACCCTCATGGTCCAACTTGTAGTTCGTCAATGAATTATCTGGTATGTTTGATCCATTTTATAGAATTAATTATGGTTAGATTAGATTATAAACTCTTTTCATATATATATATATATATTTATATCATGCAATGAACGAAGGCAGGTACACTTTGTTGTTTTTTCTATTTGAATATAGAGATGCTACTATAGTGATTCATAATCAGTTTCCCGGCGCCACTGCTGCTGCCATAACCAAATTTGAAATCGATAACGATGTGATATCTCTTGATGGCCGGAACCCACTTTGCATATAGTCGGATGTAGAGGTCAACGGCTGTCTCCGAGTACGAATCCGGCTATCGACAGTATTTTCTCCTTCCTCTGTACGAACTCCTAGGGAATCAAACCTAACCAACGTAGAAATATTTTCAGTGAACACACCTATGCAAGAGTTTCACCTCGGATGCGTACTCACTCCAGCCAATGCTCTGCAGCCAACGCCCACGGATTCAAAGTGAAGTTCACTGTGTGAAATTGCAGAGTTTTGGTCTGCTGTTTCAGTCCAAATATGGAGGGACGACAATAGAGTGGAGGGGGAAGGGAGGCTGGGGGAAAAGGTTGGGGGGGCGGGAATTCTCTTCTTTTTTTTTGGGTTTTTCTTTTCATTGCTATAACTATTTTGCCCTTGGTAAAACTATAAAATTGGTTAACTACCTTTGACTTTACCAGAAAGTGGGAAATTCCGACTAAAAGGACCATAGTCACAAAAACGAAAAAAAGTTGAGAACCCAGAAATTGAAAATTAATCATTTGAGATTATACTTATAAATGAGAAATACGTTTGGGACTAGATTCACCAATTTTCTTATTTTTTTAGATGTAATTATATATTTGAATATTTACCAAAAAAAAGATGTAATTATTTGCTCTGGCAACCATTGCCGCAGTACTCTTCTGTGTCGCTGCACCAGCTTCATTGACTACAACAAAGTTGATCGAGAAACAAAGCTGAATGTTGTGTGGGATGATTGGTTAGCTGCACAATCCAAGTCACTTGCAAAGGGAATTTAGATACCGGAGGATGGGTCTCCGGTAATGACCCTTCGATGATTAAGTTGGTATGAATAATATGAATGAAGGAACACTCACGTAAGAGCTTATTCATTAACTTGGAGATGGGGTTTAGGATCCGTGAGATGGGATTTTTACTGTTATTCCGTGGGACTTGTGCCCAATGGAGAGATGACACCAATACCGAGAAGTATACTCATGCGCCACATCAGGCAGAAAAGGAGTGTACTTCTCTGTCCCTTACGTCCGTCTCATTAATGGCCCAATATGGAGATTTGAAAGAGAGAGGGGGAACCCCTGCAAGTGTCCTACCCATCTAAGCTCACATTTCGGAAGGCCTTGATCGAAGTGGATCCCCCGGACTCCCCTCTGGTGGGTCCAAGTGGAGCCACTTGACTTCGATCCCACGTCAGAATAGGATGTCGAGAAGGCAACCTTGTAGAAATTCTCACCTTTGGTTCCTTCAAAAGTCCTCCTTGTCAAACTGCTCCCTCGGCTTTCCAAGCGCATTGTTCTGCCAAAGATGGTAAAACAAAACTCAGGAAATAGCACAAAATCAATACTAAGATCATTTTTTTTTTCTCATCTTTTATTTTCTTTTGCTTTGTGTGTGTTTATGCAAGAGTTTTTAAGTTTCTGGTCGTAAGAAGAAACAGGAGTATTGTTTATATAAGGAAAAATAAACAAAGATTTTTCAGATTGCCCTCATGTCAGATCATTGCACGACTGTGTTATATATTTCTTAGATCTGTTTGTACACCACAAGGTCCACAACAGAAGCAAGATTTTATGTGAATAATTCTACCCTGCTAGTCGAAAATTAATTGTGTGCCCGTTTAATAATTGCAATATTTTTCTTTCTTTTTATTTTTCATTTTTTAAATAGATTCATATAACAGACATACTTTATATACATATATATATCTTATTCTTCATCTTCATTATGTATGATCATCATGAGTTAGCAAAAATAAACTTCAATTTTTCATGTTTTTTGATTTTTAACCTTTCAGTATTTAATTACTATTTTGAACCTGCATTAATCTAAAATCAGAGCATGTTGGATTCTTTTGGAGATTAAGCTCTCCTAAACGTCCAATTTTCTCCGTTCACAAAATACCTTATTTATTTAAAAAAAAAAAAAACAGCGTATATCCTTTAGATCAACCGATTCTTCATCAGTTTTCATGTTTACATACCAAGAAATAAAATTCAAAAGGTTCTCACAAAATAGTTACGCCCAATTAAGGGCCTTATTAGATGATATGGACTGCCCTTCAAGCTTTACTGGCCACATCCTGGGTTCTCATTACAGGACATTGACAATATCACATTTCATATCAAATACTAGATTTTATTTATTTTATTTTTTTTTTTATAGATGTAATTAGACCATGCATATTCATAGGTAAACTTCCACATGAAGGAAAACATGGACAAAAGAATGTTGGACATCTAACTATAAAAGTTTGAGACGAGTTAAATTCCAACTTCGAATAAAAGTTAAATTCAAGAAGATGTGGAATGAGACGAGTTTGAATAATATCGTGCAACTAAATATGCCAAACATTTAATAGACCTAAAGGAGAATATTTAATTTTAATGATCAATTTACGTGAAATATGTTCCGAGAAAAAGATACTAGTTATCAAGTATTGTATGCTTCAAGAACAATCAGTTTGTTGTGAATTACATCATGCCACGCATATAAGTTATTTGATTTCTTGATAGTAATCTATCTTTAATAATATCTACATTAGATGTTAAATAATTAAATTCAACTCTTCTTTTTCAATTTAAATATATAATTAATAAATTACTATGGTATCAAAATGAGAGGTTTTAAATCAATTAATTTGGTATTTTGAATCTGTAGATTGATTATGACAAGAACCCAACAAGACCAACTATTATATATATATATATATATAGAAATGTAACATAAAATTTTTTTTACAGAAATTATAATTTTAATGATGTAGTTGTCATCCTAATTACCATTATTGTACCGCAACCTTTGTCAAACTAACTTAATTCCTTACAACTTAAGGGTGTTTTAATAAATAATGACATTTTTAATTTTTGAGAAGGTTTAATCTTAATAACTAAAAAAAATAGAGTGTATTATTCAATTTTCTTTTTATTTTCTCCTCTTCTTCTTCTTCCTCCTCCGCCTCCACTCCACTGCCATAACCATCTCTACAACAAGTTCGTCTTCCGCAGTGAAATTGTCATGAACACTTTGGGTTGTATAAAACTAATTCCCCGAATATGGAGAAAGCTAGAAATTTTGGAATTTCATGTAGCTAAATCTACAACTAATCCTTCTACATGCATCCTAGAGAATAAATCAAACGCAGAATCACAGTCTCCTCTCCTAGCATGAGCTGAAATCATTGCACTCCATGTAAAATTATTAGGTTCTATGCCCTAGTGCCTCATCTTTTCAAACAAAGTAAGAGATTTTTCAATTATCCCCAAACTAGAGTAATCGCATATCATTGAAGTCCGTGATGAAAACATCTTTTTCAACGATTCTCTCAAACACCTTGCACAAATAATATATGTATTGCTACACTTAATATACATGTGAATTAAAGCATTACCCAAGGACACTACCATATCATAACCCATTCTATAAATTACACCATGGACTTCCTTTCCCTTGTTTACATCCATCAAACCAAGACAAGTTTTCAACAACATAGAAAAAGTATGCTTGTTGGGACGACACCTTCTTGATTCCTGTGAACGAGAGAAGTACCTAAATGCTTCCTCATGGTAATAACCATGAAAATTTAAAGCTGAAATCATCCAATTAAAAGCAAAAACATTTGGTTTTTCTGTTTGTTGAAAAATCAACTTAGCAGAATCCAAATCCCCACAACTTGCATACACACCAAAAAGCTTTCCCAGGGAAAAAAATTGTTAAAAATTGCAGAGGAGGAGAAGTGGAGGCAGAGGAGGGAGAAGAAGAAGATGAGAGAACCCTAAAAATGAAATTGAAAAATACCCTCTAATTTTTGTTAGTTATTAAGATTAAACCATCTCAAAAATTAAAAATGTCATTATTTACTAAAATACCCTTAAGTTGAAAGGAATTTAATTGGTTTGACAGAAAAGACAAAAATACCCGTGTTAAAAGTCAAACTAACGGATGACTTATAAACTTAACGGTCAAAGCTGACGGAAGTTCTAGTTTAGAACGAAAAGAAAAATTGGAGTGTCATTTTAGGTCGAAATTAAATTTAAGTGCAAAAGTCGCAATTTGAAAAAGTTCAGGTATCATCAGGATACTTTGCCCAATACTTTATATATATATATAATCTCAAAAACTATTATATATTTTTTTAATTTGATAGTTGGACCACCTATTAGTTAACCCGATCCCTCAATATTACATCCATCAAATTTTTAAACATTGTAAATTAAGGCCAAATAAAAGGGTAATGAAATAGGGCGGATCTCACAAAACATCCTTTAAGACATTGTCTAAGACAATAATAGAAATAAGAGACATTTTTGTTTAATTAACCCTTAATAACAACACCATTGTCTTTTATTAAGTCAATGTTTATAACTTTTTAAAAAATAAAAATTATACTTGCATTAAAAAATTTATTAAGACATCTAAAATATATTTTCATCACTTTAAATAATTAAAATTATTTTCTAATGTAATTATAATTTTTATTTAAATATATATATATATATACATATATTGATTTAACGGGAGATAACAATGTTAATTTTAACTTTTTGGGTTAATTAACGTAGCACATGTTATAATTTTATTGGTATCCTACATAATATCTTAGAGAATATCCCATGAAATCCCACGCTTAACCAAATTAAATATCAAAATATTAAACTCATTAAGGATTTTATTATATTAACTTTATTAAACTTTATATTAATTTTTATAGTGTACAATTTATATATATATTAATTAATTTAGTAAAGAAATACATTTTTAAGAAATACAAATTTAATTTTATTTATTATTTTTAATAAATAAATAAGGATTTTTCAATTTTGCATAGTATTTAACTAAAAATACTTATCTTATATTATAGTTGAATATAATATTCTAATATTAAAAAAAAAATTATTATTTATAATAATATATTTAATTAATTTTAATCATTATATTACTTATTTAAATTTTAAGATTCAACCACTAAACCTTAAATCAGTAAATTTCACTAAATGTTTCTTACTTCTCTCCTTATATAAAGTTTAGTATATGTATAAAGGAGAACTACAAGCATTAATTATATCATTAACATATAAAATTAAAATATTGTCAAGCTGCTATAAGACCATGATATTGATTAAATGTTTATTTTTATGATTATTCCGTACATCGGTTTGAACAGGGTATAATCTCACAAGTGAATGATTTTGCAAAGTCACACTCTGCCAGATGGGAAATTCCCCAACCCACGTATGCTTTTTATCAAGTGGTGAGCCATTAGTATTTTTGGCCATTCTGAATTAATGATTACTCACTTCATACACCCACGCATCGGTGTGAGCTGGTACATGTACTTTCTCTCACCATATGTCATTCTTTGATTGTTTGTGTCAAATATAAATAACGATTACTTTTCTTTCTAAGTCTTTCTTTGATTCCTGACCAATCCATAACAATATACAACGATAATATTACATATTCCTTCTTGAATTTAATTTGATTGTTGAAGGGCCAATGTCGGAGATGATCAGCTTTGTGCAGGACTTTAATAGCATCCTACGCCAAATTTATAGTAAACTTAGCATCACCTGGTGAAAGTATTTCCCATTATATATATATTCTTATGAAGATCAATGTATCTAATTTGTTTTTAATATTTGTTTAAATTGTAAGTAAAGTCTTTCAAATATGTGCTCATTACAAGAAACGAGAGAAAGAGACAGTTGTATAATAGAGAGAAACACGTAGAGATTACTTGATTGTCTGTTAAACACGTAGAGATTATCATTGTGTATCATTTAAATTTTTTTAAAATATAATATTTATCATGAAAATGCGTTTTTAATAATATATTTAATTAATTTTAATTATAATATTATCCGTTTAAGATTGAATTTTATAATAAATACATTTGGATAATAATTTTTTCAAAAAATATTTGGTGTGACAGCAGAGAAACTTGATGGAGCAGCAACAACAGTTCTTTGCACAACAACAACAACTCCTTCAACAAGTTGTTCCCCACAGAGAAGAAGAGATACTCTCTTTTACTTCACTCATATGAAAAAGGTTGGAGTTCGCACTTTCGCAGGGGGCTCAGATACTTTAGAGGCACTTAATTGGCTAGAAGAGATTGAAGAGAATTTCAAGCTACTGGAGGTACCTATTGAGATGAGGCCTGGGGTTATCAAACCTTTTCTAGTTGGCAACACAAGTGAATGGTGGAAGTCTCGAGAGGTCACAGTAGGAGAAACAGACCAACCAACCACCTGGCAGTAATGTAGGGATGCATTTTTGGATCGATACTTTCCTCTGGCACAATAGTTGGAGTACAGAACTGAGTTCGAAAATATCAAACAAAGGCAAGGAGAAACAGTAGCTGAATTTATCAATAGAATTGATACCCTAGGAAAATGTTCACCACAAAATATGAATAGTGATGTGGCAAAGCCATCCAAGTTTAAGAATGCTCTCTTGGGTGAGATTCGTACTCAAATTGCCTTACAAGATATGACATATAAGGCAATGACTGATGGTGCAAAAAAGTCTGAAATTGAAATGAAGATGAGACGAAGAGAAACTAGGGGTCAAAAACATGATAGCCCTCTTTTCTGGGAACAAGAATTAAAGGCAACATCATCTTCTGGAATGTCTAACAAGGCTTTGAGACCTACAGGCATTGGATATAAGAGGACAAGTGGATCTCCATCAACTACTTTTACTTACCCTACTTGTCCACATTGTCAGTGACATCGTATTAGGGAGTGTCATAAAAGAGATGGAACTTGTTTTGGATGTGGTTCTAAGGATCATCAACTTTGAAATTGCCCTAACCCTAAAGGACCTAAGATAGATGGATTGAGTGGTATGAAGACCCCTGAAATTGTAAAACCAATCCCTACTGCACAGAATAATCAGAAAGGCAAGACCAACGCTAGAGTGTTTGCAATGACTCCATGTGAGATTGATAGTGCAGATGACATGATATTAGGTTTCATTTCTTCGATTTAGGTACCTACATTTATTTTAGTTGATTTTAGAACATCTCCTACTACTTATAAGTAATAATGATTATAATTTTATGTCTTGAAAATGGAACTTAGTGAAATGGTTTATTTTTGGAGATCTTATTTGCTGTTGTTAGATGTACATACATATGGTAACCTTAGTTCAATGTAAGGAGATGAATAAATTCTAAAATTGAATGCAGAGTTGTTTTATTATATCAGAGTGCGCAGCGAAAGAGTTGTACATGTTATATTAAGGATTTGAGATGATTTGGGGATGATAATTTGTAGTTTCGAGGACAAAACTCTTCTAAGGAGGGAGGAATGTAATTCCTGTGCCTAATTAAGGAGGGTATTTTGGTGATTTAATAAGTTTGGGGACTATTTTAGGATACTAAAAAAAGTAGAAGGGCCTATGAAGCAAATTTAAATTAAGTTATAATATTTTATTTAAGAAACCCTAGGCATGATTTTAACCACCCATTCATTCTCTGACAATTAGAACAAGAAAGGGGAGGTGACCAAACTCGAGGACACAAAAAAGAATTCGAGGTTGGGGATCTCAGTATCGATTACGAAGGTTAGTTAAAACTTTATTTTATTGTCCTTGATAAATCAATGGTTTGATTTTTAATTACTTAGAAAGAAATCAGATTTTTAATTGTAATTTAGAATTTAGAATTCATCATTAGTTCTTGATTTAATTCTTGATTTACAGCATTCATAGGATGATTCTTAAATCTTGAACATTGAAGATAAAAAAAAAACAAAAACAGGAAAATTTTAAGAAAATTATTTACACACTTTTTTATTATTAAAACTAATTATTCTGTTAATTTTTTTATGCAATAAGAATACGGCAGCTGTGGTTTAATTATATATATATGTTTGTGAGGTATGTGCTGTATATATGTATATATTATATTTAAACAAAAAGGAAAATTCCCGATTTTAGTCCTGTAACTATTTACGTTCCCGAACTTGGTTCTAAATCATTAAAAATACCTAACTAGATCCTATAACTATTTTTAAATTCTGAAGTAGGTCATTCCGGCCAAAATCCTCCCCTTTTCCAGCACTTCCAATCACGTAAGATACACATGTCCTCTTTTTTTATAGCATTTTTGGTAATCTCTTCCATCCTTGAAAAAAAAAAGAAAAATTGTAATATTTATAATAATTTTATACTTGTAAATTCAAGAATAATGATCAGCGCGCAGATGGTGCGCGCTTTTTACCCATAATTGGCTCTGCTCCTCTAGTTGGTTCCAAAGCATGGTTCGGAGTCGCTGTATCGGTGATGGTATCCGAGGTCACTGATCCATACCGATATCGGTGACTTGGTCGCGTATCGGGTGTTACGTAATTTTTTATATATTATTAAAATATAATTTATAAATATAAAAAAATAAAATTATAAACAATACAATAATTTTAATACAAGATAAATAATAAAAATTAAATTATTTTTTAATATAAAAAAATTATGAAGTACAATAATCAATAAAATATATAAAATTGTATGTTATATTTATATATAGATATATTATAATACATATAATATTTAGATATAATTAATAATATATTATTATGGGTATTATATGTATATATTGATATAGATATATTATTACATAATTAATTTGTTTTATTTAAAAAAAAAATTATTAATCTTTTTTTAAATTTATTTAATTATTTTTAACATAATAATTATTAAATTACGTGATTATTTTAGAAAACAAAAATCAGAAACGACGTTTGGCTGAATCGCCGTTTCTAGTACCCAAAAACGGCGACCACCAACCGCCGTATCTGCCTCTGAATTTTAATTTTTCTTAAAAAAAAAAAAAAAAACTCCATTTGAACTCAAAATACGATGGTTTGCAACTGCCGTATCTAAGTATCAGAAATGGCAGCTGCACAACCGCTGTGTTTGCTCAATTTTTAATTTTTTTTTTAAAAATCATTTTTTACGACATTTTGGCCAACCGTCGTTTTCAAGTGTTGTATTTGATCAAAAAGGACGGTTTTGTAGCCATCGTTTATAAAAAATAACACGATTGTAAACGACGGTCAAGGAGCCAAAAACGGAGGCTCCTTGGCCACCGTTTTTGCCCAGGTTTCCAGTAGTGTCTCCCTCTCTTTGATAGAAACTTCAATTTTAGAAAAGATAAATGAGGATAAAAATTATTTAAATACCATAAGCAGAAGATTATTTAAATTTATATGGATTTCACATTGATAATGTGTTAAGAAATTGTTTAAATTTGTAAATTGACTTCAATACTCCTATATATACTGGAACTAAACAAACCAGTATTTTTTATATTGGATATTGGTACCTTTGAATCCCTCAAGATTTATTCTTTTTCAAAAATAATTATAGGTACTTTAATTTAGTAAAAACGCCAATTTGATGGTGTATGACTTAATTTTGAATCAATCCAACTTTGATATCGAATATTGACTCTTTGATTGTCAAAGCTTCCTCAATTTATTTGATGAAGAACAAGTCAACGAACATCTTGAACATTTGAAGAAGATTCAAACTCCTGGAGAGCTCCTTCTTTGAAATTTGATTGTCTCTAATCTTCATTTTTTTGTGTCTTTCAATGTGTCTTTTCTTTTTGTTGTTTATTCTGTCCATAATCTTGATATAACACCCTATTTATAGGAAAATTTTAAACTTCCAAAAATGACGTATGTAACCCAAATATTGAGTATTTTTAATCTTTACACAGGAAAACATTTTAAAGATATATCTTACGATTATAATTTAGGTTAGATCAGTGTAGGATTTCTTAGAACATAGTCTGAAATATTGTTTAAGACACTAATAAAATTAAGATACGTGTCACTTTGATGACTACTAAAATCTAACACCATTAACTTTGTTTAAATCAATATTTATAATTTTTTTAAAAAAAATCTAACACCCTTAAGCTCTTTTGTGTCCCAGGCTTTGGTTATCTTTCTCATGTTTTACATGCTTTGTGGTGACATGCACAATATCAACATCACTGCATGTATCTAATACAATATATTTTCCCGTTTCTTAGTTAACTAATTTGTCCAATCGCATCCCCATCCCTCCCCCTGTCTCCTCCCCCACCCGCACCCCCCTATTGAGGAAAACAGATAATTGATGGATAACAAATATCCTGATAAACATGGATGAGATGATCTGAAGTAAAGTTATTGAGTTACTTAAAATTGATTACAGAGCATAACTCAATTAATTATGTACTTTTACTTATAATTATAACATTATGAGTTTGAATCATGATAATGATAAAATAT
>JAXGGT010000032.1:10793-25864 GCA_035583425.1 Marsdenia floribunda | reverse complement strand
AGATACAGAAAAAGTATATGTCGGCACATTAGCAATTACTGATCCCAGTTTGTATGACTAAGCTCCAATAAAGCCCCATCAAACAACTGATAAAGCCCTGTGCTATGTAACAGAAACAAAACCTTACAGAATTAACAGGTTTGCGGATAGCCGTCCCTAGAAAACATGTTTCAGCGGAAGCATTTACGATTTTCTTGGATGATAGATCACAACCATGGAGTGATAAAGCCAATGGACATAAGAAAGCTTAATTGAAAGGTATACATACCACATAAGATCCCGAATAAAGAGTGCACGTGGTATCATAAGTCCATTACCAATCATAGCAAGCAGCATTGAAGTGGCTGATAAACCTTTGACATTATCAGGATTTAGGATATTTGTCCACTGAACAGAAATCAAAACTCTAGATGAGATATTTCAAGCTTAACAGACACCAAAATTCTAAGGGCTTTTTGAGTAGACTAAAGATACCATCTGTGCGACTGGCATCCACATAAAGAGAAGAGTGGCAGTCCAGCCAGATATGGATCCAACAAATTTTACTCCAGTCTCTGACAATTTGCCCAGCCGTGCCTGAAAAAATCAGCAGCTGGAAGGTTCATCACTTTTAACTTGAATTTGTATCTTTAGATGGTAAGTATCTGAAAGACACCTACACAAAACTGCCGCCCCCACCTTGACCTTCCCCTACACACATACACAGATATATGCATGCACAAGAGACGTTGTGATTTGGTTCTGTAAGCAGTATGATGGAAAATGATAAAAGTCATAATTCATTTTCAGAATTTGATTTTTATTAAAAAAAACAAAAAAAAAAAAGAGTCAAAACTAGTCACTATTAAGCAAAACATAAAAAATAGACAAGTAGCAAATTGTTCTAATATACATCTATCCAGCATTGAATTTGGAGAATTAAACTAGACTTCACTTATAGAAAGTGGAACCTTACCATTATTACAGCAAGAACTGCCATTGTGAAAGCTATTAGACCTGGCAAAATACTATTGGGAAGATATGGAATGAATGTTGACCACATGACCTGCAATCAAACTCGTGGGAAGGCAACATGAAGGAATGTTAATAACATGGACCTCAAAAAACAGTTTCATGCCTGCTTGTTTGAGAGGTAGACAAATTACCTGTGGAAGTGCAGATAACCCAGCAATAGTAATAAAATCTTCCCATAGACGCCAGATCCCAGGATTTAGCAGATAAAAGTAATTCATGAAATTCAAGACTAGACCAGTAAAAACCACTATGGACGTTGCAATATACTGTGGAAGAGGCATAGCTCCTGCCATAGCCAGCTGTGTTATTACCACATATATGGACACAACTCCTAGGGTCTGTACTACCACAACCTCAGTTTCCCTCTTCTTTATGAAATAAGAAAGCAACGAGAGATTCCCAAGTAATCCAGTAAACATTCCCTGCAAAATTTTCGTTAGTTGGAAAAAGGTGTCCAATTATTTTTATCCAAGTTCTAAAACACAAGTACTCATCAATTTTAGAAAGCTGTATTACCAGCCATGGCACAGCAAAGAGTGCAGTATTATTCCCAGCCAACAGATTACGAGCATTGAGTATAATTTGAGGCAGTTGCAACAAAAGAAATGGTAAATTTGCAGCTCCAGAAAATTTTGCAGTCAATGAACCCCATTGCTCAAAGTTCTTTGCTTTCTTGAATTCCTATGTGTAAAAGGTTTTGAAGTCAATTAACTACGAAGAAAATAAAAAAGGTTTAACCACACAAAAGAATCAGTTATCTTAATTCTCAAGAACTTAAAAGACATTATTAAACATTCATTTTCATTAAAGAAACAACAAATGGTGAAGAATTTGTACAATGTCTAAACGATCTCAAGACAATATAATCACCTCTTGATCTGGCTGAGGAACATTTGAATCAAGTGCGAGAACTGGAGTGAGCTGACGATGGTAAATTAACGGACGAAATAAGAGTGACTTCTTGAAGCTCACCCTCTTAGTTGATGATTGCTGAGAATGGTCATGATGGAAGTGGTGAAGCTCCAACTGAGGGGAGCGAAAGTCAAATGCACAACAGTCTGAAGGTTGAGAAAACCGCAATGGCACCTTACCCAGGGGCACTAATGAACCGGCCATTTACAAACTCCAAAGACGTCACAAATGCATGTCAGATAGCTGTGTTTCAGGGCTGCTGAATATCAATTAGTTTATAGATCCAAACGTAGCAATATAGCGATGGAAATTGTTGAACAAGGTATCAACATCCCACTGAGGAGAGATTCAAAAGTACAATAGGTGAGAAAATGTGAAGAACCACATAAGAGAAAGTTGGGATGTTAGAAGAGTAAAATCTTCTAAAAAGAATCAGTTTCCTTGAATTGAAATGTTTTAGCAGTACAATTGCTCAATAAATTGGCAGTAACCCTCAATGGACAACAATATAATTCCAGAAACCCTTAATTCACATATTGAACATCATTGGCAAGTGGTAACAGCAAAGACACGTTTGTTTGAAAATACACCTTCAGCATGTCACTATAAAATGAAGAACTAAATTCTTGAATTTGGCAAGTAGAAGATATTTCTGAAAATTAAAAATCTCTCTCGTATAAATTTGTTCAAAATTAATTTTGCACTGATGCTTATGACTCCATATCGCATTAACCACCAGTCAGTAACTCAATTCATATACTCTAAACTAGATGGTATCACTTTCCCAACAACAGAAAATCAGCCACCATCAAATTAACTCAAAAGTTTCCACATTCTGCAACTACCAACAATCACATAATCTCTAAGAAACATTTTAATTATTAAATTTTTCTACAAGTTCTTGCCTTGAGAAAAATGAAAACTTTGAAACAGTGTTCTTGAAGAAACAAAACTCTGAACCCAAAACACAGAAAGACATTTCACCCAACAGAATCAAAACAGTGAACACTTACTGGAAAGAGAGTAGCAACAGGAAGATGAGAGAAAACTTTAAGCATATACAGATGTATGGAAAACCCAGATAAGGTATAAAGAAAAGGACAGAACTTGATCCGCAGGAGGTGGGGTGGCGGTGGAAAATTAACGTAATTGCGAGGGAATAGAATGGGAGTTGAAACTTGGGATTCACAATTTCTTGAAATTTTAATCGTCCTATAAATGCAAATGATCTTTCAATTATTTCATCTATTTATTTTTAAATTTTAAAACTTTTGAAACTTTTGCACTTCATCACTTAAACCATACTCTCTTGTATTATAAATAAAATCATTATTACCTAAATTATATCTTCATGTTAGAAAATAATATTTATCAAGAGTTATTCTCCACCACCACGACGATTACCCTCACAATACTTAAACTGGGTAGAACAATTTAACATTTGATCTTCCATTTTTATTTTTATTATTTTTTTTTCCTGAGAGAGAGATGAAGGAGAATAAATTGCATACCTGCTGCTACTACTGATTGATTCAAAATGATGGACCTTTTCAAGCTTTCTTTTTTGTGAAAAGAGAAGTAGATTTTGTCGCCTTTCAATATTAGGGGGAAGAAATGATGCGAGTCGAAAATGGCTGACAGAAAAAGTACTGAAATATATTTGGATATTAGAAAATAAAGAAGCAAGAAGAAAGAAGGGAGGGATGGACCATCAAGATCTGTAGCTCAGGAAAGTGAGGATGCAAATTGTTCACAGAAAGTAACATAGTACAAATTGGTGCACAATCCCAAGTTTGCCACTCACTATTCTTTGCCTTTTTTATCTTTTAATTTGGACACAAGGGTAATCTTGTAACATAAAAAGAAATTGAATTTTTTTTTTTTTTCCCCTATAATAGATGTTATGAGATAATATAAACTTCTAAGATGTCTGAGCGCAATTGGTATTACTATTCTTATAATTCAATGAGTAATAAATTTGAGTGGCATTGAATGTGAAATTTATCATCTATTAATTATAATTTTTTTTTAATTAAATTTTTCACTTGTTAACATTTTAATAATAAGTTTTATTCCATGTAAGAATAAAGAATAAGATCGCTTTACAATATGATGTTTTTTTTTAAATGAATTCTGTATGGCAATGTTTTATTTTACATGCAAATGAACAATTTTGCTTCTTTAGTCAACAATGATAAAAAGAACGAGAGCGATCAAGAATCTTGCTTCAGATGGTGATTTTTGGGACTTGAAGATGATCTCCCTTCTTCAAGATCACTGGGAGTGATTTCCGGTGGTGCTTCGTGCATCTTCTCTTGACCTAAACTCTCTTTCATTTTCATTTCATCAAGGTCTACCCGTTGTGTGTGTACATCATCCTCCACTGATAGCAGAACAGTTCTTTTACCATGAGGGCCTTCTTCAATGGCTTCCTTGATCTTCAAATGTTCATCAACCTTCAAAATCTCATCGTGAGTTTTTTCAACCGTCTTCTTCTTCCTCTTCTTCAGGAAACAGAAGAGGGCAGCACACAAGCATGCAAGGAATAAGAGACCGCCGCATGAAACAATCACGATTACTATGATAATTGGGTGATGGTGTGGCTGTGGTGGCAATGGAGGCAGAGGTGGCGGTGGAACGTGAGGAGGGAGCGGAGTAACATGAGGCGGAGGTGGTGGAAAAACATGAGGTGGAGGCGGAGGAAAAACGTGAGGTGGAGGTGGTGGAACCACGTGCGGAGGAGGAAGAGGAGTGATCGGGTGGCCAGGAGGTGGTGGTGGGAAAGGAACATAGGGGAACATGTAGCTGTTAGGAGCAGAATTCATTGCTATGTTCTGTACTACTTATGTGAGTTGCTTTTTGTGTTGGGTGATGAGAAGAAATGGGAGAATTCTTATTTATAGTTGAGGTTTTAGCCCTATTTTTGTGCATGACAATGCTTCCAAGTTTCCTAGACTTGGCTCTCATTTCAAGCTTTTCAAGTCTTGAAATTTTGGTTTGGAGTGAGAAAGACTTCTGCACTCTTACCTGTTACTCAAATGTACCCCACCCCCCAGCCCTTTTTTTTTCCCCTTTCTTTGCTCACAACCTTAACCTTTCATAGTCATGAAGCTACTATCACCCGAACAATACCTTTTCTCATTACTTAAATATCTTTAATTTTATATTCGTAGAGCACCATATTTTTAATACAAAAACAAATTTAAAAAAATATATATACATATATATATTATCCTCCAAATTCTTAACACTACTAAATATGATAGCACTCAACCACACACACACGCACATATATATAAGTGAACTGATGATATTATTTCATCAAGATGATTGACTATACATGTTGTGATGGAGTTTCATCTGTCTGTCAACCTCTTTTCTACAAAATGTGCAGCATACCGTGTAAGGAGAGAGAGAGATCGTTGACAATGGAGAATCAAAGATGGCTGAATTGAAAGGAAGCTTTATTTGGACTGTAATCCAGAAGAAGAAAAGAGCCAAGCTGTGTACTGTATGTATGCAAATAAACAGAGATTATGGAACCTGATCACAAAGAAACATCAAAAGCACTTCAACCGCTATGTTCTTACAACCTCCGATAAATGTTAGTAATAGAATATAGAACAAGCTAATGAGAATGAACTTACAGTTTATTTAGCTCGGTTCCTGATGATGTGAAAGTAGAAATGAGAAGAGCAGTTCATTCCATGTATCAGGAACTCCAGGTAAACACCAATGACTACAATCAGGTACTGAAGGATTGTCACTCCAAGTCCCCACGTGTGCATCGCTCCTGAATGCTCCCAAAGGAGTAACATGCAGTAATGTCACTGGGATAGATAAGTTCTTTACAACGTTAACAATGGCATCAGATATTGGGCTACGGTCCAAGCCTTTAACTATTAACATGGGTTCTCTTGTTACTTTGCAGCTCTGACCGGATCCGCTACTGGAACAGATACAAGGATTAACCATGTCAGTTTTCAGGTATGCACAATAATTACATGGTTGCTAAGAAAGATTTTCAAACAAAGATGTAACAATACTACATAATTCAGATCAGTGTGGTTAAACAAGAACTTTTGTGACTAAAGTACCTTATAACAAGTCAAAGGAGAGAACAAGAATATATCAGTAGACACAGAGTAACAAGAGCCCAGTGAAAGTTAAGTACAAGGATTTATTTTAATTTCTTATGGCATATAAGGACCTTCATCCTCAGAAGGACCCTGTTGGTTTAGAAGCTGTAAGATGATTCCCACCATTTCAGGTCATTCTCAAGTCAGGACTAGAGATAGTCTCCCAGTTACTTCATGAATACAACAAGAGTTAAAGAAAACAATGAGAAAATGAGTATCTATTAACTAAAGATTCCCTACAGAGACACTAGTACACACCTCCAGTGACTGGACTCAAAGGTCCGGAAAAATACATCGGTTCTGCTGGTGTTAATCTTACTCTCAACCCAAGATTTCCAAGTTGATAATGCTGTCTTAAAGGCTCCATTTATTGACATTCCAAGCTTCATCCTTCCACCAATCTGGAAATAGCAACCCCTGTCTGAAAAGAACACATTAGAAGCATTCTGAGGCACTAACTGTCACACTTAAAAACTTAAAATGGTTAGATCTATGGTCACACTAAACAGCAAGCTGCAAGCATAACAGAAAAACCTAAAATGCCAAAAAGCAGAAGTAAGTTTGAAACAAATGTGACACAATTGTGTTTCACTGCTGCATAATAATAGAATTAAGGCCAAGTTGGAAGAGAACAATATAACTTTTCTGTGCATGTACTGTTACAAAAATTTATAGCATTTAGATCTTTTAGATATTGACTTCAAAGTTAAAAGGTGAGCATAAAAACAAAATCTCAATTAAGTTTCAGTTATGTATGTTCTACCGACTATTTCATACCCTTTCCACTCGTGTAGCTAACTTAAATACCATATATGTGCTCTAACATTCTTTCCCAGAAATAAAATTATGTTTCCTTTCAAATTCTTGTAAGTCTTGTACAATTGATGATACCAAATTCAACTAGTTTGTTCCTTCTGCAGTTTCTGATCAAGTACTCGTTCTCCATTTTGATAATGAATCAATTCTTAAACTAGGTAGATCACTACCATAGGTTCATAATTTGAAACAACAATAGTACTGAAGTAAAGTTCTTCTCAGGTCACTGTACATAAGAAACTTATACTTCATCCAAAAGCTTGAGTCAATATGATAGCTTGCTGGACTTATTTAGCCAACTCCTCGTAGAACATGTTCATTTCTCAATCTGGCTTTTATGAGATTTGAGCTATAACACATTTTAAGAGGAAAGTTGAAGGAAGGCAAATTGAAGGCCTATGATATACTTTCTTCTATTAGTCTTTTAAGCAATGATAGAGAAAACCTAGGTAATATTGGATAGCATTAATAACTGAAATCTAGATGACTCAAGAAATGTTAAATACATAAAAAATGATCAACATGGAGCGTAAACTGAGAACTTACATGTTAAACAGCTTTGAAGGAGTCCACCAATGCCCTGAATTGAAAACAAGGACATCAGAATCAACCCATTCTTTACTGATATCATCCATTGTGTCAAGTTTTAGTACTGACTTGACCCTCTTTGGAGTTCGTTTTGGTGCAGGGCCAGACTGCACTAGGAACACTGAGCGGTAGAAATCAATGGTAAAATTAAAAGTGCTAAACCGAACTCCCAAGTACCTAATCCTTCTGGTGATCTTATGCCTGTTCACTTCATATACACTCTTTTTATCATCCACACCAGTCATCAGCATACATATTGCAGATTCCCACTGAGTTCTACTCAATGAATCTCCAACGAAAACAACCCTTTTTCCACGAAGTAATTCTAATATCTCTTTTGCATTAAACCTGGGAATGTCACAATTTTTTGGCTTCCATCTCCACTTAAGATATCCTTTGTCTCTCCTTCCATTAGCCAAACAATTAAATCCACGCTCAGCAAATGGACAGAGTGAAGAATCATATAGGGGATAACTCTCATCACGCACCCATCCCCCATCAAAAACATCGCACTCCTCACTATCCAGACCAGCCAATGTCTTGTTCACATAAGGATTTACTGTTAAATCATTATTTTCAAAATTTGGAATTACTAAAGAACTTGCAGAATTATTCTCAGAATTCTGAATCACCGGTTGAACATAAGGAAACATGTAAAAATACCCTGAACCAACTGCTACAAGAAAGAAGATCAAGGATCCAATCACAAGGAGCATGTTGAATGACTGAAAAGCCCAGCTCTTGCAATAGCTCCCAGCCATTAACTTGACAAAACACGAAACATTCATATAAACAGGCCTTAAATGGACAAACGAATTCATGTACATTTTATTCACAATCTCAGACATTTCAACTGTAAAGTGTAAACCCACGAGCCAAAACCAAAAAATTCAATTGTAATTTACAAGAACCGTGTAAATAATCCCATCTTTGCAACAGTATTCAAGAATAAAACCCAAATGCCATAAAAGACCGCATACAATACCAATCAACTAACCCACTACAGCATATTGGAAACATCTGGAACCAGAAAGAAACGAACTTTAAAACAAAAACCCGCAAATTCTGAAACTCAATGAGATTAAGCAAAGCAAACAAATTCAAATTCTTACGAATCTTGAAAAAATGAATCGTGGGTGGTGACTTTGCAGCTGAGAGAATCAATTAGAACTTGGAAACGGAAAACTATGGTAAAGAATGAGAAGGAATTTGGTGAGTAGTAAAGACAACAGGTAGATGCAAAACTTGGTTCCAACTTCCAAAGTCCTTCCGGTTGGTCTGAATGTGATCTATGAGCTAAAATATGGTTGAGTGAGAATTATGGTGGACACTTTAAAAGCACTGTCGGTGATTTCTTGAGGAATAAATTACCATAAGAAATCCTACGAAACTATACGGAAAATGTCCTTAGAATTTATAAAGTAAATTAAATCTGCCAGCCAAGTGATGATTACTAAAACATTGTTTTAAAGACATAGATTACATGGTACGGTGTTCGACGATAAAACCCACAATTAACTTAACTAATCATTGTTAAAAAAATGATTATTCTGCCTTCCTCTTCTTCTTATTATTATTATTATTATTATTTTAAAGTTTTAGATTTAAATAATTATATTCTATAATTTTAAAACTACACACAACATGTAAAAAGTTAAATTTTTTTCATAATTTTTTCGAAATTAATCAATAAATATACTATTTATATATTATCTTTTGCAATTATTAGAACGGCTTAAGAACATTTACATTGTCGATTTTATTACATACAAAATACAGATATTACATCATTCGTGCTTTAAATCGACCATAGAATTTTTTTGTTTTTCATTTTTTTCCTCGTCATTTTCTTCTTTGTCTGGTTTAATAAGGCTGAAATTCTCCTGCTTGGCCAGCTACGGTCTACAGGCCTACAGCGAAACAGTCACGTATTACTATGTCTTACGAGGAGGCAACAATGAAAATATTAAAAAGTGGTGGCTTTTCTGGCCAAATAGGAACACAAGAAGAAGCAAAGATAATATTCATTAGAATTCCTAATATGTGCCGCCCAGGAGATGCATCTAAATCTCAACAAATAGAGAATTAATTATAGGAAAGTTTCCGGTCATGAACTTACTCAGAATAACATTTTGGATGTTCCGACTGTGAATATTTTGTTAAACTACCCAAGAATCCATCCAAGAGCAAGGAAGCAAGCTAATGTTAATACCTAGACATCATTGCTCTACATACATAATCCCAAGCTCTCAATTCAATTCATAGCAAGAAACCATAGTAGTACATTTGTATTTCATGATAATAATTTCATTGACACAAGGGATGAATTCTATGCCATTTATCAAAAAAAAAAGAAAGGGATGAATTCTATGGAGAAAATATCTCAAAAAAAATTCTTTTTTTTGGTAACTTAGTATCCTCATAAAATAATCCAAAAGAGATATATAAAAAAGACTCCAAAACTACAATACAACTAAAATACTTTACAAGACCGTCTCAAATATTTTACAAGACCGTCTCAAGGTGAGTTCCTTTAAAGAGAGTTCGCAGAGATCCCTAAAGGAGAATCGCACTCAGGACAGATAACTAAAAGTAAAGGGAGCTACAGAATACACCTGATTCTCATCCGAAGACAGAGTTGATATAAGGTAAAGAGCCGGAGATCAAATTGAAGAGTGAGAAAATTCAATCACAACAAAAGCCCCTGCTTAAAATATTTGGGCAACTCCAACAGATATGCAGAAAACCATCATGAATGATTTTTCTTTTTTTAATTTTTCCTATGCATTTCACAAACCTGACATTGCCCAAACTGCAAACACACAAGTAAAACATTAGCCTTAAAACTTCATAGCATTGAAAAACCACTAAAGTCACCATTATAAAGAAGAAAGAGAATCAATATGAAGTTTGCAAAATCTGGAAAGAGAAATTCTTTCACTTACCAGGGAGGAGCTGCTGGCGAAGAATGGGGGGACCAGTAGCTGCATCCATAATCCTGCCTTATCTTCAACTGAAGATTCCAGTTGCAACCTCCCTAGAATGACTAGGAATTTCATCCTGGGTGTTGATACTCAGGAATCAAATATATCTGGTGAAATATAAAAGTACATACAATTAAGTTCCAAATCAATAGACATCTAGGAAGCTTAAAAATCTGGATGCATGATATTTTTTAATCACAGAAGAAAAGGGAAAATGTCAGTCATTATGGGAGACGCTAATATCCCAAATCTATGCTTAGTTAACAATAAGTTTTGGCTCCAAACCAAAAGGGAAACAAAAAGAAACAAATGACAATAAAAAAATTGGACATTTTTATTTTAAAAGGATTTACTTTAGAAAAATGCTGAGAAGAATAGGAACAATTTGCCAAACATCAGTAGATGAGAATTTTCTGATTAACCAATTAAAAGGGTGGAGCTCTTCATGCATGAGCATTTTATTTTAAACCATTCATCCTCTCAGTACCATAATGGATATTGGGAAAAGAGTGATGCACTTGAATGACCTAACCCATCAAATTACCATCAAACGTTCCTTAAAACACCACCTCATGAAAGGCTCCCAACTAGATCACATTTTTTAGCTGCCTAAAATTATTTATGCTGTGGAAATAGAAACTACCTGAACAATAATCTGTAGAAAACAAGGATTTCTTCCTCCAGTATCAAATTAGTAGCTTCCTGTGAAACCAAAACATTCAAAGATACCATTCAAATTTGGAGATTTAGGCTCAAAACTCAAGCTGTTTACAGGAAATTATACCAGACAAAAATAAAAGACTTAAGAATTTCTTTCCTTGTACCCGTCAAGTATCAAGTTAAACATCAATCTAGAAGCCCCAGTGTTGAGACTTCAAATCCCTAGCTACCAAGAGAGTGTATAACCTTTTCAGACCATCAGGTTGTGCAACCAGGGAGGTCATGATTACTCCTTTGGCAGGATGCTGGTCCACCACCTTCTCCACTTGGACTAATAAGTTGTTAACGTCAGACCTTCCCTAAGTCACAACAAATATCCAAGAAGCTCCTTGTACATGTGAAAGGCTAGCAATTCTTTGAGCTCCATCAATGTGAAGTGCTTCAAGAGTTTCAAGGTGTGACCTACAAGCTGCCATATATTTACATTGAGTAATCATGGTTTGTCTCTACTTCAAACTTTATAGAAACCGTCAAAAAATCCAGAAAAAGCACATTCTCTTACTCTTCTTCATTTATAAATAGTCCAATTTCAGCACCATAGTCCTCATCTTTCATTACTGCAGTTAAATCTTTCAGAACTTCAAGGATTTCACCAGCTTTTGGATTAAGTGAATCACCTGCAACAAAAGAAACTGATTTCTGTCCTACTAACATCCAACTACATCCTGGGGACTTTCTCACTTCTTTTTCCTTCATTTGCCTCCTTAGAGAGTTGACCGCATCCCAGTTACCTGATGCAGCATAAGTGTTAGAAAGGAGAACATAAGTTGAAGAATTTTGGGGCTCCAGTTCAATGAGTTTCTCTGCTGCATGCTGCCCTCTAACATAATCTCCATGTAATTTGCAGGCACCAAGATATGATGACCATATCATAGAATCTGGTTCAAAATCTAATTTATCGATGAACTTGTCAGCCTCTTCAAGAAAACCCCATCGTCCAAAAAGGTCAATCATACAAGCACAATGGTCAGCTCTTGGTTGAATTCCAAATTGCTTAGTCATCTCATAAAATATCTGATGGCCTTTAGCTACCATTCCTGCGTGACTGCAAGCAGTGAGGATTCCAAGGAATGTGACCTCATCAGGCTTTATATTTGTCATCTTCATGTCCTCAAATATTTTCAGTGCATTTTCTGCAAAACCATTCTTAGCATATCCCACTATCATTGAATTCCATGAGATGACATTCTTCTTGCAAAGCATTTCATGAAATATGTGTTCAGAACTTCTGACATCCCCACATTTGGCATACATATCTACAAGGGCACTGCCTGTCAACTCATCCTTGTCAAATCCAGTATGAAATATGAGACAATGGATCTTCTGACCATCCAGCAAAGAAGCCAATATTGAGCACGCTTTGAGTATGCTAGCAAATGTGACTTGATCAGGGATGGTATTGTTACTGCGCATTTGTTGATAAAATTCTAGTGCCTCTTCACAGAAGCCATTTTGAGCATGTCCTGATATCATAGCTGTCCACAATACTTTGCTTTTTGGACTAGGAAACTCGCTGAAAAGAATTGTGGCTTCTTCTTTTCTTTGAGAGTTCAAATACATTTGCAGCAAAGAAATGGCCAAAAACTCATCATTATATGACAGCCCAAGCTTTAAAATGAAACCGTGGATTTGCCTTCCCAGATGCAATTTATTAAGATCATTGCAGAATTCAAGAAGACTAGCAAAGGTGACTTCCGACGGTTCAAATCCTTCATTCAGCACACACTGAAGCAAATTTACAGCATCCTTTAGGTTAATTTGAACATAACCAGCAATAAGAGCATTTGCAGAGATAATATTTGTTTCAGGCATACTGAGAAAAACTTTTCTTGCAGCCCCTACAACCCCACACTTGCAATACATGTCAATAAGTGCACTTCCGGAAAAAGGGCTCATCTCCAGAGAATACTTGATCAAAAGACAATGTATTTGTTTCCCTTCGTCTAGAGCTTTTAAATTTGAACAGGCACTAAGTATACTAGCTAGAGAAACCTCATCAGGCGCAATTCGCTCAATGACCATTCTCCTAAACAAGTCAAAAGCCTCTTGTTCCTCCTCATCCTGAACATATCCCACAATAATTGCGTTCCATGAAATGTGATCTCTAGCAGGTATTAGCTCAAATTGTAACCTTGCATCATCTAAAGCGCCACATTTTGCATACATATTCACCAAAGCATTGCCCACAAATAAGTTTAATGCATATCTCCTCTTAATTATAACAGAATGTAATTGACATCCCAGTTCTATATTTTCTAGGCCAGCACATGCGCTCAATATGCTAGTGTAAGTAAATTCATCAAGATGTAAACCAGAATTTCTCATATTGATGAATAATTTAACAACTTCGTGGGCATACCCATTCTGCAAATAACCTCCAAGTAATGCATTCCATAGCACGTCATTTTTCTCACCCAACGCATTAAATACTTTCGCTGCAGCTTCCATCCTTTTGCACTTTGCATACATATTTATTAAGGAACTACCCACATAAACATTGGAGTCAAGCCCCAGCTTCATTGCATTTGCATGAACCTGCAAGCCATAGTCAAGATTTGCTACACCTGCAACAGCACTTAAAACACTTCCTAGTGTGGATCGTGTTGGTTGAACACCAGCATTCATCATAGTCTGGAAGAACTTAATAGCTTCTGTCTCATGACGACTTTTGGCATGGCCAGAAATTATCAAATTCCATGCAATTACACTCGGATAAGGCATTTGCATAAACAAACCCAATGCATCATCTAGCCTTCCCAGTCTCACACAAACATTCATTATGGTAACAAATGCTACCCGGTCTGGGACATGGCCTAGTCTCTGAATGTCCTCAAAAACTTTCAGTGCCTCCTCAGGCAAACCAACTTTAAGATATCCTGAAATCATTGCTGTCCAAGAAACTGTATCTGGATCTACCAATCCATCAAATATCCTTCTAGCACCAACCAAATCCTCACATTTTGCATACATATCAATAAGGGCACCTTCACAGAAAGAATCAAACTCATATCCTGTTTTTAAGACGCTGCAATGTAATTGCTTCCCAAGATCAACATTGATTAACCTAGCACAAACAGATAAGGCAATAGCGTAAGTAAATTGATTGGGCAAGACACCAGAATTCCTCATTGACAAAAAACTCTCCACTACATTCCTCAACAATCCATATCTAGAATACATAGATAAAATTGAATTCCAAGCCAAACTATCCCTTTTCGCGAGTTGATAGAAACCCTTCACAGCGTAATCCATGTTCCCACATTTGGCATACAAATCCACAATAGCATTCCCTAATCTCCCTTCCGATGCAAATCCGAGTATCAGACTGTGAGAATGAATAGCTTTTCCAGCCCTCAAAGAAGAAGAAGTTCTCTGCGTCAATTCCTCGAACGGTGGGAAGGACTGAAGTTTCTTGCAATGCTGCAAACATATTTCTAATAAATAATCAATCAGGTGCTTCTTTTCTGGCGATTTAGGCCTAAAGAACTGAACTTGGCTATCTTTCAGAAGTGGGTTTGTTGAGAATTTGATATATGAGTTTTCCTTGAGAATTCTGTGATGCATTGAGTCCGAGTTATGACGCAGTCCCGGGCCGCATCACTTCAAAATGGCGGGTTCTTAATTTTGAACCGAATATTTTTCGTATTATTGTATTTGATCCCCAATCTATTACTATTTGATAGAATCAATCCTTATACTTTTAGGTAACTCTTTTTTATCCCTTAATACTTTTTAAGGTATGAAATTGATTATTTCTTGTCTTTTTTTTTTTTTTCAAAAAATAAATAAATAAAAAGCATAACTAATGTAATTATCTTTTAAAAAATTAGCTATAAAAAAAAACACACAATTAAAAAATATTCTAAAATATATGATGATTGTTTATAATGGTATATAA
>JAXGGT010000031.1:22222-41603 GCA_035583425.1 Marsdenia floribunda | reverse complement strand
AAAAAAATATAAATATAAATAAATAATATTTTACATGGAAGGTAAATCCAAAGAGAATGGTAATTATAATAACTTGAATTGTAATTGGATAAGTAAAATTAATTTAATTAATAAGATTTTCATACGTACAAGTTAATATATAGTAAGATTAATTTTTTTTTTTAACTTGTTGTTGCTTGTACGTAAACAAAATGTGATTGGATTAATTATTTTACTTACTTTTGTATAAGTTACTTGGTATAATATCATACTATAATTAATAATTATAAGTGAATTTTAATCTTTTTTATTTTTTTTAAAACAGAAAAGAAAAAAGTTTGCATATTATTTTTTTAATTTAAATAAAATTTATTTTAAAAATAATTAATGTATTTAGACAATAATTATATAGATCAAAGTATGTATTTTATTTACTTTGATAATGGTAATATTTATTTTAAAATTTTTAGTGTGGATTTTCTTTATTAAAAAGAAGTAGAGAATAATTTTTTTAAAAAAAAGTTATATTTTTTTATAAAATATTTTATTTTATAGTAATTACTTAAATTAATTATAGAAAATAAACATAAATGATAACTTTTATTAGTGTATTAAAAAATGTTTCACATATCAAGAATATATTTTAAGTTATCAAAGTTTTTTTTTTTTTTAAAAAAAAAAAAAAATTATATGTTTAACTAAAAATATATTAGATTTTAATAAAAATAAGCATATTTAAGTCATGTATTTATATATCTCTGAATATTTTTTTTAAAAAAAATTCAATAATACTTATTTTCTACAAACTTCAAAAATTCCCTTTTAATATTAAAATTTTTATTCGAAAATACCCTAAAATTACAATTACAATGAAAATCTAATGAATTTATTTTATTATTATTATTTAAATAAAACACAAAAAAGAAAGATTTATATGAAAGTATATTTTAAAAGTAGTCTCAAAATATTTTTTTAAAAAATAGTTATTTTATGAATAAATTCTTGAGTTTTTGTTAAAAATTAATGATCCACTTTTTTTTTACAAAGAGTCCATGACCTTGTTTCTAAAACCATATTTCAAGTTGACTTTAATTCATTCTCAAAATAAGTTATATTGGGACCCACCTACAAAAAAAAAACTCTTCACTTTCTTTCTCTCTTTTCTCTTTCTTTCTTCTTTTCTCTGTCTTATTCTTCTTCTTCCTCTCTTCTTCACTAGTGTCTATTTACAATACAAATGTAATTGAAGATGAATTAAATTTTAAAAAGAATCTAAATTTAACAATTATGACTCATTCTAAAAATGAGTCATATGATAGAGATAAATAACTGAGTTTTTCCCCAAAATGACACTGTTTTTAAAAAATACTCCGCATTTGGCTCTGTTTTTGAAAATATGCCAAAATGGTATTGACTCATTCTCAAAATGAGTCCTATTGGGACCCACAATACCAGCCTCTTTCTTCCTCTCCTCTCTCCTTCTCTTTCTTTCTTCTTTTCTCTCTCCTCTTCTTCATTC
The DNA here is from genome assembly GCA_035583425.1 of Marsdenia floribunda. Lineage (NCBI taxonomy): Eukaryota > Viridiplantae > Streptophyta > Magnoliopsida > Gentianales > Apocynaceae > Marsdenia > Marsdenia floribunda. The sequence continues at coordinate 40,105 of JAXGGT010000031.1, read as the reverse complement.
TTCTTCTTGCCCCATCGTTGTTGCACCAGGTTCTCTGTTTTCTCCTCCACCCTCTTTCTTCTTGTTCCCGCCCCATTGTTATTGCACCAGGTTCTTTATTTGTTTTCTCCTCTTCCCTCTTTCTCTTTCTTTCTTCTTTTCTCTCCCATCTTCTTCTTTCTTGTTCCCGTACCATTGTAAATATAAATATAAGAAAAATGTATATATCTAGAGGCAAGTAAATATATTTGACAAGAGGCAGAATTGAAGAAAACGTAATCTATTAATGTTACGATTTGTTATTTTGAAGACTTACTATGTGCATCTACAAATGTTTTGATACATATAGAGTTGAAGAGAAAGAATCGTTTAAAAGGGGATTTGGGTTTAACGACTAGGACTCATTTTGTACACGAGTCATAACACTAAGACTCATTTTTCAAATGAGTTCTAAAACAGGGAGAAATAACCCATCCAACTATAGGACTCGTTTTGAAAATGAGTCATAAAATAGAGAGAAATAGCTCATCCAATTATAGGACTAGTTTTGAGAATGAATCATAACTTTAGGATTCATTTGAAAAATGAGTCCTAGTGTTATGACTTATGTACAAAATGAGTCATAGTCATTACACCCAAATACCCTTTTAAACGATTGTTTCTTTTCAACTCTATATGTATCAAAACATTTGCAGATGCCCATATTTCTACTATACTTCAAATTCAAGTGACCATAACAACTACATAGTAAGTCTTCAAAATAAAAAAAAAAAAAATCATAATATTAATAGATTGTGTTTTTCTTCAATTCTTGCATCTTCTCATATATATTTATTTGCCTCTAGATGTAGACTTTTTTCTTTTATTTATATTTACAATGGGACGGGAATAAGAAGGAAGAAGAGGGGAGAGAAAAGAAGAAAGAAAGAGAAAGAGGGAGGAGGAGAAAACAGAGAACCTGGTGCAATAACAATGGGGCAGGAAGAAGAAGGAAGAAAAGAGGAGAGAAAAGAAGAAAGAAAGAGAAGGAGAGAGGAGAGGAAGAAAGAGGCTAGTATTGTGGGTCCTAGTAGGACTCATTTTGAGAATGAGTCAAGACCATTTTGACATATACTTTTAAAAAGAGAGCTAAATACGGATAATTTTTTAAAAATAGGGCTATATTTGGGAAAAACTCTAAATAACTCGTTCGAGTATAAGACTTATTGTGAGAATGACTATAGAACTAGAACTCATTCATTAAATGAGTTATAAAGTTATGACTTATTTTTTAAATGAGTTATAGAGTTAAGACTCATTTTGAAAATGTTATATGATAGAGATAAATAACTCATTCGACTGTAGTGACCTAAAGAAGAAGAGGGGAGAAAAAAAAACAAGAAAGAGAGACTTTTTTCTGTAATAAGTTTCAATAAGACTCATTTTAAGAATAAATTAAGATTATTTTGATATATAATTTTAGAAATAGAACTAAATGTAAGTATGTTGATGAAACACTTATCAAAAAAAACAAAGAAGTATGTTGATGAAAAAAATGCGCCATTTTTAGCAAAAACACATTTTACAATTCCTAGCACCAGTCAATCATAGCCATTCATAAACAAAAATCATCAGCCCACGAATCCAACCGTCTGTACTTTGCCCGTGACGGTTGTTCTGTGCATCCCCGTCTCTTTACGCGATGAGTTCCGTTGTCGATCTCGCTTAGTATTTCCAACCGCCGAAGCAATACATATATATATATATATATAATCACGAAAATCACAGAAATCTATGCGATCAAACTCTACAAACAAAACAGATAAATTTATCTCTTTTAGATTTTTTTGAAAATTTCCAAATTCTATCAGAAAATCAAATTGAGGAAAGCTGGTAAGATTTTGAAGTTCATTTGCAATTTCATTCTGCGGTTCTAGTTTCGATTTTATTTAATTCAGTCACCCGAGCTGGCTTTAATTTTTTTTTTTTTTCCTTTTTTGTTTCTAGGGTTTAATTCTTATTGTTGTTATTTTAGTTTTTCCATCAAGGGGAAAGTTTGAGTTGTGATTTTATTTTAGAAAGTGTTTAAACGGCTATGAACTGTTGGAGACAAAACTATGAGAAATGGTAACAAAAGCACTAAGTTTAGTTTTTTCTTGTGTGCAGAAGTTCTGATTGGTTTGGTCGAGTTTAAATGGTTTGTTGATCAAAGTTAGGTCTTAGTGTGTGATAATGGCATGGAATTATTTTCAAGCTATGCTTTTATGGTATTAAGGAAACGATGTGGTAGCAGTTGTGAGTGGCTGTCAATCTCAAATGACTGTAAAGCGGTAGCGGCAGTGAGAACATATATAGTGTGAGGCTGTAGAGGTAACAGATGGTAAACTATTTATTCTGTTCTATATATTTAATTAGTTTTCCTTTCTAGAGGTTCATGGTATTCAGTTCTATCTATTTAAATAATTTTCCTTTCTCGATCTTCTTTTTGTTTGAAGTGCTGTAATGGACTGGAAGGGAAGTTCGTTGTCTGTATTATTTTTTGTCACGCTTGTTGAGTCAAGAATCATATCAGGAGAAAATTATCTTGGTGCCACATCTACAGGGTTATCATTACTTTATAATTGGGCGGTATGCAGTGCAGGAATATTTGTCTTGGCAGCTCTTATTCTATCGATGTATCTTATTTTCGAGCATTTAGCAGCTTACCACCAACCTGAGGTATAATATTCTGAGTCCATTTTACTAGTTTAATATTTTTTTATCACACTTCCAAAACATGAAATTACCCTACACTTTTTTTTTTTTTTTTTTTCTCTAAATAAAAACTTAGAATTCATTTGATATTCCAGAACTGACATGTGCTGTACCTCTTCAATTCCAGGAGCAGAAGTTTTTAATTGGACTCATTCTCATGGTTCCTGTTTATGCATTGGAATCAGTATGGATTTAGTCTCAGACTTTACTTCAGAAATACATTTTTTGTCTCTCTTCTTAGTTGTATGAGTCTTTGTTGATATACTACGTCTATCATGAACAGTTCATATCGATCCTAAACTCAAATGTTACATTCTACTGCGAGAGCATAAGAGACTGCTATGAAGCTTTTGCATTATATTGCTTTGAGAGATATCTCATTGCCTGCTTAGGTATGTGGGGTACTGCTCTCTAATTTTCTCGTTGACCATTAACCGTCTTGTCTTAAAGTTGTACGTGTAGAAGTCCTTAGTTCTTTCTTCCTTGGTGAACAGTGTTTCGTTGAGCTATTTCAAGCAACTTTGTAATTTCATTTTCAGCAGTGTGTGCATTTCATGTTTTTCTTTCTTCTCCACATGTTCTCTGATGTAGATAGAATCAGGATGTTTGGAGTCCAGCACAAGCTTCAGTACTTTGATATGTTATAGTTGTAATTTATTGCAGGAATCAAAGATGACCTAATAATAATAATTCACATCTACGTTAGTATTCTATTGTGATTTCCACTAGTTTAAAACACTTTGCTTATGGTTACAGTTATGGGAACTTAGATCAAATTGAAAATTAAGATAGTGTAGGTAAAGATATCCGAAACTTGGACTGGAGGTTGTGGAAGGGGACATACTGCAGAAAATGTAAGCGTGGGTTATGTTCTTATGCATGCATAAATCAACAGTCAACAGCTTGTGATTATGATATTTTTCATATTGGATGAGTACAATATTTATTATGTCATAAAATCATTGTGAGTATGCAAATGCATTGACACTATTCTTAGGGAGAGAAATGGAATATGTTTTCCCTGGTAATTTACCTAACTGTGGGTATAGAAGTGCTACTATTTATGCTTGGTATGTAGGCATTAAAATCAGGTAGTAGGAAGTATGGCAAATCTCTGATGATGGTTTGGATTAATCTTGCTCTATAGAAGTATATTGACTTTTGGCAACTTGTGCTTGAGGCAACATGTTATATGTATGAATGTGTGCAAAATGCACCCATGAAAATGGATAATAAATGAATCTAAGCTACTTGGTTTTTTGAAAGAAGTATTCGCCTATTGTTTTCAGTGATTAATGAAGTTATATCTATTCCTTTGCATGCACTAAGTTGTAAGGGTGAAATGCGTGTTAGAAAACAATAATATTACAGATTTCCAGGCTGCAAAAATGTGAATTACAATGCTATACTAGTCCCTTCATGGTAATTATGATCTAGTTTAAAGTTCGTTATTCACTTGTTCTGATCTTAACATGCAGAAGATACATGGGCATTATGTTGAATCAGCATCTACTTCTACATGACAACTGGCAACACATGGCCAGGCCACACAAAATTCTTTGATAAGTAAAATTGCATAGTTGTCAAAAGAAAAAAAAGATAACCCTCAGGCTTCTTTTCTCACTGCTAAAGGCTATCTATGTATTTAGTTGATGTAACAAATGCAGCTTTTAACTGGGTGTAGGCACTCTGTATATGATTTATATAAAATTTATAACTGGGTATGACTGGCCTTTTCATAACAGCATTCTTATGTAAGTTTTATCTTGAACTATTAGTTTGTTCTGTACAACCTATCTCTTTATCAAGAAGGTCACTGACATTTACCTCATTTCCTACTTCCCCTTTCTCTACTTAGCTGAACCTGAATTTTAATAATGTGTGTATTATAGATCCTTGTGTTTCTCACTTTTGTTGCCTTAGTCCGACATAAAGGTTCCTTTTATACATATTATCAATTCTCTACTTAGACCTGCATGGCTCTCAAAGCTTATCTTGGATACGTATATGGTTATCTTAAGCATTATCAGTTTACCATTTGTTTGAACTTAAATAGCAAAAGGAACTGCTTCACATCTATTTGCCAAATTGGCTATGAATAAATTTTAGCTTTTACTTGATATATCATGGAAGAGGTTCAACATCCTCATGTCTACCTTGATACCTTCTCATGAATTGAATTTCAGATGTACTATGTGCCCACTTGGACACATGGAAACTTGTTATGTTGAAGTTGGAATTTGAAATCTTTCACACAAACCATTTTCGGGTTGTGAATTAGAGTTTGTGACTCTGAATTGTATTCACAAAATTGCAATGTATATCAGCTGCTACTTGATAAGCAGAGTATTTATCCTTTATGTTGATATCCCTTTTTGGATTTCTTTATACCTATAAGATCATGGAAATTCTGGGCTCAGCTGATATATCTGTCATGAAAATTTAGGTGGAGAGAAAAGTACTATTGAATTCATGGAAGGTCAAAGTATGGCCTCTTCAACTGTTCCTCTACTAGATGATGCTTATGCATATGGAACTGTTGAGCATCCATTTCCATTGAATTGCTGTCTCAGGAGGTGGTACCTTGGTTCTGACTTCTATCAAGCAGTAAAAGTTGGCATTGTTCAATATGTATGTCCTTAGTCTAATTTCTAATAGCCCATGATACTTTTGTTTGGCATCTCTTATTTGTTTTCTAATTACTTTTGTCAGATGATACTGAAAATGATATGTGCAGCACTGGCGATAGTTTTTCAATTCTTCGGGGTTTATGGAGAAGGAAAGTTTGAATGGAGTTATGCGTGAGTTAGCCTATTTAATCAGTTGCTGCAAGATTTCACATCTTGTTTACTGTCTGTTTTTCAGGAATTCAGTCATTCTTAACTGTTATTCTCTGTCTCTCTCTCTATATATCTATCTTTATTATTTGTGATCAAGGGCTTGTCTAGGTTTATTCATTGCACTTGATATACTTTGATACTTATGTCAGAACCTTTTTATCTTATTTGATATCTATCTTACCCTTTTTTCCTTGCAGTTATCCATACTTGGCAGTTGTGCTAAATTTTAGTCAGAGCTGGGCATTGTATTGCCTTGTTCAGTTTTACTCTGTCACGAAACATAAACTGGCTCCTATCAAACCTTTGGCCAAATTTCTGACATTTAAGTCAATTGTCTTTCTAACATGGTGGCAAGGCTTGGCTGTGGCATTTCTTTTCTCACTGGGAGCCCTGAAAGGACATTTGGCACAGGTTTTAAAAGCACGTATACAGGATTATATAATCTGCATTGAGGTGTGTATAATTATTCTAATTTTATGCGTCTGCTAAGCTGTCCTTGCTCTTTGAGCATTATTTGTCCACAATTAAGAGCTTAAATTCAAAATGTCAAGTGCAATAGTTGCTTCATATATTTTTTCAAATTTTTGATTATTTTAAATTGCCTTTGCTGGATAATGAGTTTGATCTCTATAAATCTATCCACAAATGCTAGAACATCTTAAGCATGATCTTTTAAGTTGGTACACCTTGAAAATAGAATGCAGAAGCTGAAATTTTGCCTGCTATCTGGTGATATATAGAGCATCTTTATTAAGTTTTATGTCTCACACATCAGGCTGATCATGTTTTGTGACCTTGTTATTGGAGATGGGTAAAATTTGTCATGGTTTCTTGTAATAAGCATTTCCAGCTACAGTACTTATCTAGGTCGAGAAAGCAAATTGTTTGTCTTTGGGTGGGGTTTAGGGCAACAATATCTTACTGGGGTTTTTTCCATGTTCCTGAGTAAATACTCAATGGGTTACTTTGTGTTGAGCAGTTTAGGTGATCCTTTGCTATATGGTCTTAAAATGAAAGTAAAGAACTGTCATCTAGGTTCATTTCAGTGCAAAGGTTTTATATTTGTGGATTTCAAGTGCTAAAAAAGTGGCTAAAATTTGTCTTTGATACTATGCCATAGCCCGTAGGCATTTTGAGTCTGAAAGATGATGATATAAAAATTGTACTCTTAGCTAAGAGCAATTGACCGATTTCAGGAATCATTACATAATGCTATCTTCTGCTACAGATTAGTGTAATTTCGATTAGTACATCTTGGTGTAAGGGCTAGTTCCTTGTTTTTTCCCCTTCAATGTTCTTTTTATGTGCTTTTCAGATGGGTGTTGCAGCTGTGGTGCATCTTTATGTTTTCCCAGCAGTACCTTACAAAAGAGGGGAAAGATGTGTTCGAAATGTTGCTGTCTTGTCAGATTATGCATCTTTAGGAACGCCTCCAGATCCAGAGGAGGTACAAGACTGTGAAAGATCTACCAGGGCCCGTGTTCCTCTTCATGATGAGAGAGAGAAGCGGCTAAAATTTCACCAGAGCGTCTGTGATGTGGTTGTTGGAAGTGGTGGAATTGTAAGTTAAACTACTACTATTAATTATCTTGGCAGTTTCTCTTTTTATTTCCCTAATTTCAGATTTTCTCTTGATCCTTGTGTAGATTGTCGATGACATGAAGTTCACAGTTTCGCATGTTGTTGAACCTGTTGAGAGAGGCATTGCAAGAATAAACAAAACCTTCCATCAGATATCAGAAAATGTTAAAAAGCATGAGTTCCGGAGGAAGAGTTCCAAGGATGATAGCTATCTTGTCCCCTTGAACTCTTGGAAACAGGAGTTCTCTGATGTACATGGAGATTTAGCTGAGGGAAGTTTTAGCGACAGTGGAATGTCCAATGCTAAAAGACGTCACCGTCATTCTGGCGGTTCATCATCTCTATTCAAGAACAGATAACACCCTTTTCTAAATTTCGAGGTACAACCTTTCACATTCCTCTGCTTTAGCCTCTCAAAAGAATAGAGTTAAAAGATGGCTTATGTTTTCTTTTTTGGGTAATGTGCAGAGAATAATAAAGTAACCAAAAAATATATATATATATAAAAAAGTAACAAGCGAAATATATCAAAAGTTAGAGGAAAATTTTATTAATAAACTTTCCAATTCTTTTAATACAGGTTGATTTGTATCTATTTTATATGGAATTCGTATAAAATGAAGTGGTGAGTTTAGAGGGAATTGCATGATTGATGATATTATTGTTATCCAGGTATTAATTATATTATTGTTCTTGAGATAAAGTGATAATAATAACTTTTCGATATAATGAACATTTACTAAATTCAAAAAAACACTTCGAATTTTACAACAACTTATTCTTTCTCATTTTTTTTTTCCAGATATAAATTTGTAAATATCAAGGGGGACAGAAATTTTGACAACATTTTTAGGAATTATCCAAGATACTTGGCACATGCTGGTACGCAGGAATATCAAGAAGGATTCTGTTGTTGTTTCTTCTTGTTTTGCAAATACATTTGCGTTTTCAACTCTAACCTGTAATACCAAGTGTACAATAGCTGATCCTTGATTTGCCATTGGCATTAGAATCTACCGTAGTAATGACTTGTGTGGGAAGTCAAAATTGGCAAAAAAAAAAAAAAAAAAATAGTGCCTGGTGCTGATAATAATTTTTTTTTTTTTTTTTTCTTTCCATTTTGATATTTGGATTGAGTAATGAATTTTGAGATTCAATAATTGATTCGATCGGTTCTTACATATTTGAATGTTGTTCCTATTATATACCCTTTCCAATCCAATCTTTATATTACTATTTGTATTATTTCTAATATATAATATTACTATCAAAATATTTTTTTTCTTATACGGAAAGAATTAACTGAGTGCTTGATAAAACTTAATTTTGTTTTTGTTTTACCCTTAAATTTAAAAGGTTAAAGATTTTGAGGTTATTTTTAAAAAATAAATTAAATATTTATAAAATAATATTGATATATTTATATTAGTGTAATATTAAGGTAAGTAGAAATGTAATAGAAGAAATGAAATTGAATATAAGTATTTTGATATTCAGGTATCAGGTAATATATAATATTTAAACTGCCAGCCATTTGGGCCAGTTACAAGTCTATTAAGTGTATCATACCCATTGCACGGATATCATATCCATTGCACGCATGTAGCCCAAGTGGGTTAAAATGGTCAACTTACTAGCCGAAGCAAATTAGGGTTTTGTTCTGTTCATCAGGTAGGATAGTATAAAGAGACGCGTTTCGGTGTACATCTCCTCGTTACAAAAGGCTCTGTGAGAGGGAGTAAGAAGCAGAATTTTTTTTTAATTGTGGTTTTAGGGGTTTTTCCTTTGGCATTTTTTAAGGATTTGGGTTTTAGGGTTTCTAAAAGATGAAATGAAAGAGCTGTGATGATACATCGAGAAAGTCATGCACCACTCTGATCATCTTTGGGTGATGATAAATTTCTCATACCCATAAAAATATCTGAGCTCTTGCGTCCGGTTTCTTTTAAATTCTCTCTCTCTCTCTATTAATTATGATTTTTTTTGGGTGAGAAGGAACCAAGTGATGTCCATACCATGATGCGGACCGTACAACATCCTTTGTGTTGTTTCTGGGGATTATTTTTGGTTTCTGATGGTTCCTTCATTAGTTCTTCCCCCTTCCCTCTACATTTCCGCCCATGAAAAAAAAAAAAGAAAAAAGAAAATCCATTTTTCTTAGAAATTGGAGATTCCATTTTCTGATAACTGCTGAAATATTAATACGAAAACAGAGTTCCATCGGTCGAATCTGGAATCCCTCGTTGATGAGAGTAAGATCTCTGATCAATCTTATATGGAATTTCAAAAAATTTTCAATTATGTATATATGTGTGTAAACAATGTTTCTTTCTTTTTAACTTTGGTGATTGAATGGACGGAGAATAGCCTCCAAATCTGAGTATTTCCATTACCTATTTCCTTGTCTCTTTCACCAAGTTCCCCAGGTCAGCCCGTACCCTTTTCCCTCAGTCCTTCCTTGGTATTAGTAGTAATGGCAAAGATGATGATAATTTGGAGTGGCGAAGAAGATGATGAACTCTTGACTGGTTTTCAAAACATAACATAACGTATAAGAAGAAGTTTATTAAATTATAGAATTAATGTAGTCTGTAAAGAAATTAAATTTGATTTATGGATAAGAATATTCATTGCATCAATTATCAAAAAAAAAAAAAAAGAAAAAAAGAAAAAAGAATATTCATTGCATCAAAACAATTAAAATGTAATTGAAAAAAACTTATATTGCTTCATGTGAAAAATAATTTGTATTTTGATAAATTAGTTTCAGATATTAATATTTGAATAAAAAATGTATTTAAGAAAAGATTTGATTTTTGATTTTTGATTTTTGATTTGGTTGATTTTTGATGTATAATTAATTTTAATTTGTTTAAATAATAAATTATAAAAATAATATTTTATTATAAATTTTTAAAATTTAAAATTACACTCATAGAATGTAAAACAAGAAATATAAATCTTCTGTTATATATATATATATATATATTTTTTTTACAATTTTTTTTTTTTTTTTTTTTTTGTTTTGTTATACCATAATTTTTTATCTAAATGATGGAAATTGAATAATGCACTAAAGTTTGTGAACATTTAGGGTGTTTTTTAAATTGGAATTTTTTTTAGATTATTTATTTTTTTTCAAAAAGAATTATAAAAAATGAGAAGTAATTTTATTAATGTAATAATAATATTATTATTTGAGTTATATATATATATATTAAATAATTTATTTATTTTTTTACCACATGAGCGGACATTAAAATTCATATCAGATAATGTCCAAGTTCAATTCGAGTCCAAAAACAGCGGTAACAATTGAAAATTTGTAGCCGCCGCCCAGATTTCTTTGAACAATAATTTGTGTCGCATTAGTTGGCAAAAAATATTCCCATTTGCCAACCACAATTTCTCTTAAAATAATGTTTCCTTCTCTTTTTCCTTGGTGTATAAATACGTGCACACACGAGCTTTTCCACAGACCAAAAGAAAAAAAAAAAAAAAAAAAAGGAAAAAAATTTCCCATTGAACTTTAATTTTTTTTTTTTTTTGCAGTGGTTTTAAGATGGCATCTTCAGGTTTTGATGGAGACAAGTATAGATCTTACTTGAGTGAAGAGGAGAAGAAGAACACCCAATGGAGACATGGTCCTCCTAACTACGATGTTGTCAACAAGCTCTTTGAAGAAGGTAGAACTAAGGTACAAAATTCTTGATCCTCACATTTTCTATTTTTCATTTTTATAATTATTAGATTTGTAGAACATCTTGTATCGAAGTCACAACGGGTATCCAATTCAGTATTTCTCATAATATTTTTGGTGGTAGGTATGGGCAATTGGATCACTTGAAGAGAAAGTGCAAAGGCTAGTGAAGACATGGGAAATGGAAGTGGTGCATAAGGTTAACCCTGATGAATTCAGAACCCTAGATGGCAAAGAGTTTAGGATAAGCGTCAACGGGAAGAAGCCCTTGTCGTTGGGAGATGTAGCAAGAATTGGAGGAAGCTACAACATGTTCTTGCAGACGTCATTGCCACAGCACCTTCGTTTGTATGATCCGGCTGAGGAAACTAGAGAATCGTCCATGGATGCTTTCTTGACAACGTTTCCTCGTGGTTTTGCTATTGAAGTTCTTGAAGTTTATTCGGGGCCTCCGGTGATTGCATACAAGTTCAGACACTGGGGAGTTATGGAGGGTCCTTTCAAAGGACATGCTCCTACGGGAGAAACCGTCGAGTTTTTTGGAATGGGTGTTTTTAAGGTAATACTTAATTCCCTTTTTGCATGCATATATATATATATATATATATATATCTTTTTCTTTTTAATGCTATTCTGGGTGAAACAGCTAAACGAAGAGTCGAAGATAGTGAAAGTGGAGCTGTTTTATGAGCGTGGAGAGCTGCTCAGTGGCCTCATCAAAGGAGAAGCATTGGAAGAATCAACAAGTGAAAAGCCATCGAGCTGCCCTTTCTTCAGTGCATGATCAGACTGTCTGGCTTTTAATTTGGACAGATTACAAATGCTGCTATTCTGGGGGGAAGGAAATTTGAGAACTGTTAATCCTTGGTGTTCAATCGTTATCCCTAGCAGAATAAAATGATCAGGGATTAGGTGGGTTTGGGGTGGATCTAGATTTAAACCCAAATCATAAATATATTTGTGTGTGTTTGTATCTTCCTTTCCTTTCCACAAGCTCTAGTACTATATTAAATTATTAAATGTTCTAAAAGTTTAAATTAATGACACAAAAGTATAATTAAATTACTTAACACACTCTCTTTCACGTGTGGACGAAACAAATTCTCAGTTCTCAGATGATAGAAAAATGGAAATCCCAGAAAACTTAAATGCTGCAGTCTAAGCAATTAGCTGCTGCTGCAAAATATAACCGATTCTCCATTCAAGAGATGAAATGAATTAGAAACAACAGAACATCCAAAACACTTGAAACTTTTCAAAAAAATGGGCTGGCAAAGGATAAAGTATATTCCTGAATGTTAGTTTTCTACAATTAGTATAAAGAATGAAGGACTGTCATACAAGGAAACACGTATATTTCTATTGATGCCGTCTCCAATTTGAATTTATACAGATCAGGGAAAGCAATCCTAAGACCACGGAAGGGAATCAGGATAGGGAACTGTTCCACAATATCTGAACAAACCTTCAATTTCCGGGCAGCCATTAGGATAAGGGATTGCACGATGGAAGGGGTTTCGCCCCAGTTTCTTGTGGCGAAGTGAACCTATACAGCCATATGGATCATCACGGAATTGCATTCTAACCAATGCCTCACCTTTCAAAGCACCTTCCTTTGAAGTTTGTGAAGATGGGGTGCCTGAATAAAAAAACCTTGTCTCTGGAAATAAAATTGCAGGTCGATGTAGATTAACAAACCTTTCCTCCTTGAAATCATATCCAACAACCTGATTTCCATGTGAAAATAAACAGAATTAAGATCGATAAAATTAAAACATCCCAAGAGTAGAAGTTTCCCTGCTCAAGTTTTGTCATCACGAGGCGAAAAAAAGAGAAGGAAAAAAAGAAAACCGAAGTATATTTTGTTCAAAAAATGACAATGCTTACAGATAAAAGAAATTCATAATGCAAAATAGAGATCAAAAGGTTAAAGGTACAAACTGTATAAAAGGGAGAAAGCACTGCATGTCTTATCAGTTATCTGTGAATTCACACATGATATTCCCAAAACAACTTGCAGTATAGTGTAGATGTGTCCAGGTCGAAGAGCCTTACAGTGATGTTTTGTGGATAGGTACCAGTCAGTTCGCGGAACCGGCACACACTGAAGAGAAGATTTTCAAAGCTGTCCCTTGCATGTTCTTCTGTAAGAGCTCTCCATCTCACACTATCTTGTTCACCTACACAAAGAAACACAACAATTGAAGAAGCACTGTCAGATTTATTAAAATATCAATGGATAAGAAAAGGTAACACTCTTAACAGCATGATATGAGGTTTTTCCCAATGTAACTAGTTTTGGTTCTCTAAGTTTATATTGCATAAAATTAAGAAAAGGTTAAATAAGTCGAAAATAGGATATCCAATAATGTTATTATATGGATTCCAATAATTTACAGGACATTCAACTTACACTAATAATTCTCTAGATTTCTATGTTCTCTAGATTCCAAAAAGAAATGTAATTGAAGAACTTAATGTGCATTTTTCCAACCTTTTTTAACAACTCTTTTATTTTCTCTCACACTAATCATCTCAAGAACCAAAATTTCCATTAAAATTTCTCTCCAAAAGCTCAAACTAAAAATTCCAACATATGGTCCTGCTGTACACGCTTTAAATAGCAATTAGTAAATACTCCCTATTTAAAATTTCAGACATTCACCATATCTGAAATAGATGATCCCATGATTTTCTAGGACCGGTATCCTAATTATATATTCATTTAAGTTCTGGCTTCCAATATGACTCTGCCACTCTAGAGCCTATCTCAGATCCAATATTGAGATAAACCCCAGTATTTTTCATTATCCCCACAAAGTTAGCATTGAAGCAAACAAAACCTTCATGTCTTGAGTACACATGAATATTCCATTGGTAAGAATCAGGGATCATTTTTCTAACTCATATTATGGTCATTCTAGGGCACACTTAGTAAATCTTTAAACTCAGAAGTTTACCTTAACCAATCAAGATATAATTCACAAAGTTTTTTTTTTTTTTTTAATAAAAATTATGCAGAGATCTGAAAATTTCTCTAATACCTAAAACTTTGCTTTTGTCAAGCTCAGTCCCACTCACTATAATCTATAATCAAATCAGATATTCAAAGTGATTGCATTCTTCTTTCAATTGACAGGAAAATGAACATCAAAGAATTGTCATTACACACTAGAAACTTTAAGTAACAGCAAGCCACTATGAACAATGAGCGCAACAGATAATATTGGAAAGCCGAATTTCAGGGAGGACTTGGACTTCTTGAGAATTAGAGAGCATCCTAAAACATAACAGTAATAATATCAATTCAACAAAGAGAAATTCATTAACTAACCAAACCAGCTCTTCGACTCGGCAACAGCCCAATAACTCTGTGCCTCACTCCTAGGACCAGCATCTTTCCGGGTCTCTCCTCCACTAAACAAGAGCAATGCATCATTGTCCTTGGCTGTGATCTCAACTCCTCTTTGTATATGTGTCACAAAAGTAGCAGCTTGGCCTGGATGCTTCTGATAAGGTTCCAAGAACCAAGCATCCTCCTTGTCAACCTTCTCACAACTACTACTCGTGTAAACAGAGTGCCCAGCTACCATAACAAGATTCCTAAGCTTAGCTAATGGATACGGTTCAGATTCCATATCAAGTTTATTATAACTGCTCATCATTCTATACCGGGTCTCATACAAAGATAGTACAACAAGAACAGTAATCGCGATTGACAAAGAACTTAAGAATAGCATCAAGGGGTGAAGCTTATAATAATATCTGATTCTATTCCCTATTGATTTAATCATTTCTATAGGATCAAAACGGCGGGAACCTTTGTGCTTCCGGGATTTTCTGATAATTCCAGATTCTAAGTCAAACTCACCTACTCTTGGATAAGCCTGAAACGACTTGGGACTGTTAGAACCCAGAGAGTAATTTATCTTCATAGATCGGAGGAACAGTTTTATCAAGAAAAAGACAAACTTTAGGCATGCCCAGTTAAGAATTCAACAAACAGACCCCAATGGCACCACGAAAGATCAATTCAAATGGGAATCCATAGCAGAACCGAGACGGTAATTGCATACAAATTGATAATTATCAACACAAAATTGGCCTCAGTATCCAATTTTGCATTGAAATTTAAGGTCAATGGCTCCTAAACAGCAACCCAAAATCGAAATCTAGAGCATGTGGAAGAAAATAATGGAGTTAAAAAGAAAAATAACACAAAGGATCAAAAGAAATCGTAAAAATAAAATTCAAATAGGGTGAACTTGAAGAGCACCAAATTTCGGAGCTCAGGATCACACAATGTCTGATGGAAGAAGAGAAATTGGAAGCCGAGAAATGTGGATTCAGGACAATTTGAAGGATTTTTCCAAAAGGGCAAAACGGAAAAAAAAAAAAAAAAATGGAGTTTACAAGATTTGAAGAATCAATAAGGACCTAAGTAAGACTCTTGGGAGTGAGAAGCATAAACGTCGCCGTTTTTCACTTCTCTTGTCAACAATAAAGAACGCTTTCCACTGAGATATTATTTGGTCTCATACATACATTATACATACATATAAAGGAAATTTAAAATTTTTGCATGGAAATTTACCTAAACCAAAGGAGCTGCAGCATGGATCAGGCCTTGCGTTTGAATGTTAAGATTGGTATTGAAGAGGAGAATTAACTAAGAAAACACAAGCTATTGCAAGGAAATGCCTAGCCTCAAGTATCTTTTCTCCCTTTCTATCCGACATAGACAAGAGACAAATTCCACTCTTTGTAATCCCCGTTACGACAGCAACTTATGTTGTTTTATGTTCTGAGTTCTATGTTATCATCCAACATTGGTACAATTAACCCACTGAATCCTTAAAATTAACTTAGCTTAAAACAGGCTATATTGATGAAATGATCACTATGAAACCAGTCCTCTAGTTGTTATCCTAGTTAATGTATTTACATTCAATATTGAGTTCTTTTTCACTTAAATCCTTTAGTTTTGGTTTCGTAGATGACAGAGTCCAGAGAAAATATGGGTTCTGTAAGGTTTGTTCATACAATATCAGGGGCTGGCAGGCTGCTTCCTTCTTCGAGTCGTTGGAATTCCATAGAGCTTGATTTCAACTTTTATCCCGCGTCTTCAAATTATGGATGCGATTCTCTTCCTTCTAGATACTCAAGAACCATTGATTTCAATCTCATCATCAGAGATCAGAGGCTTTTCAGGCGTTTTATTGTCGTATCAGTCTCTATACTTGTTGCTTTTCTGATGATTATTCTACTGCTGAGTTTACTGTCACACAGAAAGCATATCCATGGCTCCTCAAAAGATCTATCCTCTGCCCTGAGCCAAGCCCTTGTCTTCTTTGATGCACAAAAGTGTAAGATATTTAACTCATTTTATCCTTGAAAGGTATGTTGTTTACTGTTGCTTTTTTGTGTTCTTAGCTATTTGTCTGATCAGATTTGTGCAATCTGTGCAGCTGGACCTTATCCAAGGGACAGTCCAGTGAAATTTAGAGGAGATTCTGGCTTAGATGATGGGAATATGGGCACTGCAAAAGCAGACCTTGTTGGAGGTTTCTACGATTCGGGTAACAACATAAAATTCAGCTTTCCTACTGCTTACACAGTGGCTTTATTGAGCTGGACAGTGATTGAGTACCATGATAAGTATGCTGATATTGGTGAGCTTGATCATATCAAGGATATCATCAGATGGGGCAGTCATTACTTGCTTAAGTTATTTGTTCCTTCAAGTGCATCTTCAGCCATTCTATATTCTCAGGTGAGATAGATAATCCCCTTCTCTGATTCATATCACTCTTCCAAGCCTGGAACCCCTGTGGGTTTTTTTTTTTTTTTTTCTAAAAAAGGATTAGCCTTTCCAATTCAATTAGGTTGGAAGCCCCAGGAATGATAGGAAAGGTAATGAGTACTATAAGAATAATGACATTAGCTGTTGGCAAAGGCCTGAAGACATGAGCTATCCAAGGCTTGTTTCAGCTTGTGACACAACTGCAGCAGACCTGGCAGGGGAAATAGTAGCAGGAATGTCTGCTGCATCATTAGTGTTCAAAGAAGAGAAGGATTTTTCACTTGAATTAGTCCAATCTGCAGAGTTATTATTCAATCTGGCCACCAATGAAGGGCAGTCAAAGAAACAAGGGACATATACATCAATTGATGATTGTGGAGGGCTAGCAAGGCAGTTTTACAATTCATCAGGCTATAAAGATGAATTAATCTGGGCAGGAGCCTGGTTATTCTTTGCTACTGGTAACAGCAGTTACCTTGATTATGCAACTGACAATTTTGCCTCAGCTGAGGAGGAAGAATTTCTCTCTGAAAAGGAGATTTTCTCTTGGGATAACAAGCTTGCTGCTATAGCTGTATGTAACTATATATATATTAGTCAACCATTCTCTCTAATAATTTCCAAATCTCTTCATTTTACCTTATGACAAACAAACTTTGTAATTTTGCAGATTCTGTTAACACGACTTAGATTTTTTCGCGACATTGGTTATCCCTATGAAGCAACTCTAAGATCATCAACAAACAGGATTGAATCTCTCATGTGTTCCTACACTTCTAGACAGAGTTTCCCCAAAACAAAAGGTAGAAATCTAGTTCAAAATATACGTACATTGTTGCTTGTTTCCTTTTATATGAAATTGTTCAATCTCCTACCTTCAGCATACTTACTTTTAACAGAGAGTAATTTTCAATGAATAAAAAAAATAGGTGGATTGATCTTACTGAAGCCAGAAACAAGTGCACCACTTCAGTATGCTGCAACAGCTTCTTTCCTTACTAAACTGTACAGTGATTATCTTGAACTAATGCATAGAACAGGTGGCCGTTGTGGCAATGATTCCTTCTCAGTACAAACCTTAAGAGATTTCTCAAGGTCGCAGGTAAGTAAGTCTTGTGTATAGTTTTTAAACTCATTCCCATTTTCTTAATCTGCATCTTTAATAAGAATCCTTAACAAAGTTGAGAACTTTCTTATCCCTTGTTAACTACAGCTCATTTCTTCTTACTTTTCAGGTTATGTACATA
>JAXGGT010000031.1:1948-16835 GCA_035583425.1 Marsdenia floribunda | reverse complement strand
AAATATTAATTAAAAAGGTATTGGAATTGATTTACTAATAGCATAATTTAGAAATTGTTCATACAAAGTTCAAGGACTAAGAAATCTAATATCTTCTTCCCTTGAAATTTTGTGATAATTTTTTTTTTTTTTTTTTTCCAATTTGTGCTAATTTTTATGAATCTTTATGTATGTGAGATTAAAAATATCCCTAGCTATTTGTTGCTGTTATTATTAAATGGGTAAAAGTTTCACAATTTATTTTAAGGAAAATTTTTGACTTTAGTCCATAACTATTTACGTTTCCTGAACTTGGTCCTAAATCTTTGAAAATACTTAACTAGATCCTATAACTATTTTCAAATTCTGAAGTAGGTTCTTCTGGCCAAAATCCTTCCCTTTTCCAGCACTTCTAATCACGTGAGATACACATGCCCTCTTTTTTAAGGGCATTTTCGGTAATCTCTTCCATTCCTCAAAAAAAAAAAAAAAAAAAAAAATTATAAACTAACTCCCCACCACTGAAATTTCGTCTTCTTTCTCTTCTTCACTTCAATATAATGGGGATTTTGTTTATAATTTTTTTTTTTTGAGGGATGGAAGAGATTACCAAAAATGTCCTAAAAAAAGAGGGCATGTGTATCTTATGTGATTGGGAGTGCCGGAAAAGGGAAGGATTTTGGCCAAAAGGACCTACTTCAGAATTTGAAAATAGTTATAATTAGGTATTTTTAAATATTTAGGACCAAGTTCGAAAAACGTAAATAGTTACAGACTAAAATCGGGAATTTTCCTTCTTTTAAAATTAAAATTGGGTGATACAAGAAAAGAAGAGCTTGATGTACTCATTCGTGGGTATGCCTTATTGGGCTGAAACTGTGAGGATATAAATTTCAAAACCCATTTAACAAATTTATGTATTACTGGCCTCCGATAGAAAATCGGCCCAGATTTGATTTGCTTTCATTGGAAATGAAGAGGTCACCATGAAGCGGAGGAAATCAGTTAGCCATGGCGGGTATTGCAGCTGTCGCCTGTTCCTTCTCGAATGGCGCGCGTTTATTCAGTGTGTCGCGCACATTAGCCAAGGTGAATTCTTGGTCTTTCCTACCCACTCAGCGCCTTTGTTGCACTCTGGGTTTTAATTCCCTTCAGCGAAGATGCATTGTATCCTCACGGAAACTGGTGGTTCGAGCCGCAAGAACCGAGTCCAGAGGAGTCTCTCTTGGTTCCAGAGCTCCCAATTTTGAGGTTTCATTCTTATATCTGTTTGTTTACATTCTAAAAAAATGAAATTAGGATGACTTTGAATGCATTAATATCATGATGTTAAGGTGTTTGATCAAAAGAAGTTTCAAATGTTTGGAATATGTCGAGAAGTAGTTTTTTTTTTTTTTTTTTTTTGAGGTTAGCAATCAGTGAAGTGGATAAATGCTATGTCTTGATCTTGTTTAGAATTCTTTTAGTCAAATTTTGTTTCATATTCTTTTAGATTGTCTCAAAAGAGTTTCCTTGATAATGCTTCTTGCGCACGTCTTTGGTGAGTACTGAGCCTCAACCTATGCTTGGAATTGAATTCCCTCCATTTGTGTTAAATGCGTATAAATTTTCTAAAGAAAAATGGAAATTCTCTTTTGATTAGGTTTAACAGTGCCGAACACCAATTTGATCTTGGCCAAAGCCTTCTTGCTTGTATAACAATATATATATATATATATATATTTTGGATGTTTTGGGAATATATAACTGGTAAGGAGATAATGCAACATATGTGGTTATTTTATTTAACCATTGATGTTTCAAATAACCAAAAGCATAAAAGTGGATACTATAATGATTGAAGTACATAAGATATTTAAAAGAATTTCAAACCATACAGTTGCAGTTTCCTTCACTTTGAATGGAAGTGACTTTTTAAAATTAGAAAAATTGAAGGTAAGAGATTCATTGGGATTGGTATATTGTTGTTTCATCTGTGTCTTTGAGCATGTCAGAGGTTGTACTGAATATGATTATAATGATGCAGCTTATAGAGCCACTTACTGGGAAGACTTGGAAATTGGAAGATTTCGAAGCCTATCCAGCACTGTTGGTAACTTGCATATGCTTTTGCTCTGTCATTAAAGATATTAAATCTTGTGATCTAGCTTATATGTTAAATTTTCCTCTTGCTTAAGCTGATAGAGAGAGGTTAAATTTAATCGCTTAACACACCCTCACATGTGGACTCAATTTATATTATCAATAAGAGGCCCAACATGTGCAGGTGGCGTCAAGGCTCAAATATGGCACCTCCCGCTCTGATACATGTTAAATTTTATCTTATCTAAAAGTTTAAAAGAATGCATAAACCCCATTTCCAAATTTTCTGCCCAATTAGTGAATGCATTAAAGTTTGGCGTTACATTAACTAATAACAGATTTTCTGTCATGATATGGTGGATTTGACTTAGGTGTGAAGATTTTATTTTTTTATCCTTTGAATATTTTCCAAGGTCTTTCTTGGAGCTGAAGTAAACTATTACATTTGTAATCATTATGGTACTTCTGCTGGCTTTTATTCCATGTTCCATTTCCCTTATTTGATATGTATATATATATTTTCAAAGAATGAAGTTATTAGGCCTGAAGCTTTAGAGGATGATTTGAAGGATATTTATCTGTCCATTTCCGTGTTTCTATTCAAGAATTTTCAACAGAAATAGTTCTCAAAAAATAATTCATAGTTATTAGGATGTATATATATTTTGATATTTGAGATGATATCCTGAAAAGGGTTGGATCTATAATTAGGGTAGCTTGTTTTCCTTTGAAGTCTTGGAGGATATTTCACTGAATGTTTCTTGCTAATTCCTAGTATTTCCTTGCACAGTGACTTCCGAAAAGATCGATCCATTTGCATCTTGGTCGATGAATGCCCAATTAGATATCTCTATGAATGGATTAGAATTTGTTTGGATGTGGAGTAATAACTAATGATATTATAGCTTCATTATATTTGAAAGGCGTTGTGAATGTGTCCTTGGCTTTAATAAAGGGCCACATGCAGCATATTAAATCATGCTAAGTGATAATTAGTGATGAATTTGAAGATGGATGAAATGTTAATAATTGAACCATGATTTAAATGGTTATAGGACTCTAGGGTTAGAATTCCATAATCCAGGTGAAGCTTGATATTGTTGATATGCTGAAAAAGGAAAAATTCATTATCTGTGCTTCTCCTTCTAATGCTGTCACTTTCACCTTAATTTGCATAATTTTCCCCAATTCTTTACTGTAACTGGAGGATTAGTGATGCTAGTTATGCAAACATATGGCTCAATTTTTTTTCCTTTCTTCCTGTATTCTCCTTTTTCAGTCTCTCCTAATAAATCTATTTTTCAACTACCTTCCACATTCTAATACCCCTGAGTTCCAAAACAAATGGCCCTTCTGCCCCTGCCCATTTTGATTTTGTCCAGAATAGATGGGTGTTTACATTTTCCAATGCATTAGTCATTAACTTTTTCCATCTTACCCCTTATTTAATATTGAAGTAGGACAGGTTGCGGATCAATTTATAGGCTGGTTTAAGAAGCAACATCTTTTTAGCGTATAACTGTTCAGGATTTCAATTAGTAGTAAACAAAACTGCTTCATTATGGTATTGGTAAAGAATTGACATGATGTTACTGTAGGATCTAAATGTTAGCCACACATAATCCCGATTGTCAGAATAGTATCACAGTATTATAGCCTTTTATCCTACTTTCTATGTACGAATTAATTCAGAATGGTTAACAATTCTATCCATGTAAAATGGTTTGCAGGTTATGTTCATCTGCAACCACTGCCCCTTTGTTAAGCACTTAAAAAAGGATATTGTAAAGCTTTCAAATTTCTACAATAAGGTAGGCAGGTAACCCTGTGTATTTCCTTTCTGTACTCCATCATTGAATGTAACTTATGTCTACTACACCAAACTGTAGTTGGACATGTTACCTAGCTAATGCATTGGTCTGATTCAGAAAGGGCTTGCAGTGGTAGCAATATCTTCAAATTCTAGAATTACACACCCACAGGTTTGTTAACATATGGCTTTAGCATTAATAATCCTTGAAGGCACTACATAACTTATCTAACTTAAGACTATATTGCACAGGATGGACCAGAATTTATGGCAGAAGAAGCTAAGATATTTAACTACCCTTTTCCTTATCTTTATGATGAGGTTAGCTTCTACAAGTTTCGCTCCTGAAATAATTCTACAAGGAAACTCCATTTTTGGTTTCTTTTTCCTTTTTTGTCCCACATCTAAATCATGACATTATGCTATTATAAGAGAACTGCAAAGGGAAAATTATACAAGCTTCTGCTTAGCTTTATCTGGAAAGTTATATTTGCTGCACCTGCACTTGAATTACTGGGAGCTTCTGCTTATGTTTTATGGTTACCATGAAATGAATTGTGGTCAATGATGCTTCAAAGGGAAAGAAACATATATAAAAAATATATGATGAGTTTATGTTAGACTGAGAAAGAGCAAATAGGGAAGAAAGAATTCTTCTGTTTCTGAGTGTGGCTATTAGAGAATTTATATACTTCTAACTCATATATGACTAATTTCCATACTTCTAACTAATTTTGATCCTCCTGCAATATTGATTATATTTATAGTTGGTGGAGCTTTTTCTGTGACTTGTATATGATCTTGTGTTTCTTTCTGTATTGACTTCAGTCACAAGATGTTGCTAAGGATTTTGGAGCTGTCTGCACTCCTGAGTTTTTCCTTTTTAAGAAGGTAACTATATAAAAAGCTACTTTTAGATTGTCCAGTTTTTAGTTTTCAGTATGTTTGCTTTGGACCTGTGATGCCTGTTGCTCCTAAAGCAAACACATTCCTCCCTATAGTTGAACATGAAACTGTTACCAGAGTATTATTTTGTTACAGGATGGCCGTAGGCCATTTGAACTTGTTTACCATGGTCAGTTTGATGATTCACGGCCTGGAAATAGTGTGCCCATCACAGGAAGGTCAAATCTTTTGTACCTTATCTCTACTCTCTAAATGTTGAATGTTCTTATTGACCGGCAATTAAAATATCATCCTCTTAGTTGCTTCACTAATGTTTTATTTAGGGATTTAACCCTAGCAATAGACTGTGCTCTGAGTGGTCAACCAATATCTACAGTTCAAAAACCCAGGTATTTTTTTCTTAAAAGAAAAATCATTCATGCTTTTTTATTTAAATGTTTCTTTTTTCTAAAGAAAAGTATGGTGAGGTTCAATTAATTGTAGTGGAAATAATGTGGCAAAATCAGAAAGAGAATTATTTTGTACCAAGGTCCAATGCTGAAATTATTGATTTATTCTTGGCAGCATTGGATGCAGTATAAAGTGGCATCCGAAGTGATTTGCTTTCATTGGGTAACTATCAACAATCTTTTAGACACATCATTTCATTTATTATTTGTATGTTTTTAAATGGTGGATAATAACTATAAAAGTTTATTGTTAATTTAGGGATGGTCCAGACAAAGGAATTCTACAGAAGTGTTAGCAGTTTTTGCTTTCCTCCTCTCATATCATTTTGAGTCATCTCTGTTCCTTGAAGTTGCACGGTAAAAATAAATCCTTAGAGTCCTGTGATATTGTAATTTATAGTTCAGATCAGTATAATAGTTGAAGTCCAGCTATTGGAACTGTCTTTTCTTATGGATAATTTACTCCCACTTGAACTTCTATCTTTGTATATTTCTCAGACAGGGTATAATGTTGTATAGGAAAAGAATATTTTTGTACTGTGTTGCACCCCTTTGTCACTCATCTATGATGTCTATTCTATCTTCTCAAGTAAAATATAGTTTGTAGCTGCTTGGCATTCTATGTAACAGTTTATGCATCTATTTGCAAGATTCTTTTGGGTGGTCTTATTTTTCACCGTAATTATCGAAGGAAGGTTCATTAGTTTCTTCACGTAAGCTACTTATGTACTCTGATCACGAGTCCAATTATAAATTTTCATTTTTAATATTTTCAGCTTAGAAGTTCTCAATGAAAAATAATCTACTCTCTCTATATATATTTTTAATTTTTAATTTATTTTAGAAGGTAAAGGGAAATGATTAGTAGAGGAAAGGGAGTGAGGGAAAAGAAATGCTTTAGCAGTTTTGAATTAAAGACTTACATCTCAAGTAATAACACTTAGCGCATTTGGACACTCTGTTTTGACATAAATTCTTTGAGTTCAAAATTTCTTTGTGCATTTAATTTTGTTTTTTTATGTTATGGTATTTTGAGAGTCCTTTCTGGCCTCGTGCCAGCCGGGCTCACATGCAAAGAAGGTCATGTGGGCATAATCTATATATTATTGAGAACCTTTTTGTCTTCACTCACAGACAAGGATTTGGGGATTTTAGCCTAACTGGATTTGATGAATGTGTACTTTATATCAATGCAAAGCTTCATAGTATGATAACACAATCTACAACTTGTGATAGAAATGATCCTCTAGCTAGTTAAATGGCTTCTGAAGCATTTTACACCTGCTATGTACCAAATCATGTAGTAGAAAAATTGGGGAAATTATCATGTACTTTTTGTAGGAGTAGGAGATGCATGCATGTGTCCTTAGCCATTGAAGCCTGATGGGTTACTGTGACCTACCAGTGGGACTGAGAAGTTTGTTATCACATGAGGAAAAAGGCAATGCATCTTTCAAGAAGATGGAAGTTGATTTCCCCTTTTTATCTTTGGCGAGAGTGATGTTGAGAGAATAGGTAAAGCATTGATGGTCCCTTTGCTTCCCATTAACTACATGTTCCATTTGTATCCAGCCAACCAAGATTTTTGTCAGCATCATGCCCATTTCAGCTTCCCTCAAACAGCACACGGGATTGAAAACTACAACACCCTTTCTAGGCCCAGAGTTCTCAAGTCTGTATTTGCTTGTTTTTGCATGCTACAAAGATTCCTTGTACTGTTCCTCAATTCTTCCTTATTATGAGTTTGTTGAGAATTATGTAGTTTTTTATTTTAATCTTCTTTTCTACTTGTCATTCTTGAAATCTTGATTTTACATGAAGAAATGCTCTGTACTCATATGAACAAATTGTTGTAAAAAGGTAAATCGGTATTATACAATGTATGATTTATGTGGTTGGACAGCTAAAGTTGCCTACCCAGAACAGTTTTTTTTTTTTTTTTTTGTCATGAAACAGATTATTCAAAAAAAAAAAAAAAAAAAAATCATCTTTCATTGATGGGAACCAAATTTAATCTTAATTACCTGAAATTACAGATTTATGTTTGTGTAATCTAATCATATTGTCTACTTAAATAAAGAAAGAATCAAAAGACCAAAATGAAAATGAAATGTCTTATCTTTACAACTGAGGAGGGGATTTAATTAAAGGTTCTGATGATCTTGAAAAACTAGAACAATGGACTGCTGCTTTAGGGTGGGAAATCATGGCTTTACCATGGGAATTTGGCTTTTCAAAATCCTCATTTTCGTGCGTGATCTCTTTGAGCATTGCTGTAACATCTTTCATTGCTGGTCTATCATCAGGATTGGAATTCACACAGAGTAGAGCCACTCCAAGCACTTGAAGCATTTCCTGTGTCTGTGTGCCTGATCTTAACAGTAACTGTTGATCGATTATCGACGTGAATTCTGTGTGTTTGACTCTCAGCTCTCTCTTAATCCAAGCAACAATGTGTGCACCATCTGGGATCCTGGGATCGTTGGGTTCCATCCCCGTAAGGACTTCTAGAAGCACTATGCCATAACTGTATACATCACTCTTCTCTGTAATTCTCATACTGTATCCATATTCTGCAACGAGGAACCTCATGTAATTAGTACCCACATTTATAAGAAACATCTAAAAATAAATCCGTGTTCTTGGTTGGCAATAATCAAACCAGGCTCCCGTTAGAAAAACAGTTACATACATTTTGATGGCAACAGTGAATCGTGAATGAGATTCTTGATTTCTGATGCAAAATCCAATTAAGGGAAAAAAAAAAAAAAAAAAAAAGCTTGCTTATTTGATTGAAAGAATTGGTGATGTTGAACAGATGCTAGAATAAGAATCTATTTTTGACTTACCAGGAGCTATGTAGCCATAGGAACCAGCTACAACGTGGGAGGCTCTTAAAGAATCTGGAGAATCTACAAGCTTTGCAAGTCCAAAATCAGCAAGAAAAGCTTCAAACTGGGGACCAACCAAAATATTGTTTGCCTTGATATCACGGTGAACAATTGGAGGAATACAGTCATGGTGCAGATAAGCCAGTCCATCGGCAGCTCCAAGTATGATCTTGTATCTTGCTTCCCAATCCAAGATTATCTTCTTCTCATGCAGCAATCCTGCCAAGCTGCCATTGCTGATATAATCAAACAAAAGAAGTCTAGTTTTTCCATTATTGCAGCAGCCTAGAAGTCTCACTATGTTTTTATGCCTTATTGATCCCAGAGTACTAACTTCTGCAGAAAATAGATCCCTCTGTGGAATCTCTCCGTTCTTCTTTGGCCACAGTTTCTTCACTGCAATGACCTGTCGCACAGGAGTCTCAACTCGATAAACAACTCCTGAGCTACCAGTCCCCACAATGTTGGACTCGGAAAGTCTTCTGACAACTTCATTCACAGAGAAGTTCAGCTTTTGGAATGGGGTGAAATCCCATTCCAGATCATTTTCTTCATCGTTTTTTCTGCAAGTGTAATCACGGGCTCTAATGAATAAGATGGCTGACGCAGTTAAGACTATGATTGCCATGAAAATGCCAAACACTATCCAGATTGTAAGATTTCTGATTGATTTCCTGCTGTTTCTTGATTCCTTATCCTGACACTTAACCCTATCAATGCAGAGCCCTTGGTTTCCAACAAAATCAGCATTTGGTAGATCTTGAAAGAATTTGGTATCTGGGAGAAAACCTGAGAAATTGTTATACGATACATTCAAAGAAACAAGATTTTCCAGACTCCCAAGCACTCTAAGGCTTCCAGTTAACATGTTGTGTGAAAGATCCATGTTTGCAAGCTTCGACAAATTTGAAAAGCTTTCTGGGATGGAACCTGTCAAATAGTTCCAACTAAAATTTAGCAGAATATCTAGTGATTGTAGGTGACCAAGCTCGTCCGGAATGAATCCACTAATACTGTTTTTGCTCACATCCAATAACTGCAAATCTTTGCAGAGCCCCAGTGATTTGGGGATCAAACCAGTAATCTGGTTGCCACTCAGAACAAATTTATTAAGTGATGTTAACTTGCCCAAGTTTTCCGGGACATCTCCTGATAGATTATTCCTGGAAAGATCCAATACATTCAGATCTGCCAGAGACTCGAAAGATATGGGAATTCTTCCTTCAAACTTGTTCTCATGAAGGTCAATCATTTCCAGCTGTGTGCAGTTACCAATATCCGCAGGAATTTCTCCAGTAAATTGATTTTCTGATAACTCGAGGAAACTCAAACGCTGCAACATACCAATTTCTGGGGGCATGTGTCCATCTAACATGTTAGATCCTAGTCTCAATCTGTTCAGGTTGGTACAATTGCCAATGTCAGGCGGTATACCCCCGGAGAGCTTATTGGATATCAGCAGGAGCTTGGATAAATTCCTGAGATTATATATGCTCTCTGGGACTGATCCATTCAGCAGATTGTGTGAAAGATCCAAGGACTGAAGTTTGTCACAGTTACCTAGTTCTCTTGGTATGCTTCCAGTCAGCTGATTCTGCCAGGCAAAGAACAATGTGAGCTCCTTCAAATTCCCAATACTGTGTGGAATCACCCCAGAAATGTTGTTGTTATCCAGTTCAAGTTGCTTTAATCTGGAAAGGTTTCCAATGTAATTTGGAAGTTCCCCAGAAATGTGGTTGTCAGACAAAAGCAGCTCCTCCAGTTTGCCTAAATTCGCCAGAGGAGGAGGCAGCTCTCCACTTAAAAAGTTCAAGGAGAAGTCAAACACAACCAAGCTAGAACAGTTGCCAAGATCTCCTGGAACTGTCCCTCTCAGATTGTTCTGCCATAACAACAGCTTTTGCAGATTCTGTAGCATGCCGATTTCTCTGGGTATTTGACCAGATATTTGATTTTGATAGATAAAAAGATTCTCTAATGCTGAACAGTTTCCAATTTCCTTTGGGATCTCACCTGTCAAATTTGCTGTATATATTGACAGAGTCTTGAGATTCTTCATTTCCCCTATACTAGGTGGAATCTGCCCAGAAATCCCTGTATCTGCGAGTCCCAAGATAGCAAGGTTTTGGCAGTTTGATATCTGCATTGGAATTTCTCCATGAATTCCTGTGTTGCCACCAGCACGAAAGATTTCCAGAGCCCTTAAATAGCTGATTTCCATTGGAAGCCTTCCAGAGAGCTGGTTATCAAACAGCTCAAGCGTCTGTAGCTTTGAGCAGTTTCCTATTGTTCCAGGAATTCCACCCTCTAACAAATTCCCATTCAATGACAGCACCTCCAGGTTCGATAACATACCAATCTCACTAGGTATAATCCCTGAAAAAGCATTGGAACTGAGGTCCAGCGTCACCAGGGACGACAAGTTCCCAATACCCTGTGGAATTTTTCCAGTCAGGTTCCCATTTGAGAGTACAAGAACACTGAGGGAGCTAAAGGAGAGGAATTGACTAGGAAAGGTGGTGGGAAGACTGATGGAAGTGATTGTGATTTCTGAAACAAATCCATAACTGGTGCATTTGATGAAATCCCATGTGCATGGATTCTCATGAGCTGAATTCCAGGAGGAGAAGAAAGCAGCAGAAGTCGAAGAAGAGTTGAAAGTTGAAAGCCATGACAACAAAGAAAGTCCTTCCCTGTTCAAAGCAGAGATTTCAGTGAACAAAGATACTGCAATCATGAGAAAGAGCAGAAGCATGGTGATCTCTTTGCTTGACATGATGAAGTTTCTGTTTCTTCTGGTATTGTTTTCAGCTTTTTCTAGCATAGTAGTGTACTGAAGCCTCCAGGAATGATATCTCTATCATGGGAAGTAGTAGTAGTAGTAGTAGTTAGTGCTCATGAAAGGCTTAGAATTACAAAATAAACAGATATCTTGGATGTTCTTCCATCAAAAGAAAAGAAGAAAAAAATAAAGGGAGGGAAAAAAATTAAAAAAAAAAAAAAGGTTGCCACAGATTTTGTCCACTACTGTTGGCAGCAGTACAGTGGACAATAGGTAGAGATAGGCTGCCTTTCTTTATTGTAATGATGGAGAAAGGCGTTATTGTCTTGTAAAACATACCTTTTTCTTTCTGGGGTCCTTTTAGTTACCTAATAAATATGCAATCTTCTATTTCTTCACATAAATGAATATATTAAATCAAAACCCTACAAAAAATATTGCATTTTAACATTATTATTTATGTCAGTCACTATAAAAAATGCTCTATCACAAATCATCTAAAAAAATATTAAGTATTTTAGTGATAATAATTCGTATATATATCTTCGTTTTTGTCATAAATATTATAAAAATTAATCTATTCGCGATGTATGTAATTTCTAAATTTGATAAATTTTTTTTTCTATTTATTATTCTTATGTATTTGTTAAGAACAAGAAGAATAGAATTAATTAGGGGTTTTCTTCTATACAATTTCCATTATTATTACTACTACATAGTATACATATATTTGGATAAGTTCATTCATGTTCCAATTTTTTCCCATTAAATATATATATATATATATATAGTTCTGATGGTATTACATCAGTCTAGATTTTCTTCAATCAAGTTGGGGGGGGGGGGGTGGAGAGAGAGAGAGTTTAAAACTAATTATTTTAGGTTGTTCAAGTTAAAATGTCTAATTTATGTAACTAATGAGAGAGACAAACCACCACCATACATAGGTGTAGGACACCACACTTTCTTTCTTTCATGCATTATATATATTTATATATAGACACACACACATATAATTCTCGGTAAGGTCTCAAAATCTTTGCTTTTGATTTTGCTATAAAGTTTTTTTTTTT
Source organism: Marsdenia floribunda (assembly GCA_035583425.1). Lineage (NCBI taxonomy): Eukaryota > Viridiplantae > Streptophyta > Magnoliopsida > Gentianales > Apocynaceae > Marsdenia > Marsdenia floribunda. The sequence goes on along the minus strand of JAXGGT010000031.1, from coordinate 4,863 downwards.
TTTTTTTTTTTTTGGTAAACATTTTGAGATAAAGTTAGCCCATATCAATAGTGCATATTCATATATATATATATATATATATATATATGTATGTATGTATGTATTGGCATGAGATTTGTTTTGATGAAAAGTCTTTTTTTTTTCAATGGGGATATGAGAGGCCATTCCTCTCATAAAAAGAGTGATGCCAACCCCTTTTCCCATATACATGAACGTTCCCAAGAATCTTAAATTATAATCACTTCTTATTCTAATTTTATTCATTTCCCAATAATGGTGAACTCTAGCTATAATTAATAGGTAACATGTTATTATCTAATTAATTTGATTCTTATAATTTTCATGCATGTAAATTTTATAATTATTAATTTCTTCTTATTAATCATAAAAAAAAAAGGGAAAAAAGGAAAGGGAAAGGAAAAAACACACATTAAAGAAAGGAAATAGTAGTGAAAATATTATTCTTGAATATATAATCTTTTTATGTGTAAAATTCTTTCCATTTTTAACTAATTAAAACAAATTTAAAATCTTGATTTTTTTTTTTTTTTTTTTTTTTAAAAAACATGCTGCTTCTCTCTCTCTCTCCCCCCTCCACCTCCACCCTCTTTCTTTTTATGAAATTAGACATTGAAAAAAGACTTGACAACTTCCAAAGTTGAGACTTCACACACACACACACACATATATGTATATATATATATATATATATATATATATGAAGCAAAAACATGCCATGTGCTTTAAGGTAATTTTGATAAAGCAAAAATTGAAATTGAAATAGAGACCATAACCAAATTTGGTTATGGTTAATGAGTAATCTCCAAGATCCTTCCAAGTGTGGTAAATTAAAGATGAATTAATTATGGATATATATATACATATATGGTGGGATAATGATCAATAGAATTCCCCTCACCATTAGTGGGGCCAATCCACCAATTATATATATGTTTTTTTTCTTTTTTTTTTTTTTTGCATTTCTTTTTCTTGCTTTCACACACACACATATATATATATATATATATATATATGTATATATGAACTTGATTTTCTTACCAGCAGTTTGATAGAGACAGTAGACAAGGCTCCTCCCCACCCCCTCCCACTCCCTCTCTCCATCAGCATATACATTTGTATATATAAAGACACGAAACACAAATAACAGACACACAAAATCATTCATAGTACCCTACAACCATACACACATTTCACACCGTGACATGGATTAGACTGAATGAATATACATCCTGTGGTACCTTACATCTAATTAATTTATTAATATTCTAGTTAGCAGTAGCCTTTTTTTTTTATTCACCATATGGTTCATCATGACATTATTAATTAAATTAATATCATCATATAATATAATTTAATTCTACGAAAAACTTAATTATATGTAAAAATAATTTTTAAAGTCGTTTTTTTAAGTTTTTTTTTATTACTATTATTGTTTTTTATATGTACTTTTAATTTTACAAAAAAAAAAAAACTTATTAGATAATTGAGTTTGTTTCTATATATATTTCCATATATATAATACTTCATGTGTCATTGAAGTATTATTAGTTATCAACCACTTGATGCTTAATTTCGTATATATATATATATATGTATATAAGTAATAAACTATATACAGTATTATTTATGTATTTTTATAAATATTATTAAATTATTATGTTCATTGCTTTGAAGTTGAAGCAATATTCCGTTCTTTTTCTTCTGCGTATCCTTGGAAATTCATACCTTTTAAGGTTTATTTTCCCTCGTAAAAAGAGACTTCGCATTTCCAGATATTGATTAAAGTCTCGTGAGAACCATTTCCTTCCCTATTTTTGCCCCTTTTTTTTCAAAAAAAGTTTTTTTTAGTGTGTTTTTTGAAATTGATGTAGTTTGATGGTCCTCCCATCTAAGATACAGGTGTAGGTACATAAGACATAGGTGGTGCAGATCGAGATTCTAAAGTAAACTTCAAAAGAAAATAAAATATTTTTCTTATCGTAAATGAGGAGATATGGGTCTTTACTCGAAGGAGAATAATAGCGTTTTGAATATAGGATTGTGAAATTTCCCAAAAATATCTTGGTGGACATATAGATATATATGTATATATGGCCATATTATTTACATACCAAAAGTTTTTGCCTGGAGTAATGCCATTTTTCTTGAACAGATTAAAATCCAGAAACCCTAATTAAGAACAATTCCGGCACCACTGGCAACTCAAACGCATTGATACAGCATGCTTTTCAAAGGGATATTATATATATATATGTATATTAATTTATTGTAATCTCCTTCTCTGACTATATCTCGCCTTCTTCATAAAAACTTAATTTACACACCACAAGATTTGCTATCTGAAAGAGAATTAATCAATTAGAAAAAAAAAAAAAAAAAAACACGCACACACACACACAATAAGTAGCCAACTTCTTTATTTGTGGTCAAGGAGAAGTAAAAACATCTCATGTAATCTTCCTAGATGTTTGTGTCATAAATATATGACATAGTATCAAGGCAAGAAATAGTAAGGTGAAAATTTAATCCTTTTGAGGGTTTTAACATATATATATACACATGAAATCCTGTGCAAGAGTACTTGACAAACTTTCAATAATCTTCTGATTGAATGTAAAATGGGTTAATGTGGCATGATACTTGCTATATATGGTATAGTTATATAGATATGTACAAGAAAATTACATAAAGACAATTTTTTTGTTTAAAAGAGTAAAATACTTTATTTTGAGAATTATCACAGTCCTACATTAGAATCTTAAACCCCTATAAAAGGGACTTATATTCCTCTATTTTAGGTAAGTACAATTATTTCATTTGCTTTGGAATTTGCCCTAAGTATATATTTCTGACTTAAGTATTGAAGTCTTTTTGGAGGAAACATCACATTCTCC
>JAXGGT010000030.1:52423-82256 GCA_035583425.1 Marsdenia floribunda | reverse complement strand
ATTTGTGTTAAAGTGATGGGATTTTGGTAGATTTAGGCCGGTTCCTGCATTTACTCCGTTTGGGGGATGCGAAATCGACGAACGAGTTATGTATTCGGGTGGGCGAACAGGAGGGTGAGGATGACATCAGGTTGCTCACAGGTATCCGACTATCCGTTGGACAACTCAGAATAAAATACCATTTTTATTTCCAGCCTGGCAAATATGAACATTGATCTGTCAGTTAGTGTCCAAACCAGTACAGTTCATTTTTTTGAAAAATTGAAAAATAGCTGTAGTCCAAATACAGCCTAAAGCATTTTAGACATAAACACAATAACAAGACAGTTGACAAGTGACAACTGAAAAGACCAGAGAGCCCTCCAGCCGATAGAAAATGTGTCCGTCTTAGAACTTCGCGCGCAAGAATCCTGGCCAAAAATTTCTCTAGGGTTCTTACACAGCTTCCTCTTGCCATTTCATTATCTGTGCCAACTTCTCAACTTTCATGGCATGAACCAATCGTACTCGACCCGAAATCACCCACATGCCGGACTCTCTATATATGAACCAATGTCAGCATCCAAACCTATAGCCATGGCAGCTCGTTTCACCGCCGGACTCCGCCTGCTTCGGAGTTACTCTCACCGTCTCTCGCTCTCGCATTCTACTAGAGCTGCTCCGGCTTATTTCTCGGGGCTCCGTAAGGAATGTTCCGAGCTCCGGTTTCTCTCTACTTCAGTGCCTGGGAAAAGGGTGTCGTCGGTAAAGGTGAAGCGACGGGAGACTGAAGAGGGAGGGGATGTTGGAGGGGAAAGTAGTAATAATGGCAGTTTAGTTGCTTCTATGGAGAATGTTGGTGGAGATGGTGAAGGTAGGATTGTTGTTTCGGAGCTTCACAAGGAAGCTACCGAGGCTTATCTTGCTTATGCTATGTCTGTTCTCCTTGGTCGTGCCTTGCCCGATATCCGTGACGGGTTGAAGCCAGTTCATCGGAGAATTTTGTAGGTTAATTTTCATTTGCTTTTCTTCCTTTTGAAATTTACAAGCTTCAAATATCTGAAGCTTCAGAGCTAACACATGCAGCCTAAGTTCTCAAGTAGTTTTTGTACCTTATGCTTTATGAGCAGTAAAGTAGTTTAATTTTGAAATGAGCTTCTTTCTAGTCAAACTCTTAGGAAAAGGACTACCTTTTCCCTTTTGTTATCTGGAAAAAAAAACATTTTTTGTCCTCGAGTTGTAGTTGTACTCTTGCCCTTGCAGAGTTTTGCTTGGATGGACTCATCAGTCCAATCTATTTAAGAAGAAAGCAAAAACTTTTCTCCCTGAAAGTTTCTTACAATGATATACATATATATTTTTCAATTTATATTTTCATTTTTGGTGATATTTTGTCAACTTTGAAGGGTTTCTGAGGTGTGCACGGGTTCCAGGTCTGGAAATTGCCGTGAATTTGAGGATAGCTATAATAACGTGATTAGAGTACAGGATATTATCTAATATTGTACTTCTTAAGATGTTTTTTTAGGGGATAGAGGAAAAAATGGTAGGTGCAAATTTTCTGGGTATCTGCTATAGTATGCACTTTCTTTTTTGGTTCTATACCATTCATATTTGTGGATGTTTAGATAAAGAAACACTACATAGGGATTGCCAAAAGCTCAATTCATTGCAGGTAATCTGGTGCAGCCATCTATGTAGTGGGCTTTCTTTATTTATTTATTTCAGATGTTCATTGAAGTGAAACTTGAGTGCTGGCATCATAAATTCTCTCTGCAGATGCATATGTACTTCATTTTATAATATAAATGTCAGAGTTATTAATGGTTCATTGGTCCAGCTGGCCATCTTCCTTTTTGTTGATAATGGTTACAGTTGTTCTTGTTTTGGCAATGCTTGCATGCTTTCTTCTTTTTTGTTTTCTTTTTTCTCTTAGAGCACTCAATATCCCCACTTTTGTTGAAATTACAAGCTTTAAGTAGCTTGGTTTAACAATTAAAGACCTTTCATACTTATCCCTCAAGATAGGCTTCTCTGTTTCTAGCTTGTGTTTTCCAATATATAATACTCTCAAGTGTAAACCTTCTAATAACACTGCAGCTTTTCTGAATTTCTACTTTTGGTACTTTATCTGCAGATTTGCAATGCATGAATTGGGTCTTTCATCAAGGAAACCTTACAAGAAATGTGCACGAGTCGTTGGTGAGGTTGTACATAGATTTCTCTTTAGGTTTCTTTCTCCACAAAATAAGTAAATAAATAATTCCATAACAGTCCTCAACAAAATTATGTTATTTTCATTCTCTTTTCTGTTTCAATGTTTCTGAGTCCAGGTTCTGGGTAAGTTTCATCCACATGGAGATACAGCTGTCTACGATTCTTTGGTTCGAATGGCACAGGTAATTTTGAAAGTTGGAGGCCTACCCAAATTATCTTATTATGGTGGGAGAAGTTGCTTGAAATGATGCTATTCTGCTTCCACTATATTTACATTGTCAGCTTCTACCTAGTTCTCTTAACATCTGATGCCATTTCTGGATGAGGCTGGTCTTAATTGAATCTTATTTTCTTTTTGGGAGGGGAAGGGGCAGTTTCAACTTTATTTCATTGAAATTGTTCAACCCAAGTGCCATGTGTTTTGTGTTCTAATTCCATGATTTTTTTTTTTTTTTTTTAATTTAAATTATGCTCTCGAATTTTTAGCAACAATTTTCTAGATGTGCATAAAGTATGAAAATCTTCAAGAAAGTTCCTCTTGGTGTGACGATTTACATATCTCCATTTAATTCTAGAAGATAAAGTAGCTGGTGATTTGATTATACCAGCTGAAAATTGCAATGATGATTGAAATTTGTAACTATAGTAGCAACAGTATGGTAACAACTTTCAATGATACAACCAGTTTCCCTATCAATTTTGTCATCTAATGTTCTTTACTCCAAATTCTGGTCATCAAAACATGTTGAAATATGGTATATATGTGGGAGAAAAAAGAGAAGATTTATTAGAGGGAATTATGTCACTCCATTTTCTTATGCAGTCTAAGTTTGCCATTGGTTAACCGTATTGTACTATGTTCACAAAAGTTGTCACATATGTAAAGAGATAATACAATTACGAGTAAGATTTTAGTGATTCTTTTATTTCATTGCAGCAATCTTTATGTGCTTTGTAAACCTTTTTGTGCACTGTGAGTGCATCTAAATTAAAACCTGTGTCTTTATGAGAATAAATTTACCTTTGAAGTAGGTAAATATGGCTTTGCTTTTATGCCTACTTGTGGTAAATTATTGATTCTGGCATTTTCTTGTTGATACACATATTGTTTGATGCTCTGATTCATTTCACGACTTTCAATGACTAATTCTTGGTTGTCCATTTTTTTTGAGAATTAGATCAGATCTGTAAAGCTCTTCCAGTAAAGTTTTAAAATGCAAAATTTCAAAAGTTGAATGATTAGCCATGTAGTGCGGCTATGGGAAATGGGCTTTTTGAGATATCCTAAAGAGTGTCCATTTTTGTACCACTCATTTCAGAATCATTTTTGACCAACTCTGCCGTAAAGGTGTTGGTTGCAATATGTGATTATGTTAGGCCTATGATTTTTTTAGATGTCAATCCTGATTAAAAAGTCAGCTGTGAGTTCAATATAAGAAGGTTATGGCTACTTCAAAATGACTTCTAGGAACAATTTATACATTGCTTTCTGGATGGTCCTGTTTCTGCAGTTTTTAAAACGTGAAATCTGTTTGAAGATGATAGAAAAAGTTCCCACTCGATTTACAGCTCACTTTTATGGTACTCTTAATGGAGTAGACTAATCTTAGTTTTTATAAGAACATACATGTTCTTGTTTCATCTTGCCACTCTGTACATCTTAAGTGGGTAGAGATCATTTTCTTTTGTTCTGGAATTTGTATAATATTGTAGTCTGATGACTTTCTTGATAATTTTGTTTTAGCTCTCTATGTTGGTTATCATATTTCTCTAACTTGCACAGTTTTCTTCTTAACTCCAGGATTTCTCCTTGCGTTGTCCACTTATTCGAGGTCATGGAAACTTTGGTTCTATTGATTCTGATCCTCCTGCTGCAATGCGTTACACTGAATGCAGACTGGAAGTAAGTTGATTTTGGATGCATTTTGTCTGTTGCTGGTCTTAATTTTGCATTTGTACTTTATATTAGATGCTTTGTGGATTTTTTTTTTTGTTGAATGCCCAATGATTATTCTACTGTATAACTAATTTTTGGGGTGAAGTTGAATCCCTTGTTTTTACGTGTGTGGTTGTGTCCTGTGGTTTTGCCTGAGCTGAATCAGACTGAACCTAGCTCTCAGATGCTTATGCATAAGCCACGTTCAAGCTTGACAATAGCCCTAAACTAAGGGTCAGATTTGACTCAAATGTTTTATTCGAAGGATGAATCAGGATAGAAATAGACAGTATCAAATTTGAATTCATGCAGAAGTTTGAAAATTAAGTAAAATAAAAAATCTGGTCAATTCCTACTGCATTACTTAGTCTCCTTTTGCTACCATCATATTTTCTGCCCCTGCCTCCATTTTCTACCTTGCTTTTTCTTCCCAAGCAATCAAACTATCGCCAGTGATCCTATATTAGATCTCCTTGTCAGCATCTTCTCATTATTCTTTTGTCTCTTATACCTTTCTCTTCCTGCTACTTCTCCATTAGCATTAAAATTTCACTTGGTCATTCTACATTTGTGGAACTCTGTATGGATGTGAGGCCTTGGAAAGGAAATACGAGAAACACTACGGGTGGCAAAAGGTGAGACTTGAATGGCCTGATGTAGTTGAGAATATTTTGCAGAGACGTGTAATGTACAGGTTATATATACATATAAAGATTAAAATTTGGGACTTTCTTTAGGAGAATGGCCTTAGGCATCAAGAGTCTCCACAGCTTCGGTGGGGGGAAAAAAAAAAAGTGACAAGGTTAGGACTGACTTCATGCTTTATTCTTGTCCTGCTATTTTAAAAAGCACGGAGAGACCTCAACTCTGTCACAAGTCTAATCAAACTCCAATTTGCATATGTGTGTATGTATACTGATGGATGTGTTAGGTTCACAAATGAATCTACTTTTGCATGCTTATTAAGCAAACGGTTAGAATTTTGTCAAGTGTATTACAAAGACTTCTCTATTAGAGCTATCTTCTGCATCCTTTAGGACTTACTATGAGTTGGCTTCACAAACTAATCAGTTCTTGCATCCTTATTAAGCAAACAGTTAGAAACTGGCCAAGTGTATTGCAAAGACTTTACTTCAGAGCTATCTTCTTCATCCTTTAGGACTTACTCTAGAGGTTATCTAGAACTTCATTTTTGGTCTATTCTCTTCATTTTCAACTGTAGAGTTTTAAGTGCACTTCTCAGATTATAAGCTTCATTTATGCTGATTTCTAAGATTACTATTTACTGGTGGTCTTTTTAGTTTTGTGTTTTCCTCGAGCAATTTGAATACCATTGGAGTTATTCTCTGAGATTTTTTTTTCCCTCTCTCCCTAGGCACTCGCAGAAGCAATGCTATTGGCTGACCTTGAGGAAGATACGGTAAGTATTCTTCTGCTTTTTCTCAATGAACACTCCTGTGCAACTTTTAGCTTGTTGGATCTATAAACATGTGTTTTTTTTTTTTTTTTCCTCTTTCCCTCCCTCTATTTTCTTTTCACTACTTGTTTCTTGTACACAGGTTGATTTTGTTCCAAATTTTGATAACTCTCAAAAGGAACCATCATTACTTCCTGCTCGCTTGCCTAACTTGCTGTTGAATGGTGCTTCTGGAATAGCTGTGAGTTTCCTATCTTAATGGTTCTATCTCTTGCTCTCTTTCTCTTCAACACTCTTATTGGTAAAATCTAGTTAAAACTTGTCCTCTATTTTCACAGAGTATGCAGTCCATATCAAGAAAAACTTAAAAGTCTTTTAACTTGATATGCTCATGCTTGAAATTCTAATTTGTTCTGTGTTAGGTTGGAATGGCGACGAACATCCCTCCACATAATCTTGGGGAGTTGGTTGATGCACTCTCTGTGTTGATCCATAACCCAGAAGCAACAGTATGTATTATAATTTCTGCATACACTGTCATTTTTCTTGTCAAGAGAAGTTTTAAACTTTTATTTCCCTGTCTCCTATGTACTTCGTAGAATGGTAAATCAAAACAGACCTACAGTGTAAATTCATTGTATTTCACCTTATCTTGTACTCAACTTGCTTAAGACACATTGGCTTTTCTTGGGATGGGAATAAGTGATTCTTGAGAACCCACTACTGCTCAATGTAAAAACAAGAACTGGAATAATCCTCTATCGCTGGACTCTACTTGGCCCCAGTTTTTAATAACCGTGCTTTTATCTACTGCTATATTCTAGCAGCATCCAGTATAAAAAGGATGATCAACAAATACAATGTGACTGAAGACAATATTTGTTTCAAAGTAGTGTATTGTGTTTATGAGTCAGCCTCTTCATTTGCAATATTTGCTGCATCTGCAGGAAACAATATGGGACGGAATAAAGATAGAACTAACTTGTAAATAGAAAAATATCTTCTCACATGATTATTCTCTGATTCTGACTGATCATTAAGGTTCCAGACTAGGAAATTTGCTTGGATTTCAACAAAAGGAGGCAGGGATTTATTGAAAAAAAATATCTTATCCACCTAAATTTTCTTGGCTATATTACCAAGTTTGCATCTGCAATTTGATTTTGTTTGTTGGTATTACTATGAATGTCAAAGTCTGCAATATTCTCTATGATGAATAATAAGGATTAATTACCTATCTTTGCCTTTTCTTTTGGCTCTGAATATTCTATGGTAGCTACAAGAACTGCTGGAATACATGCCTGGGCCAGACTTCCCAACTGGAGGTATAATAATGGGTAACTTGGGGTAAGTGCTTCTTGTCTTATCTGTCTCTGAAAATACTTTCAGTACATGTAGAGTAAAAGACACACATGGAAACTATCATGCACATGATGATTTCTTTGCATGTGGTGGTAGCTAATGTGAAGATATACTGACTGCTCCTATAATATCTTCATGCTGTTAAGTATCTTAGAAGCATACCGGACTGGAAGAGGACGTGTTATAGTAAGAGGAAAGACTGATATTGAAGTAATTGATTCCAAAACAAAGCGTACAGCAATTATTATCAAGGAGGTTTTCATCTGTCTCTTTCGTGGTGGAATTGCTCTGAGATTTGTATTTTTCCTTTTAATATAACAGTTGCTGTTACATTGACTCTTCCATTCTGTATTTATTTTTGTAATGAAACAGATTCCATATCAAACCAACAAAGCATCTCTTGTTGAAAAAATTGCTGATCTTGTAGAGGACAAGGTACCTTTACTATTATTCATTCCCACTTCCCCTAAATTTTGATCTCTAAAGGTAATCTGTGTATAGTGGATTTTTAGTTTTCTAAAGTATTATCCTTCTTTTGCTTTTCCATCTTTTTCTTGATATGTGAAGCATTCCAGTGTGATGTTCTGCTCAAGTTTTTCCTCTTTAATATTGGAGGGGATGTATAGTCTCATTTATGTTAGTGATTTGTGGTAGTATGCTACATATTCTTTTCATTTTTGTGATCCTGGCACCTTATGGTCATTACCCAATCTCATACCTATTTGACTTCAGGAGTGGTTGCTGATTCAATTTCTGTCATCCTTTGCATTTTTGTGCATTTCCAGAACAGTTTGCATTGAACCAATTTGAGTTTGTATTGATATTTATGTTAAATGATCCACATGTGTACATATTTGGCCTCGAGGAGAATTGTTTATTATTACATGTCTCTTGGAGGTAAAACTCAGAAATTGCCTGTGTGCACCATTTGTCTTGATGCTAGCCTGTGCTTTGCTGCATTGTTTTTCCATCGTAGCCTTGTAGTCTGTGATGGTACCTGCTTTCTTAGTTTCTTCTGCCAATGATATAAGATACCTTTATCATTAGCTTAATTTGCTATTATTCTTGGTTTGTGTTGCATATATATGAACCTTGATTTTTGCTCCTGATGTTGACTGGTGTATCTTACCAATTCCTTTTTCTTTCTTATGTGGGTAGCTGAAAGGTAGAAAATTCTGCTCTTTTGCATTTATGGAGGCTGAAGCAATTGAAAGGAGTTTTTCTTTTAAAGGATATTCCAGAGTGGTGTCAAATTTGGGTTAAGGACATAACAAATTTCCTTGCATTCTTCTTTCTATTGAGTATTACTCAATAAATGGTATTCACTTTTCCATTTTCCCCGAGTGGACGGAGGTTTCCTTTTGGTTTTCTCCTGTGGTAAAGAAACAGATATGCTACTTAGATTTCTTAGTAGTAGGGTAATTTCATGATGTCACATTCATTCATTTTTGGGGTTTTGTTGAAGTTACTAGAAACAAGTGAAATGAGTTATTGGCTTTTCCCTTGTTGTAGCCATTTTGGGTCAGTAAATTTGGGTCAGTAAATTTGGCTGTTGTTTGAGCTTGTAGTATTTTTGGTGTGCAAAATTTCTGCTTTTCTTCTATTTCTCTCTGGCAGAATTGGTTCCGCACTTAGTCTTCATTGTCTTCGTATTCTTCTTCTGTTTCAGACTTTGGAGGGTATAAGTGATATTCGTGATGAAAGTGACCGGACTGGAATGCGTATTGTAATTGAGGTATCAAATCAGACAGTTGTTCTTGTAATCAATTTGCTTTTAGATTTTGGGATTAATGATTTCCTGTCTTTCTGTCTTCCAGCTTAAAAGGGGATCAGACCCATCAATAGTTTTAAATAATCTGTATCGTCTTACTGCCTTTCAGTCCAGTTTTAGCTGTAACATGGTGGGGTGAGTTTATTTTTTTGCCCCCCCTCTGCATTAGTAGCAGAAGCTCTATTTTTTTATTTTTTTTTTTTTTTTAACTCTTCATCATAACTTAGGAATGTAATTTGTAACTTGATTCCTTTGAGGTGTTTTATAGGCACGGTTTAACATGATTTTCACTGTATCTAGTTGCACTGAATTCCTCAAGGATGGCATGCTTAACACCTTAGCAATAAAAGATTAATCATGACTGCAACTTTCGTATTCAAGATATATATTCTTACTAGTCATTCCCCTTACCAGAAGAGAAAATGTGGAAACGCTTCTTGTGTAACAATCCATTCATTTTATAAACATACGATTTGCATTTTATCCTTGACTTCATAATTGTTACAACTGCTGTTTCTCATCATTTTTTTTTTTTTTTTTTTGTATTTTTGGTGTGTCGCAGCATATTTAATGGTCAACCTAAGCTGATGGGCTTAAAGGAATTACTTCAGGTGATTACTTCTTAGTAAGGTTTTTGGTAGTTGTCGTACTTAAATGCATAAATACAAATTACATGCATATTTAGGACATTTCTACTGTGGTTTTTTTATTGATATTTGACTTGTTCCATTTCATCTACTTTCTTTTTTCTGGTTAAGCCTTTTCACTTGTGCATGAGAAGAGTAAACTGTGCATTTTTTGAGATATAGCTCTTTCAGAAATATCACATAAATTTTATTGCTTCATTTGACTATTGATATATTCATAACCTTTTCTTTCTATCTTTTTTCTTGATGTGTCTTGTACTAGCTTTCTTTGTCATGATTCAAAAACAATGCTTGTTTTGGGAACCTGTAAGTTGTGTGAAGAGGAAACTCTGGTGATTGTGTTGTTCATAGAACTTTTATTTGGATTTATATTTGAAAGAGAGGGAAGACTTTTTATGCCCGTAAGTCCCTCCTTTAGGTTTCCGGAAAAAAAGCTTAAGTTGTCCAAGTTTGATAGAGGCCTGTGATCTCACATTTTTGCATTAACATTACATTGAGAAGTATACTCAGTGGGGTTAAACCGTTATAAGCATGTCATTCCATTTCCATGCAAAATATCTATATTTTGCAGACTCATCCTGTTAACATGATTCCGGAATTTGCTATTTTTGATGTGAAAGCAGAAAATATACCTTTGAGTCTTGAGGCTTGATTTTCACCTTGCTTGGTGAGAAACTCCTTGCTACCGTTCTCATATTCCATAGGTGTACTTGCATATGTTGTATAACATGTTTCAAAACTATCTAATATTCAAGGTCTCTGCAGGAGATCCTTTTTTTTTTTTTTTTTTTTTTAAATTTCCTTTTCCTATGTATACACAGTGCATTAGAAACAATGCCATTTATAGGACATTATGTGCATAATGAAATTCTGAATCCGGAGTCGCTATATCTTGCTGTATTTTGTAGGAGAAACATTAATCTGCATGTTAAAGAGTGTTGTTAAGCCATTTTATATACAATATAAATTTATATTTCATTTCTTTTATTTTCTTGAACAGGCATTTTTGGATTTTAGGTGCTCTGTGGTTGAAAGACGTGCAAGGTTCAAGCTCTCTCAGGCTCAAGATAGAAATCATATTGTTGAGGTAGTGAATAACTTCTGAAAGTTTGTTTATCTGGATTTAATTACTAAGATAAGTGTTTCTATATATGTACTTTCTCTAAACTTGTAAACATTTATTGTATTTGTGCTAATTGCTTAACTTGCAACCTGATTCCTTTGTTCAATTTCTTTATTCTTAAACCAAAACAAATAGAAGACTCAGTTCACAATTTTAAAGTTAATCACTTCTGTAACCTTTGTTGATATGGTGGTTTACTGTGTAGCAGATTTACCTTTCTGTCTACTGACCTTTTTCGTTACCATATACACTGTCCTTTTATGATCATTTCATTCGGTTTTGGACTCCTGATGATTTTAGGGTATTCTTGTGGGGCTTGATAATTTGGATGAGCTGATTGAAATAATCAGAAAAGCTTCAAGTAATACTGTGGCAGCAGCTGAGTTGATGAAAGGTACTTTCTTGTTAATTCTTAGTTTGGGTGTCATCTCTCTCTCCACCACATAGATGCATAAAATAGTTGGCCAGGGTTTGGGGACTAAAAAATATTTTTACTTCTTCACTGACCAATGAAGATTCTCAATGATGCAAAAGAGAAAATATCCATAGATTAAATAAATAAGAAAATACCTGTTACCTTATTTGATGAAAATCATAAATATGGGTAGTATTTATCATAGTATAGTTAAACCTCTCAAGTCACTTATATATTGTTAAAAAAAAAATACAATGCCAGAAATTTAGTAACTTTATATAAGTCTTCATGTCTATGGTATGATGTGGATGGCATACTCCTCATTGTGTATTTGCGATCTTATAATTCCGGTTATCAAATGGTGATTGTAAAGGATTCTTTGACAATTATGCTTGTTCATCCCCCTAAGAAGTTGTTTGTGCTATGCCCAATCTAAGCTATTACTATCATGCCCCAAGCCTGGTCAAGCATGTGATTTAAGCTTAAATCCAACATATGGCAGTTAGAACCTGCAAAGTTTTCCTCACAAGTCCAAGGTTTATATGATTGGTGTAAAAAATTTGCTTCACCTGGATTAAAACTTCAATTTGAAATCTAAAATAATGTCAACATTCTAAATGATTCAAATTAAAAGAAATTAAAGAACCAAACTAATGAAATACACACATAAGGAGAATAAAAATTCAAATCATATCAAATAAAAATATAAATTCTCCAATGATGTTCGTCCTAACAGTCATTTAAATTTTTGAAGTTGTCATAAGATATCTGAATCTGCAAGAGAGTGAAAGTGATACCACCTGAAAATTAATGACTCTGCTCATATATATTAAATGGTTTATTGAGAAAGCTCACAGAACCATGTATAAAAAAAAAATGGAAGAAGAAAAAACTAAATCAGCAAACAGAACTTTCTCATCAAATACATATCTTTAGAATTAGAACATGGCTTGGTCAGTTGGCCTTGTATACTTCTGTTAGGCTGGCCAGACTAACAGAATCTTGTTTGGCCTTTTTGGCTTTGTTCTATGTCTTTCAGGCTGATTCATGGTGGAACATGTTCTTCCAACTTATGCAAACGACAAAGTTAATTCAAAACTTATACAAAAAAATTGTTATAGACAAATCTCAACATTTATCAAAAAGTAGTTTCAGTAAATGGAGGAGAATATGACAATTGCTCACGTCTTGAATCCTAACTAACTCATATCTATATGTGGACATCATTTCCACACTCTAATCAAACAAAATCAAAATTCTAAATCATCAAACAATGAGCTCTAATATAGCACCAAATAAAGTTGGCCTAAAAATATCTTAATTGACTGGTTGGTTTGACCATCACATTTACTCAGTTTGCCTGCTCTCAGAATTCAATATATAAGATTATCAATATGGCGCTCATGATTTCTAAAGTCTATATGGAAGGCAAGTTTGTTTAGGGAAATTCTCCATTGCTGCAAAGGGGTCACAACCCAATATTCTTTCTTTGCTGAACTTCCACTGAAGAAACCTTGCCTATATTTTTGTTATTTATTTACTTATTTATTTATTTTTGGTACTTTGGGATTCTTAAATTGCCCAAAAGAACTTTGAGATGTGTGCGTGTGCTTTGCTTGATGGGATAGTCTATTTTCAACTCAACTGATGTTTCTATGTATTTTATTGTGAAATTTGCCTATAATAGTCTGGAAATTTTTTTTCATTTATATTATCCTTATGTACTTAAAAATGTTCTTTCCGGTATCATTGTATTCTCTTTTGTCATGTAGAGCATTAAAACCGAAGTCCCATATGAATCAAGTCCCAGAATGTTAATCCTTTTCATACAGTGTCCCGTTGAGCTTCTGATGGCCTCGAGAATAAAAAGGATTTTCCATGTCAAATCATATCAATGCTTGGATTGGTGTTATTTTGAAGTTCAATTCTAATGTTTACCTTTTCAATTTTTAGGTTTAATTTGTGTTGGAATGGCGTGTAAGTACATAGAAGGGATAAAAAATTCTTCAATCTCATTTATTTAGTTAATGTTGGTCCTCTATTTCTGTGTGGTTTGGCTTTTTGTCCACATGCCTTTGATGCCACCTTGGATGGAATTACTCTTTGTTATGTTCTATAACCATTTGAACTTTATATTGAATAGTTTTGGTGGCAAGAAACAACAGGTTAATGATGATATTTTGACATCTTATTCCATGTTACAGAGTTTAATTTGTCCGAGAAACAAGCTGAAGCCATATTGGACATAAGCTTGAGAAGGCTCACACTACTTGAAGTTTGTCATAGTCTTATCTTTTAGCTTAAAATTTTACATTGCCACCTTGCATGAGTCACATTTCAATGAGCATATGTTAAATGGATCTTTTATTTTGCAGAGAAATAAATTTGTTGCTGAAGGGAAGTCATTGATGGGACAAATTTCTAGATTAGAGGAACTTCTGTCAAGTAAAAAGAGAATCCTGCAGGTAGTGTTGCCATTTAACTGTCTTTACACTTCTCTTTTTCAATTTCTGTATGTTATATATTTTGTTCATATCAGTGGTGGATAATTTGCTGCCCCTTTTTGTGATGATCTACCAGATTAAATGATTCATCAATTTCATTGTTTCTATCCATCCCAGTTGATTGAAGAGGAAGTTGCTGAAATAAAGAACAAGTTCTCCACCCCAAGGCGTTCAACATTGGAAGATACTGACAGTGGACAGCTTGAGGAGATAGATATTATCCCAAATGAAGAAATGCTCTTGGTTGGTAGCTTCACACTTTATTTATGATCTGAAAGCCAACACTATATTCAATTGTCACTGATAAAATAGTTCAATTTCAGGCAATTAGTGAGAAGGGTTATGTCAAGCGGATGAAGCCTGATACTTTTAGTCTACAGAACAGGGGAACTATTGGTAAATCAGTGGGAAAGCTAAGAGTAAATGATGCAATGTCTGACTTTCTTGTTTCCCGTGCCCATGATCATGTGCTCTATTTTAGGTATAGCTAATCATCTAGTAGAATTGTCGTTGTAGGGTTCTTGTCTTCTTGATGCAAGGATTTTTGCACTTGCCGACAACACAGATGTTGCAAAAAGTGCTTCTTTGATTTATTGTCTTCTCGTGTTTGATTTATTTACATTATTATTCTTCTAAAAATTTGGTTGAAAGAATTCTTTCTGTATATCTTTTATATTTTTCCTTGTCATCTTTCCAAATTTTGCTAGTGATAAGGGAACGGTTTACTCAGCTCGAGCATATAAAATTCCTGAATGTACACGGGCTGCTGCTGGGACGCCACTGGTTCAGGTATTTGTCATTTTATTAATTGAAGAGAATCAAGGGGATTTTGCCACCTACTTAAGGATTCTAAAGCATGGGTAAAATAGATCCTAAAGACAAACCTACTTTACAACTAGGTAGAAGTTTTCTGAAGTTATCTTTCTTTGATCGATTTTCAACTTCCTTTTGATATTGAATTCAGATCTTGTCATTATCTGATGGTGAGAGGGTAACTTCCATTATTCCTGTAAGCGAGTTTGCTGGAGACCAATATCTTCTAATGCTTACTGCAAAAGGCTACATCAAGAAAGTATCTTTAAGTTATTTCTCATCTATTAGATCAACAGGAATCATAGCAATTCAATTGGTTTGTATGCATTTCCTTCAGTATTTGGATCAATTGTGTATCCTGTAAAATTTAGCTTGACAGTGGTATCTGATTCAACAGGTGCCTGGTGATGAATTGAAATGGGTAAGGTGCTGTACAAATGATGACCTTGTTGCCATGGCGTCACATAATGGAATGGTTATTTTGACTTCATGTGAAAATGTAAGTTGTTAAAGACCTACAAGTAGATAAATGAGATACGGTGGGGTTCTTTTTTGTCTTTATTTGGCTTTGATGATCCTAAAATAGATTTTTATCGATTTGAATTCTCAGCAGTATTTTGACATTTCAATTTCTGTCTTTAGTTTCTTTCTTTCTATATTCAGGCTTCATTGTTTCCATTTTGTGTGAGACATTTGAGTTTGGACTTCTGGTGTTTGGATTGGTCATTGATTTTTATGGCCTTGTTTCTTATGTTATTTGTAAATGTCTTAATAGCTTATGTGATTTGCAGAAGCGGGGCCCTTTTTGTTGGTCTAAGGGCCCATAGCTTTTCTCTTAAACTTTGTTGTGATCTCCATAAGAGGGTTAGATAAACTTTTCATTAGGGAGCCCTTTTGGTGGATGATGAGGCCCAGGTCCAGCCACCAGTAGGGGTTTGACTTTGTACCTTGCTTCCCTTGTTCTTAGTCCTACCATAAGAGTCTGAATCTCCATTTTTCTTGGGGTCGTTCTGGGCTTTACCATCATGGGTCACTCAGGGGCTAGTTTTCTTAGTGGGATAGGGGATGGAATTAATTTTTTCTTTCAAGACTGTTATCATCATCAAGTTCAGCTTCATCTTCCAGATCTTGCAAGATTGAGAATCTGGATGAACTTCATAGCCTACTGTAGCTAGGGTCTGCCAAGCAGGAAATTTTACCAAGTTCTATTCTTGAACTTGTGGCTGGTCAACTGTCTTCCCCCTTACACCATTTTCTATCTCCTCTCAATTTCTGGCATTGTTTATCCCGGGTTGCTTGTTCCTCCAGCTTCAGTGGTGCCTTATTCTCCCTTTTTTGTTTTCTTCTGCCATTGGTGGGCGTTCTCCAAGGTCCAAAAGGCCCAGTTTAGTCACATGAGGAGGTTGATCATGTTGAATAGTTTGAGTCTGATAGGCACCTTCCAATGTTTTGGCCATATTCCTCACATTGAAAGCATGTCATGTGCTGGCTTTCATACTCTACTCCTTGATTGTGACCTAAGAGCTAGATGGAAGGTTTAAGTAGTCTAGCCAGGTCTTAACTCAATGCAGGCTCTGGCATATTCTTACAAGAAGCTTTGTGGTTGTTGAGTCTACCTGAGAAACCTTGGGCAACACATTCCCTATTTGAGTGGCACTGTCACATCAAATAATTTAATAGGAATGCCAGAAAAATACTCAGCAGGTGGTCAGAGTGGCTTACATTTAGACACTGAGATGGTGACTCCAAATAACCTTGGAACCCTCTTCCGAAAATCAGATATAATATTCTTGTGAATTTCTTAGAAGCCTTTTTCTCCAAACATCAGTTCCCATCCCCATTTTAATTTCAGTAGGTCTCTTGTTTATTGATCGAGAGCTTTCGGACTGATTGATTTTCCCCCACAATTTCAAAACTAATGCTTTCTTTAAATGGCCTCCATAGTTGTTTGTATTGGTCAACTGAGCATAACGGATTACACCCTGTTTATTTAGAATTTAGGCAGAACC
This sequence comes from Marsdenia floribunda, assembly GCA_035583425.1. Classification (NCBI taxonomy): domain Eukaryota; kingdom Viridiplantae; phylum Streptophyta; class Magnoliopsida; order Gentianales; family Apocynaceae; genus Marsdenia; species Marsdenia floribunda. The sequence goes on along the minus strand of JAXGGT010000030.1, from coordinate 66,063 downwards.
AAAGACAATATAGGACTGGGAAGAGGCTTCATTTTCGGTTGGTTCTGGCTCAGCACTCCCAGCAGAGTCCTGGCCTAGCCGGCATTTGTATTTCTTTACATTCCTTTGGAGATCAGTCTCTTGCTGGAAAGAGTGAGGTCCACACTTTGGTTGTTAAGCACTCCCGGGCAGGGTCTGGGAGTAGAGAGAATGCAATTTTTTCTCTTTGTGAAACTTCGGGTTCCCTTTTGTCTTTATTTGGTTGTGATGATCTGGAAGTCGAATTTTCCCCACTTGATATTTTAGTGGTCTTTTGGCGTTTCAGTTTCTGCTTTTGATTTCTTTGTTTATTCATTATCCAATATTCAGGCTTCATTGCTAATAAAAAGATTTCCATTGGGTGAGACATTAAGCTTGGACTCAGTGATTTGAATTTGTAACTGGTATTTTATAACATTGTTTCCAGAAGTTATTTGTGATGATCCAAATGGCTGTGGTTTAAGATGAAGCCCAAAATAAGAATATTTTTTCTTCAATTTTGAGCTTGATGGAAGGACCATGGATTAAATATAAGTATGGTCATCATGTTTGCTGCCTCAAATCTCTTATTTTAAATTCTGTGTTTTTTTTGGGGCAAATTTTGAGCTTTTTTTTTTTTATATTTTAGAGAAGGTTAACTTCAAAGGACTGCAAGGACATTGCTAGTTAGAATTATAAATTACTCGATCTGATGATTCACCAATATTGCAGTTCTTCCACCGTTATTTTCATCTTCCTTAATTGCCAAACTGTATACTGTATTTTGCACCCTCCTTGGAAGTGGTGGTTTCTTTTTTACGATCTTCTTTTAGCTGGATCTGTTTAATACAATGGTGTTTACATTTTGTACAATTGCAATGTTGATTAATTTTGACTTGAATGTATTTCGAGGAGTGTTGTGCTTGCAGTGACAGATTGCATAACTCTAAGCATTCCAGAGCCTCCATCTGTCATGCTCAAACAAAAAGATACTAGATCATGTACTTATTTGGTTCTTAGGGCATTTTTTTACTGAGGATTTACTTGGTTCTACCTTTTGTCTTCTTTTTTTTTTTTTTTTTTTTTGTAGATTAGAGCTCTTGGAAGAAATACTAGAGGTTCTATTGCCATGAGACTGAAAGGAGATGATAAAATGGCTAGCATGGACATCTTTCCAGCTGGTTTGCGTAAAGAATTGGAGAATGACAAGTAATTCTCATTTTATGCTTCTTCATATGGGTTAATGCTTCTTACCAGCTCATTATTTTTCTTACTGTTGTTAGGTCTTGTACTTAAGAATACATTACAAGTTTCTTCCAGATACATGATTTATCCGCTCCCCCTCTGTCCCAAATCTACTTCTTCCTGTGTATGTGGTTAAATATTGGTTTATTGGTCATACATCGTCCTTTCCTTGCTACCTTAGGATGCCAGGAAAATAAACAAAAGGAAACAACTTTTTTTGGTGCTGCTTTATCGTAATCCCTCTACTCTTGAGCATTTATGTGCGTCATGTTTGGTATGAAATCCACTAATTATGTGTATATAGATCTCACTAAATAAGTTCTGTATCCAACTTTAGTACTATTAATCTTTAATTATACTCAGTTATAAATCAATCAGTTATGCATGCAAATAATATGTTGAAGCTTATTGCTTAAATCATCATTTGTACTCATTAAGGTTTTAGTCATCCAAGTCGTATGTGCCTAAGACGCTAAAGGCTGTATCATTTGGTAGCCAAACCATACTGGTGTGTATAGAAAGATGAAGATAATATCACAGTCATTCCTTGTTGGAACTATCATTTAGAAAATTCTACATTAGAACAAGAAATAAAAGAGTGGCTACTATAAATTGCTTTGATCAAAGAGAAGAAAGGGCACAAACATATTTTTCTTTCCTGATGGGTCTATTCTTACTTCTCCCAGCTCTTAGCATTGGGGTTCAGATAGAGAACTTGAACAAATATGTCTAAACAAAGAAGGATTTTCATAACCCTGCTTGTACACAACTGAGGTGACGTGGATCCACCTGGTTCTTCTTCGGCTAATGGGACCTTGATCTTGAATCCTTAGCACAATCTTTTCAATAGGAACCTCAAATCTTAGAATTGGAAAATAAGCTAGTCTTGAGCTGGTAGCAATTACTTTCTGAGTAGAATAGGTCACAACCCAGATTCCAAAGAACCTGATTTGGTCAAATTAGGAGCTAGTTCATTACAATTTATCAAGCCTTCGTTATCTATTATATACACTCTGTTTGGGGTTTGGGATGTGTCTGGATTTTAGTCTGCACCATATCTAGTGTTGCACTAATTAAGACTGGCAATCAATCTTTAATTATTTTCTCTAAAACAAACTTTCGTTCTCAATAATTCTTGCTTTGGTGGATTTGGTGCTTGTTAAATTTTATAGAATATGCTTTTGTTTATAATCTTTTCAACTTTCTAAAGCCTTCATTTTCTGAGCTAGCATTCATATCTTCTATTTGTAGTCAATGGCATTACTACTACTGTGATAAACCTATTTCTGCTTTGATAAATTTGGAAACAGTGGCAAAGGCTCAGGAGGACCATGGTTACTATTTGTGTCTGAGAATGGCTACGGAAAGCGGGTTCCTCTAAGTAATTTTCGTAAGAAAGCTTTGAATAGAACTGGTTTAATTGGCTACAAGGTATGCATGGTTCAGAATATGGGGAAAGTGGGTTAGCAATTTTTATTTTTGTTGGAGAGTGGAAAAGACAAACGTTGATGTTTTCTCCCATTGCATTTTAGCACTTTGATGATCTAATGTCTTTGACATCTTGGACAGTTTGCTGCTGAAGACAGGCTGGCAGCAGTATTTGCGGTTGGATTTTCCATGGGAGGTTAGTGTATATGTGTTTTATTTGTTTGATTTTCATATATAATTTCATGGCATTTGTTTGATTTACAATGAAGTTGTTCTCATTCTTATCTGCAGAAGATGGTGAAAGTGATGAACAAGTTGTCCTTGTGAGTCAGAGTGGGACTGTAAACCGCATAAAAGTGCAAGATATATCCATTCAATCTCGATTTGCCAGGTTAAAAATCAAGAACTTCCGTCGTGTCCTTTCCATGTTTGAAGCTGACTTTCTTGATAAAGTATCAAGCAGAAGCACACCTTAAAAATACAAAATTTCTTGCTCTGCTTACATCCTGGCTGATAGAACTACAAATATAATCTGTTTAGAACAATTGGTTTCTGCTCTTTGATCACTTGAAATTAATCAAACTTTAAAATTTCTACCGCACCTTAAAAATGTTAGATAATGCAATTATCAGCAGTTTTAACTTATATTTGCACAACAAAAACTAGGATTGCACTGATTTGGAAGTGTAACCTCCTAATCTTTTACATAACCCTTTCTAATTTGCACGTACATCTTTCTCTAGAGGAGTAATATTGATGCGGTTAGAGCATGCGGGGAAAATTCAATCAGCTTCGTTGATCTCTGGATCTGCTGACCCTGAAGAGGTCGAGGCTACAGTGGCTGCAGCGTAGGAAGTGCCATGGGGTTGTAGAAACATATACAAACCAGGTTACAACATTGGTTATAATTACGCTGACATTTTAGCTATCCGTAAATATTACAAAGATAATAATCTCATCTTTTGCTCCCTAATTATGGAAAGGGGTAACATGCCCCTTTCCTACAGAATAGTTAGGCAATGAATTCTTTGGTCATTTATTTGATTTGAGGTGTCTCTATTTGACTTATGCCAATCACTCTTCTACTTTGCCCCATTTATTCTCATTTGAAAATTGTAATGGGGTGGATCTTAACTTTGTTTTATATAGTTTTTCAACAGAGTTTTGTCCACTAAAACTGTTTAGTGAAGGAGTTGCTACGTTTTTATCTATTCATTTTACGTACGCCAGCCCTTGGTTGATTTGGCCTGTTTCTCTCTTTGGCTGTAGACGCCTGCACTTTTTTTTCCTTTTCCTGTCTTGTCCTATACACCTAAAGAGGCTTTCTTAGGTGGGTTAAAAACCCAGAATGACCCCTCCGGCGTTTAGCTAACTTTCCATCTTTATATTGGATGTGCTTTTGGTGACCTGGTATATTAATTCAGGTACCAGGGGAAATTTATGGGTGGAAACTTTTATAATTATTAGGAAAGAGCACGGCACGTGTTTAATGTTGTAATTATATTGTAATATTTTAATTATTAATTTCATATAGTACAAATATATAATATTGAATTGGAAAGTCGGTGAATTTGGTATCTAATGTTTATGATTTTTAGTGTGGTTGATTTTTTTTTAATTTTTAATTTAGTAAGTTTTCAATATATAATAAATTGATGTATTTGGTCATTTTCTTTATAGAGTTTATTATTTGGACAAATTAATTTTGTTGAGAAAAAAAAATTAAATGTACACCAATTTATTATATATTAAAGACTTATTAAATAAATTTTTTTTAAAAAAAAGACCAGTCACACCAATGATGGAGGATCAAATTTACCAATTTTTCTAATGGATAATGTTCTAGTAAGGTATAAGATTTAACAATTTTGATACAAAACAATATTATACTTAAAACTTTATTGAGTCCTCTAACAAGAAAGATATATGTATATTTCATGTGTTTATTGGTGTATTAATCATAATCTCTTGAGTAAAGCATCGTTCATATAAATTATCACCAATTACAAAATATTACTAAAATATTATTTCATAAAATTTAGTATGAATAAAATTTTTATACCACTGTCAAAAGAATTTGCATTTAAATTGCAATTAAATCGTAGGTTTTACTGGGAAGCATGTTTTCTTGAACCAAGAGAAAGAATAGAAATTAGATGATTATTAAAAGATTTTTGAAATTTCTCAAACTATTTTACCATTACTTTTACATTTATTGTAATTATATCATATTATTTTAATTAATTTAATTATTAATTTTATATTATCAAGTGCATATAAAATAAAATAAATAAAAATGATTTAATTTGAAATGTAAATATTTTTAAATAAATAAAATAATTAAAAATATTGATCAATAAATATCTAAAATAAAATAAAATTAATTTGTTAATTAACTTATTATTTCTTATCAAGTTTTAATCTAATTTTTGTTTCACTTGTTAGAGTCAGGCTCTCTCTCTCAAATATAACCTAAATAAAAATCACTTTTAAGAAAAAAAAAAAAAAACACATTGTTTGTATGGATATCATTTCAAAATTGTTTCCTTCTGAGAACAAGGTGGTAGTCCAATGATGTGGTTTCCCTTACTTAGGTGCTTCCACCTAACTTGTCAAGTGGGGGATTTGGGTTTGGATCTCACCAGGGATGACCTTGTGCAGAATTTCAGCCACGCGTTGTAATTTTGAACGTATACTCCATAATTCCTTCTGAATTAGTCGATGAGGATATCGGGTTACCAAAAAATTGTCTCCTTCTTTTGCTCTGTCTTGTACTTTCAGAGAAGAAGCTTTTGCTTTTAGGGAGCTTGCGATTGTTTTCCATTTTTTTATGCATACGACTTCCTTTAGTTGCTGGGTTGACATGCATGACTAGGTACTCCATTCCTCCTTGTGCACCTTCTAATTGGTCACTGATGATTCTCGTTGGGTAGATCCAGAGCCTGTATCTCCACCCTCACCCTCACTTGATGATTCCACCTTTTCCTTGCTATCTAATGCAAGAATTCACCTCATATGACTCTAACTTCCTTCCATTGCAACCCTCTTCTCCATCTCCATTTTCATTTTTTGATGGTTTGCCTAATGCAGCAGTATACTAGTTTGATCTGTTGTTTTCTTGTATTATTTTTTTGTTGCTTGTTTTGTCTGCTGACTATTCAGCTCGTGCTTTGTTGTTATCTCTGATTGCTTGTCCTTATTGTTGATTGTTCTAGATTATTTCTAAATATTTGTTTTTGTATAATATTTTCATTATTTCATTGTATCTTTCTATCTTTTTATTTTATTTTATCATTTTATCTTTTAATAGAACATATCAATCCCAAATAACTCCACCCTCTAGAGATGGTGGTTCTACTACTTTTACTTAGGTACTGATGATGCATATTACCCCCAGTTTCAGCTTCTTGTGAGAATTGATGGAGTTGAACTGATAGGTGGAAGGTAGGAAATGGGGGGTTATCTCACTTAGTGAAAGATTGGCTGGAGTGAAAGAATACAAAGTTTATAAAATAAGAGTATGGAGTAGGGATGGTAAATGGGAGGTTGAACATCGATATTGTGATTTCTTCGCTCTCTACCATTAGTTAAAGAAACTGTTTTATGAAAAAAGTTGGGTTTTTCCTCCTGCTTGGCACTCTGTTGAATGGGAATCTAGAAATATTTTTGGCAATGTGTCTCTTGTTGTCATTGTTGAGAGGCGTGTTCTTATCCAGGATTGTCCACATTCCATTCTTTAGTCCCAATTTTCCTACCACTCTCTTAATGCTTTGGTATGTTTCTTCTCACCAACCAAAGGATTTCCTAGGATTCAAGGCATTAGCAAATCTAAAGATAATATATTGGGACTATTACCGTCTTTTTGCTAACATATGAGCTCCCTAGCTTGTAAAGTATGCCCAATTTAGAGGCATGTATACTAATTGATTGCTGCTACTTGTATTCATCATCATCCTTGGTTAATTTGCATAATTCCTCTTTAATTTCCTTCTCATCTGTTTGCTTGGTCTAGATCAATGCTAAAATTTGAGATTTATTATGCTTCAAATTTGTCAATTGGTGATCAAAGGCCATATGTCTTCCCTTTACTTATGTTGTTCTCAAAAGTTTTATGGAATTGATGCCTACAAAATTTAGATTCACATGATACACATGTAGAGGGTGTTGACTTAGCATCTTGTCTGATACCAAATTTGAGGATATCATTATTTACCTATTGGATTTATAATTATTTTATATTTTGACTTCTCGTTATTTAATGATAGTTTTATAAATTTATGTAGCTTATAAATTTGGATACTTTATGTTATACAAGTTAGCGCAAGCTTTGGAGAGACTGAAAATTATTCTTTTTACTACCAGTAAGCTTATGTTTCTTGTTATTTGTTGATTCATGAAATATTTTAATTAACTCAGTTTAAATTGTACTCCATTTCATTTTATTTTATCAAGGGTGGCAAGAGAGCAACACCTATTTACGATTCTAACTTGAACAACATTGGCAGTATTTAGAATAATTTCTAGTACATCATATTTGCTCAGTTTTTGTTGAAGTCTACTATGAAATTAGTCATTGAGCATGTAATACTACTAATTGGTCTTTTGTTGGTTGTTGCTATTGTTTAGATCAAATTGTTCAGATGATGGAAATGATCTTCAAGTGCACTGTATCATGAAATTAGTTCTATGGAAATATTACATTACCCATTGGTTCTTTGACCTTTCTTGCTATTGGTACATTTAGGATAAACAATAAAGAACACATATCTAAGCGCATCATTTGCTTTCACTATTATATCATTATTCATAAAATAAGGTTATTCTTGCTCATCTCTTCGTTTTCTCTCCAATTATGCCAATTGTTTAGAAGATGATTAAAGTACTAATGTGGTTACATTACCTTGTTGGTGTAAGTGCTTCATCTTTCCATAGTTCTTGTATCCCTTTTTAGCTTTCATTGTTATTCCTGTCTTTATTCTTGAAGCTTCTTATGTCTCTTCAAATTAAGATGTGCTTTTACACATGGAGAATGGGTTAAACTTTTAAATCGTGATTTCGAATAAACTGCAAAATTTTGGCACCAATCTAAATCCGTATCTTATGTTTATATTTATATTTTTTTTTTATATCCATATATCAGTTTGATATAATTTCTAAAGTTGTCGGATGCCTCACATTATGTTAATGCTACTGATAAGGGTCTTTGTCCTCTCTTCATAATATATCTTTATTCCATTGGTTGTCAAATTTATGGCTGCTTGCATTTAAGTGGTGTTACCATAGAATATTTAGACACTGTTTTGTCTTCTTCTTTTTTTTTTTTTTTTTTTTTCCCATTCAGGGTTAATGTTTACTTACTCCTAATTGTCTTTTCTTGTATGCCAATGTCCCTCCAAATGCTTCCAAAACCTGTCTTGTTCTTAGAAATCTGCTTCTAATTACATAATTGGAATATAGACATTTTTGAGGCTTAGGAAATTGTTTTCCCCCCCTTAGAAGTCTTTTAACATTGAGAAATTCCATAAAAGCTACATCTTTACCTAGTGATTTTCTAGCAAATTTTGTTTCACAAAGATAATGTTGTTCTCCTAGACTTATATACATTCTTTCTTGTCCTCACCCTTCTTCCTTTTAAAATTGTTGGTTGTTCACAAGCATTTCAAATGATGTAGGCTCCACCTATGATTATCTTTTCCTTTGCTTGTGCTGATTTGACAGGTTAGTGATTTCCGTCCACAATGATGTGCAATTTTAATTGGGTTCTGTAATATCTCGTCCTACATTGAAAGTATATGTGGATATGTCATGGAATATAAGCATGGGCCTAAATATTCATTATCAACTCGGGATATCCCTTTTGGTACAGCGAGGACGATGCCAAGTAGTTGACCATGGATATCACCAGGCCCATAGTCGTGGCACGGGCTCGCGGGCCCGAGTCGTGACATTTAGTGGTAACAGAGCAATAAGTTATGAATCCTCAGAATCTTAAGCAAGAATTGTGAATTTTAGCATAGAGTTAGACTTTTATACCAAGTTCCTAATCTGTTTGCTTGATATGTGTTCGTATTTTTGAATTATTGCTTAAATGGCAAGGCGAGGAACTTCCAAAGGTCCTTATGTGAACCCTAACAGCGAGGTTGGAGAACAAGATGATGATTTGAATGTACCGCTGAGAGATTTAGGTTGTGGACCATCTACAAACAGAAGTGAAGATGTTGGGCCTTCTATGCCACAGCCTGATCTTGTTGCAGCCTTTTCTATGATGGCCCAAACTATGCAGGCCCAACAATGCCTTCAAGAAGAGCAGTTATGCAACAAGTGGAACAAGAACGCCGTCCTAGGCAGGTAAAAGATGGAATAAGATCGTGTTATGAACAACTGTGAAAGGCAAGCATGTCGAGCTTTGAGGGAACTACCAATTCGAAACTTACAGAGAAATAGCTCAAGAATTTAGAGAAGAACTTTCGAGTACTTGAGGTGGGTGAGGATGTGAAGGCATATTTAGTTGTCTCTTTCCTTAGAGAGGTAGAGAGATGGTGTGAAGGTGATGCACCAGCATATGTCACTGAGAGTTGTCCCCTAACTTAGGAGGTATTTAAGAAGGCTTTCTTTGATAACTACTTTCAAGAGACTCTTTGATTGGAATATCAGAGAGAGTTCTTTAACTTGAAGCAAACAGAAGGAATGTCAGTTATGGATTATGTAGCCAAATTTAACCTTAGGGAGATTTGTTTCGGAGTTTGTGGCTAATGAGAAACTCAAACTCCTACGATTTCGAGATGGATTACTTAGGAGAATTCAAGGTAAAATAAAGTTGTTGGTAGTAGCCATATTCCCAATCAAGCTGTTGCAACTGCTAAAGATCTGTTTAGACCCAATTGGTCCATTAGGAATGACGATCTTATTAACTCATCGGGGGCAGCAGCGGACTACTTGTTCCGCTGTATTCCCAAGGGGGAACTGGATCGGATAAGGTCTCGGGACCGGTCAAAAATAGATGGGGCTTTCCTACATAGCCAAGTACACGTAAGTGATATCCTTTTCTTTTCTTTCTTTTTTTTTAGCATATATTTATGATCTTTCCATTTATGACTTTATTTCTGCTTTTTGTAGCATCTTTTCTGATCAGTAGAAATGTTTCATCGTTCAATAGTTGATCGGGATGCTCTCAGGGTTTCCAAATGGCAATTAGCTAGCGTTTGGAACTAATTGCAAAAAGAGCATCTTGATCGGGTTCTAGCAGAAAGTGAGGTGGCGAATTTGAAAGAGGAAGTAACCTCTCTAAAGGTCCAATTGGGCAAGGTCGAGGAAGATAAGTTGGAGATACGAAAGCTTGGCGGGACAAGTTGGAGGAGGTCACCCTTATGCTGAAGGGGTATGCTGAGACTATGCTTGAGTATGAGCATCGTATAGCTCAGGAGGAAAAATCTATCGCAGACTTGAAGGCCGCAAGTAGGTACCGAAGTGAAATATTTGGAGCTAGCCTTGAGGAGAATGACATGACGTTTCATGCAAAGAAGGTAGGGTGCAAACATTTTTTGAAGACTTCCGAAGGGCAAGGCCTAGTTCTTCGTCTGATAGATGGAACTGCCAAGTTTGCTTTCACCTCAGCTAAAATGGAGATCCAAAAAACATATCTGGGATACTTCTTTCCAGATCACGTGCAATAATACATCAGGGATGAAGGTGTGGACACTTTGATGCCTTGGGATGAAGGCTTTGATTTTGAAGGCTTTGCACAGCCTTATCCGATGGCTAAAGCTGAAGGGTCTGACGCTGATGGAGGATCGAGAGAGGGGGTTGCCACTGACGAGGTTACCGGGGAGACCGTCTCAGCTTCTCCGATTACAAGAAAGGAGCCCACCAACTCTTCATTTGAGAAGAAACAGGATTGATTTGTATTTATCTTTTGTAGCCTTCGGGCATTAGACTTCTCTCTTTTTTTTTGTCTTGCTTTTGTGCCTATCAAGCTTTAATGTATGGAAGCTTTTTGTAAAAGCTGTTTAATCAGTATGCATTAGCCTTCAGGCAATTTTAATGAATTTATTTTTGCCTCAAATTGTTTTGGCTGAAATTTGAACATCTTTAAAAAGAATTTTTGATCAAATTGGCTATTTTAAGCCTTTTTGTTAACTGTTTAAGAATTATTTGCTTTAATAAATTTTTAGTTTTGAAAAGCTAACCCATTGAGGTTTGTAGTCTTTTGTGGATATTTTTGAGCTCAAATAAATATTTTGGGATCCCTGAAGCATTTTGGCTTCTGAATTCATAAGGCTTTTGCCTTTAGCTAGCTTTTGTATTAGACTTCTGGCCTTAATAATTTTTGATTTGGATTTAGGCTTGTTGCCTTGTTAAGCTTTTTAGCTTTGAATTATCTAGGCTTATTGCTATAATAAGCTTTTTAGCTTTGAATGTAATTAGGCTTTTTTGCCTTAATTAAGCTTTTTGGCTTCGATTCGAATCGGGCCTTTTGTCCAAACTAGCGCTTTGATGTGTCATTGACTAGGCATGTTACCTTGATGAATTTTGAATAATAAAATTTAATGATATTTGCGATCAGGCTTGTTAGCCTGGGTGATCTTTCTAGTTTATCTAGGTGATCTTATCAAAATGTAAATATGAAGACATCATGATTTGGATGAATGATGAAATTTTATTTCTCATTTTGCTTTTAAAAGATACAACTGAATCCTTGAATGGTTTACTTGTAATCATCCCTTCGGGTAGATACCTATCTGGATACGTTCAAAGTATGACCTTTCAGGATATAAAATAAGAATACATCATGGGTAGAATCTCTTCAAATTTATGGCATTCCATATTCTTGCAATTAGTCGACCATCCATATCTTCTAGCTTGTAGCTGCCATTCCCGTTGTCTTTTATGACCAAGTAGGGACCTTCCCAAGTAGGATCTGATTTCCTTCCAGGATTTTGCCTACTTGCTTCATTTTTTTCTCAGAACCAGATTGCCAACATGAATGTTGCTTGGCTTCACCTTCTTGTTGTATGCTCTTGCCAATCTTCGTTTGTACTCTTCCTCTAAGATTGTTGTTTTTCCTCTTGTGTTGTCCAACATGAGCAAATTTTCCACTAATTTCTGATCATTCAGCTCTGGATCAAAGTATTGCAAACGTTCCAAAGGGATATGTATCTCTACTGGGAGCAATGCTTCTGTTCCAAAGCACAAACTGAACGGTGACTCATGCATTCGGGAATGGGGTGTTGTTTTGTAACTCCATATAACTTTAGGTAATTCATCAATCCATTTACCTTTGGAATTATCAAGTCTCTTTTTCACCTTTTGAAGGATTGTTCGGTTTGTCACCTATGCTAAACCATTAGTTTGCAGGTGTGGTACTGAAGAGAATCTGTGATCAATATGCATTTCTCGACAGAATTCTTGAAATTTAATAGAAGCAAATTGTGTGCCATTATTTGTGATTAGTATTCTAGGTAAGTCGAACCTAGTGATCACATCATTGAAGAAGAAATCTTTGATTACCTTAGAGTTAATTGTAGCAAGTGGCTTGGCTTCTACCCATTTGGTGAAGTAGTTGATGGCAACAATCAAGAAATCTCTATTTCCAGGAGCTTTTCGGGTTGCATAATGAGCTGAAAGCATTTGAAGGATTATGGTGAATATTGGCATGAATTTGACATTTCTGGCAGCTTCTTACCAATTTTATGACATCATTTTCCATTGTAAGCCAAAAATATTCGGTTCTCATTACCTTTTGGGCGAGGCTTCTTAAGCCAATGTGTGATCCGCATAATCCTTCATGGACTTCTTGCAATACTTTCTTGCCTTCATCTGAGCTTACACACTTAAGTAAAGGCCAAGAGAAAGTTCGTCAATAGAGATTATTGTCAATGATGGTGTATCGGGATGATATCTTTTTAATTTTCATGGCTTCTTTCGGGTCGTCTGGAAGGTCATCATTGTTGATGTACATGTATATGGGGTCTATCCATGTTGTTGGCGGATCACTTGAGCTCATGAATATGGCTTTAGTGTCAATGGATCGGGATTTGAGTGACTCAATCCAAATCGTCCCCAATGGGTATGTTGTTGGGTCATCGGCTTTTAGCTTTGACAGTAGATCAGCTTCATGATTATGCCTTCGGGAAATATAGTCAACTTGAACATAATCAAACTTTTTTAACAAATCTTTGCATAAAGCTATGTATTGCTACATGTTATCACCTTTGGTGTCATATGAACCATTGATGTGTCCTACTAGGAGTTGAGAATCCGTTCGGGCAATGAGGCTTTTTATCTGAAGGGCATTAGTAGCTCTTAAACCTGCTAAGAAGGCTTCATATTCCGATTCATTGTTAATAGTAGTAACTTCATAATTGAAGGCGTAGATGAATTTTATACCTTCGGGGCTTTGTAGAATGAAGCCTGCTCCTTTATGCTCTTTTGCCGCCGACCCATCGGAGTACAAATGCCAAGATTCTTGTGGATCAGGAGTTTTAAGCTCATTAGAACTTGTATGTGTCAGATTAGGAATTATGCATTCTTGAACAAAATCTGCCAGGATTTATGCCTTAATAGCTTTCCTGGGGAGATATTCGAGGTGGAATTCGGATAACTCAATTGTCCACTTGAGTAATCTATTTGAGGCATCTGTTTTATGGAGAATTCTCCTTATAGGAGCATTTGTGTAGACATGGATTGTGTGAGCCTAAAAACATGGCTTTAGCCTTCGGGAAGTGAGGACAATGGCCATAATATGTTTTTCCAAATTGGAATATCTTGTCTCTGGTCCCTGCAAGATATGACTTATGTAATATACTGGCTTTGGGAATTATTCTCGTTCGACACACAAGACCATGCTAAAAGTATTAGTTCCAATGGCTAAATATAGATATAAGGTTTCTCCTAGAATTGGGGAAACTAAAATAGGAGGTGAGGTTAAATATTTCTTTACCTCTTGAAATGCCTTGTCGCATTCTAGAGTC
>JAXGGT010000030.1:17992-30194 GCA_035583425.1 Marsdenia floribunda | reverse complement strand
ATCTTCTTAGGGTTTTCTTTAATTTCTTGGGCTTCACGGGCCCCTTTAATTGTAGACCAAATTTGCTTGCTTATTGGTCTTAGAGTTGGGTCTGAAAGAAAATAAAAGTATAATTAAAAGCCCAATAATTTAATATCAAAGCCATTAATCTTAATAATCCAAATTACCCTCATAAACTAAAATAATACATAAAAATCATAAGAATGGTAGAGTGGATGTATTAAATGTTAAGCATAAAGGGTCCAAAACACATAAATTCATGTAATATCAATAGGATAAACATTATCTTTTTACTTAGACATGAAGTAATTTTGATGATGCCATACCCCCAAAGATAAGATCAAACTTCATCTATAAATAAGAGATCATTTGCTTCATTTGTAAGGTTTTTAGAAGGGTTGATAAATTAATGGAAATTCTCTCTTTCTCTATATATCTCTCTTGTCCTGTTACTTTCATACTATTCTCTTTATTTCTATTATTTTGTTGTATTACTACAATTTCATAACATAATGACTATTTTGAGATATAGTTTAAAAAACATGACCAAAGAGTGAGTATTTGTGAACAAAAGAGCCATTTCTATCAAAACCTCCTTCTTTCAGGACAAATAGCTAAAAATTTTGTCCACCCAAAAAACCCCTTTCCCGCATCCGCCGGTCAGCTGCTTGATCACTTACAAACATGGGGCTAGGCCGGATCAGGAATCCTATCCCTTCGTTCTGAATAGAAACACATCACTCTAGTTCTCGCTGGGCCTCATTCAAAGAGCATAGTGTTCAAAAAGAGGGCCAACCTCCTATGGCAATGAACCGGTGGTATTTTGTTGGGAATTTAGGCTTTAAATTCCTTCCAGAATCAATACAGGAAATATTAAATACAAAGAAAATAACAATACAAAGATTTAACGTGGAAAACTCCCCAAATTAGGAGAAAAACCACTAGGGCAACCAAGGCCAAAAAGAAAATCTAGTATGTGAAAAATTATTACAATCACATAAATTTTCTTTCTCACACTTTCAACCCCCAAACACCGACAAAGTTTCTTACAAGAAAACTTTAACTCTCACCCAATGAGAATTATAACTAGAGTTAAAAGTAACTACTTAAACTTTTAATTAGTGCACATAACCAATGAGTCTAACCCTCCTTATATAGGGAGCAAGCTCCTCCTTTCTTCATTCCTAAGCCTATGTGGAATAGGAAAAGGAGCAACTCCAAACAATCTCCACCTTGCGATTTTGGCCAATCTCATAGCCACACTTCACTTTGATGAAGATCTTTTATAGCTTCTGCTATCATGCTCCACCATAAAAAAGCATACATACTCAGAATAAAATAATTCCACACATTATACTTTAACCCATGTCAAAATCAACCTTGCTGAAAATTTATGGTGCAACCTCCACTTTTGGCTTTACCAGAAGTTTATTAGCCATCGACATGAATTTCCACCACACATCTTGCATCAATGTCAAACCAATGCCCGTGTTCAAAATTGTGGACTCGCTAATGTTAACACATCCTCTATCATGGCAACTTAGTGACATGCCATAAGGACGTACTTGTCTTGGTTTAGAGAAGATCATCTCTCATGGAGAAAGAGACAATATTAAGAGACTAGATGAGTCTCAAGGCCTAATCTTTATCATCAATCTTTACTCCTTTACTCCAATTAATTCAAGCTCGGAGACGATGCCATTGAGAACACTTAAATGATCTAAAATACTTGTACTTTCTTTCATTTGCAGTGTATGAAATTGCACCTTCAAATACTCTCGATTTGAGACGCCTTTCGTCTGGTACAACTCCTCGAGCTTTTCCCAAATTGCCTTTGTCGTATATATTCCATGCACATTTGCAAGAACATTCTTGGCTAGACATAGTCGTATCACACTTGCTGCTCCCAAACCCAGATCCTCCCAATCTTCATCGTTCATCGTATGTTTGCTTGTTGTATTAGCAGTTTCATCAATGCCGTTAGTAGCATTACCTTTACCTTTAGGAGTTTGTTTGCCCTTTAATGCTTTGTGTAATCTTGACTGAATCAAAATGTCGTTGACTTGTATTTGCCACAAGCCAAAATTGATTCTTCCATCAAACTTCTCCACATCAAATGTCATCAAATTTGAAATTTTATTTCTTGACATTTCCGACAATAACCGTATAACAACCTTGAATAGCTCTGATACCACTTGTTGAGAATTTAGGCTTTAAATTTCCTCCCAGAATCAATGCAGGAAATATTAAATACAGAGAAAATAACAACACAAAGATTTAATGTGAAAAACTGCCCAAATTAGAAGAAAAACCACCAGAGCAACTAAGGCCAAAAAGAAAATTTAGTATGTAAAAAATTATTATAATTATATAATTTTTCTTTCTCACGCCTTCAACGCCCAGACACTAAGTTTCTTTCAAGAAAACTTTAAGTTTCAACCAATGAGAATTTTAATTAAAATTAAAAGTAACTACTTAAATTTTTAATTGGTACACATAACCAAGGAGTCCAATCCTCCTATATAGAGTAAGCGTCTCCTCCCATCATTCCTAAACCTATGCGGAATAGGAAAAGGAGTAACTCCCACCATATTTTTCAACCTTGTTATGATTGGGATGGCCATTTACAAAAGCGAAAAAGGGAAGCCTGCGACCTGCCCGCAGTTATATTATGGTAGAGTAATACGCTCAAAAGAACCGGAAAGGAATGTGTGCAACCAAACCAACCCAATTCCCGGCAAACCAAGTTGTTCCATTTCCCTATCACAAGTATTCTCTTCCATGTGAACATTGGTATACAATCTACGCTCTGTCTCTGAACTTTCCCATGTTGGATATCACTTCTTTTGTTTACTTTACAGTCTCTTTTGTCGTTTTTTTTTTTTTTATATATAAGCAGTCTCTTTCGTTTCATTAATGTTATTTTTAAAGTATATTCTATGGCATGCGTTTTTGCTTATGCATATTCGGACTCTATTACCATATCTTTGTAGTTTCTTTCATCGGAGGACAAAACCAGATCTTGATGTTTTCCCTCTTAGTTATGAGTTTCGGGAGGCATCTTCTGTAAAGGGATAATTTATCAGTCCATTTTAAGAGCCTGTATCTCTCCTAGCAAGAGCACAAAGCACTTCTTTCTTCCGAGGAAAGACGCTGTAGTTTGATATTCAACTTGTTAATTACAACTTTGATAGGCATATACTGAAAAGGGCTCATTTTTATTACTTCTTTTATTGTGCTTTTGCTTTTCCTGTTAGAAGTACCAAGCTTGCTTCCATTTGCAAGACGTCTTCACTTTTAGTCTTGAAGATATTCTTCTTTGAAAAAAAAAAAAAAATCATTTCCTGTCTTCTTCATTTTTAACTTTATTTGCTGCCCCGGATTCTACCCTGTTCGGAATGAACCCATCCAACATACACATCTTTGTTTGTATTTTTAATTTTGTGGAACTTTTGATTGCTTCATTCATGGTTGGCCCCCAGATAATTAACTCAATGCTATCCTGAAAGTGCTTGTTTCTTGTTCATTTAAGCCAGGCAAGATTGCTTGCTGATCTTGCTGATTATCAGCTAACATGAATATTCTATGGCTTGTGCCTCTATTCATTCCTTTGCTAGGGGGATTTTCACTACAAGTACCAGGAGTCATCAATATTGGTTCCATTTTCTCATTCGACAGTGCCATCGGGAAAGTCGCCAAAATTGCCATGAATGCTGCTGTGGAAGATATCAATTCTGATTCTAGTGTTCTTGGTGGCAGAAAATTGGTTCTCTCCACTCATGATTCAAATTACAGTGGATTTCTTAGCATCATAGGCGGTAAAGACTTAATCTTATGAGTTTGGTAGTACTGGTAATATTATACATGTATGCCATTTATTAGAAGTTTTGATTTTTGAAATAGCAAAACTATTCTGCAGATATGTATTTCGTAGTTCATTTATATCAACCATCTACTCAATAATTAATTTTTGAACTCCTTTGTCTTGAGACAGCATTGGAATACATGGAAACTGATACGGTTGCCATTATTGGTCCACAATCTTCCGATTTGGCCCATGTGATTTCACATCTTGCGAACGAGCTCCATGTCCCACTTCTGTCATTCACTGCTTTGGATTCCACTCTCTCCCATCTTCAATATCCCTTCTTTATCCAAACGGCACCCAATGATCTATACCAGATGTCTGCTATAGCAGACATAGTAAGTTACTTTAGATTCAGAGAGGTAATTGCTGTTTACTCAGATAATGATCAAAGTCGGAATAGCATAACTATTCTCGGTGATAAACTTGTTGAGAAACGCTGTAAACTTGCCTATAAAGCAGCACTTCCTGTTCACCCTTTGCAACGTTATGAGCGAATTATGGAACAATTGAACAAAATTACATTGATGGAATCTCGTGTTATTGTTGTAAACACATATCTAGAACCTGGTCTTTTGGTTTTTGAGTTGGCCCAAAAGCTTGGTATGATGGAAAGTGGTTATGTCTGGATTGCTACCACTTGGCTTCCCACTGCTGTGGATTCTGATAGTGTCGCTCCGAAATCTGTCAGCTCTATGCAAGGTGTTCTTACGCTCCGGCCCCATACACCAGATTCAAATAGGAAAAAGGCTTTTGCATCTCGATGGGGGAAGATTAGCAATGGCTCCATTGGTTTAAATACATATGGTCTATATGCTTATGATACCGTTTCGATAATTGCTAATGCACTAAAGGTGTTCCTTGGAAATGGTGGCACCATCTCATTCTCAAATGATTCAAGATTGACTGATTTTGATGCTGGTGGGACTCTGAATCTTGGAGCATTGAGCATATTTGATGGGGGACAAGAGTTGCTCAGTAACATATTACAGACCAACATGGGGGGTCTTACTGGCCCTATTAGGTTTAATCAGGATCGATCAATGATCCATCCTGTGTATGATATCCTCAACGTTGGTGATTCGGGATTCAGACAGATTGGATACTGGTCAAATTACTCAGGCCTCTCTGTTGCTCCTCCTGAGACACTAGAGAACAAACCTGTGAATCGATCAAGTTCCAGCCAGCAGTTGCATAGTGTAGTGTGGGCAGGGAGAACAAAAGATAAGCCGCGTGGCTGGGTTTTCCCACACAATGAAAGAGAACTGAGAATTGGAGTTCCTGACAGGGTTAGTTATAAAGATTTTGTGACTGTAAATAAGAGTACTGGGATGATCAGTGGATTTTGCATGGAGGTATTTCAGGCTGCCATAAAGTTGCTCCCATATGCCGTACCACACAAGTTCATTCCGTTTGGTGATGGACAAAAGAATCCAGGATACACCGATCTTGTGAAAGCGATACAATCCAATGTATGTATTGGTACTCTACTCTGTGATTGATGCTTGTGTTTGGAGTTTCTGATCCTGTTTTTGGCCATTTTTTACTCCTGTAATATATGTTTCTGTTCCTCCAGGTCTTTGATGCTGCTGTTGGAGACATTGCCATTGTTACAAACCGTACAAAAGTCGTAGATTTTACACAGCCTTATGCAGAGTCAGGGCTGGTTGTTGTGGTACCCAGGAGGAAGTTGAGCTCTAGTGCTTGGGCTTTTTTGAGGCCATTTACTCCACTGATGTGGGTAGTTGCAGCAGCATTTTTCCTTATTTTTGGACTTGTAATGTGGATCCTAGAGCATAGGGTAAATGATGAATTCCGTGGTCCACCAAAGAAACAGCTTATGACAGTTCTTTGGTGAGTAAATTTCACATGACTAATGAATAATAGATTCTTGATTCTTTAAGGTAATATCCCCGGTTTTAGAGAACTTCGGTGTTTTCATTTTGGTGGGACTTGCATATTTTCCAGTTTTTTATTAGCTTGCCAATGGGTATTTTGTCTAAAAGAGTTGCTGATGCATTTTAAATTCTTGCTATCCTATTTTACACCATGAATGAACAGCAGAGAATAGACTTGACCTTTTTTTAGCACTATGAATGGAAAATGCACACTAGTTTGTGCTTTCTCTTTTATCTTGATTTGTTTTTACTAAAACTGCAATAAAGCTGAAATGGTACTTGTGTTATTAGGTATTGAAAGAAAAGAAATCTCATCTACCGTTATTCTTTAATTTTGCAGGTTTAGCTTCTCAACTATGTTTTTTGCTCACAGTAAGCATCAAAGACAGAGATCAAGAACATTGCTTTATATCTTATCAATCTGTTTCTGTTAAAAGTGATTCAATTGTTCAGGAGAAAATACTGAGAGCACGCTTGGACGTATGGTTCTAGTTCTGTGGCTTTTTGTGGTTCTCATAATTACCTCAAGCTATACTGCAAGCTTGACATCAATTCTCACTGTGCAACAGCTAAGCACAACCATTACTGGAATTGATTCCTTGATAACAAGCAATGATCACATTGGATTCCAAACCGGTTCTTTTGCTCAAAATTATTTGAATGAAGAACTCAACATTGCTAGGTCTAGGCTGAAGTCTCTTGGCTCGCCAGAAGAATATGCTAATGCTCTGGACAAAGGATTAGTTGCTGCTGTGGTTGATGAACAGCCTTACGTAGATCTGTTTCTTTCAAAATACTGTAGATTTCAAATTGCTGGAGAAGAGTTCACAAGCAAGGGGTGGGGATTTGTGAGTATCGCCCTGTGGTAATGCGGCTCAATATGATTGCCATGAGTCATAGTTATGAAATACTATGACTTTCATAACCTGAAATACTTAAAAAGGATAAACTAAAACTCAAGAAGAAGATGTTCTGAAATACTAAAAGAAATGCATCCCATGTCTTTTTACTTGTCACATTAGGAAGGAAGAAAACGAGATTTTTTTAGAAAATCAAGATAACATTTATTGATATTTTTCCCTCAATATCCTAATACTTAATGCATTACAACTAATATTTCTTAATTGTTTGGGTGCTTTTAAGGTGTTGTGTGTGGATACCTTGAAGTTGTTTCTGTTGAACCTTCCAGTACTTCATTTTGTTCAATTTTTTAAGTTTTCATGAATAATGCATCATTCTTCTTTGTATTTGTTAGGCATTTCCGAGAGACTCTCCATTAGCCATTGACATGTCAACTGCCATTCTTACATTATCTGAAAATGGTGAACTCCAAAAGATTCATCACAGGTGGCTAAACAAGAGAGACTGTGCTTCAAAGAGATCTCATCTTGAATCAGAACAACTTGGCCTGCAGAGCTTCTGGGGCCTTTTCCTAATCTGTGGAGTTGCATGCTTTGTTGCTGTGACAGTGCATTTCTGTTCCATATTATTCAAGTTCAAACAACATTTTCCTGAACTTGGTTCAAACTCTGAAAGTATCCGGAGATTCTTTTCCTTTGTTGATGAGAAGGAAGAAGTGTCAAAGAATAGATTGAAAAGAAAAAGGTCAGCAATCTCATCCTTTGCAGATGGTTGAATCTATGGCAAAATAGGGAAGAACTGATGGAGCATCCTGCAACAGAACGAAGGTAATGTTCCATTTTATAGTTCCTCCTAACTTGACCATTATCAACATTCACATAAATTATACTGCTAGCAATGTAAAAAGGCCTTCTCCCAATATGGAGATGAGAAAGGTATTGAAGCTTCTGACTGTTTGATCAAAAAATGTATGTATTATACACATTATTATACTGATGGATATAAAATAAAGATAAACAAGCCCTTCAAGTACTGTACTGTATCTATATTACAGTTAGTCGGAAGATGGATTTTTTTCTAGAGGACAGTCTGGAGAACTTTTTTTGCCTATATTCCATATTAGCCAATTTGAATATTGTGAAGAGGTTTTAAACCTTTCTTTCATCCTTTTAGACCGAGGTAGAAATTTAATAGGAAAATTACATAATGCATTTCACATCTTAAATATATTATTTTAACTTCTAAAATCTCATAAATATTTAGAAAAATTAGTGGTTTTATAAGAATTGATTCTTAATCTTTATTTTTATTTTTTTATCTTTATTCTTTAACTTTTTAATATAATTAATTATTCCTTCTAATTTTAATAGAGAGTATTGTTAAAAAATGATACGTATCTAACACGTGATCAATTTATTTAAAGTAAAAAAGTGATTTTAGAGTATTTTTCCTTTCTCAAATATAAATATTTGATTAAAATTATAGGTTTACAATTGGAAAAAGAAGGAAATTTTAAAACTCTCATTTTACTCTTAAATAAGTAGATCATATGTTGAGTGCATGCTAATTTATAATAGTACTATTATGAAATTAAAGGGAAGGATTAATTGCACTATAAAAAATAATATTTTAGGGACTAAAACGATTAATTTTCCTAACTTGTTATGTTCCACCTATTTAGGGTGTTTTTGGATTAGAGATTAGCTAATTTTTTCACGTTGAGTGAAGATTTGTGAAAAACGATGAGTAATTTTGAAAATGTAAAAAAATTGTCTAGTAAATGGGGTGCCAAAATTTTTTTTTTTTAAATGTGTAATAATGATATAATTATTGGAGTATCAGAAAAGCAGGAAACACCTCCTTGATAGATTGGAACGAGTCATTCGGGACTTTTTCTGGAATAATTCAGACACCAAATGCTATCCAATTGCCTGGAGAACTTTGTGTCTTCCTTAACTGGACAGTGGTCTTGGGTTTTCTTCATTGGATTTCATCAATCGTTCAACCTTGGTGAAACTTGGTTGGCGCTTTCTGTATTATCCTCAGGCTCTTTGGGTTCATGTGTTAAAAGCTAAGTATGGGACCTCCCTTACTTACCCTACACAGTCTAGAAGGCCCAGTTCTTTCATTTGGAAAAGCATGCTGGAAGTTTCAGACCTTCTGCATTAGGGTGTTCATTGGCAAGTTGGCAATGGTGGTGGCGTTCTTTTCTGGTTACACAGTTGGTTGCTCAATCAACCTCTCATTTCTTTTTGTCAAAGCCTACTTCCTCCAGATTTGGTTTATATCTCGGTTAAAGAGGCTTTTTCATTGACCAATGGTTGGAACTCAAGGTTATTATCACATTTTCTCACTGATGATATTCTCCAGCTGCTCTCTCTGATGATCCTTGATGACTCGGTTGTTGATGTTCCCATCTGGCGGTTTAATGCTAATGGTCAATTTTTGGCTGCTTCTCTCCATTAACTTCTACATATCACGTCTTCTTCTCATAGCCAACATTGGCATCGTCTTTGGAAAACTAATACTCCTCCCCGACTGTCGTTCTTTTTGTGGCAAGCACGACATAACTGATTGAAGACCAGTGAGCTACTCCACCGTTGCTCGATTCTTCCTTCTGCTTACTGTGGTGTTTGCGGCAACATCTTGGAATCCCACATGCATGTCCTCCGGGACTGTACCCAGGCTTTTGAAGTTTGGCATTTGGCTTGTCCCTCCCATTTCAGTTCGGTTTCTCCGTTTCACCAGCTCTCCACAGCTTCCAATTGGATTGATTGGAACCTCAGCAGTACTAATCACACCATCGTTGAGGGTGTTTCCATTCCGTGGCATATCTCCTTTCGTTTCTTTTCCACTGCCATTTGGCACTGGCATAATGTAATTTTATTTGATGATGTCTCAAATTTTCCCCCTACCCACGTTAGAGTATCTAGTCTCTTGAAATGTATTCTAGTATTCCTTAAAGCTTCAGGCAACAGTTCATAACTTTTCCTGTAAGCTTTCTGTAATTTCTTCAATTTCAATATACGATCCATTTCCTCCAAAAATCCATCAAGTCCGTATAAGACTATCCAAATAGGACTATGGAAATCAAAATAATAGAAGCCTAAGTAAGACCACCTAAATAGGACTATAAAAATCAAACGAATGAGATATATTGCATATGAACTCATTCATATGATCAATCTAAAAATTTCACACATTCCATTAGAGGAATCCATAATAAGTTCTTAGTAAGTGAATCATTTTATAAAGTCTACTCAAATTTTATATATTCCAAGAAAATTATACCAAAAGGAATAAGAATTTAAGAAACAAATGAATGAAGACATGCATTTTTCTTTGTATTTTAAATACCGTACTTTGCAGCTCATGAGCCATCTCATTGAACTCAAAAGGTAACATTACTGAAAAACAAAGAATATTGGAAGAAAATATTCATATTTCTCATTCACATAATTTAATTTATATATACATAAACCTCATAATTATAATAAACTTGTCAACAAACTCCAAACTTCTAATCTACATATATTAGATATACATTACACTCTAGATCCCTAAGAATTCGTGAATATATTAAATATATATACAAATATACATAAGAATTTTAGATAAGATTGAACTCCTAAAATATATACATTAGATAATTATCTAACCTATGTATGTACATAAGATAATTATTTAATCAACGTAGACAACTTGATACCCCCTCAAGTTGGAGCATGAATATATAAAACACCAATCTTACCACAAAAAAAAAAAAAATCAAACTTGTCCTTACCCAAAGCTTTTGTAAAAATATCAGCAAGTTGGACCGAAGTTTACACATATTAAGTCACAACATTCTCCAAGTTCATCTCATCACGAGTAAAATGACAATTGATTTCCATGTGTTTCATACGTTCATGGTAAGCTGAATTAGAAGCTATGTGCATGTTGCCTGAACAATAGAGACACATAGGTCCAGAATGATTAACACCAAGAAAAGTCAATGAACCTTCAACCATTTCAGCTTGCAAACTGTTGCACTCATAGACCTGTACTTGACTTTAGCCGAGGAGAGAGATACCGTAAGTTGTTTCTTGTGAAATATGAGATATCCATAAGAAAATTAAATACCTGTTAAAGATCTTCGCATCATTGGACAACTAGCCCTATCATAATCACAATAATCATAAAATTTAGATCACAATTTGCACTCAAAATTCTCCCTTGCCCCGAATTTCCTTTCAAATAATGAACACCACACAAGACTACTTCCCAATGTTCTTGCTTCAGCTGTTACATAAATTGAGCAAGATTATGAACAATAAGATAATTCACGTCGAGTAATAGTCAAGATGTCACGACCTACAACCCAAATCCTAAGTGAATTGAGGTACAACTCCACATACAAAACATATGACTAAACGATAATATCATTAAAGAAATCTCTTCTTATTCGCAACTTACTACTAATTAGAAAAGCAATGATAATTGCCAACAAACTGTTCTTATAAAAATGAAACAATCTGAAGAATCTAATTTATAATCATAAAAATCCAATAGCCATAAAAATTCAAACAAATCATCAAGCAAATAACACTGCCTGTCTAAAAAGAATAAAGAAAAGTCATAATATCATTCTATGACGTTTCTATGAGAAAGGTTCACTTTGGGAGGCAGTAAAACACATAGTTTGGAGTTGTGCAAAACCAATCTACCAGAACAAATTTAAATATGTATTGCAATGTTTGAGGGCCTTTGATGAAGAGGATGTGAGATGGCTGATTGAAAACATTTGGCCTCAAGCATTCTTTTGGAGAAGTAGGAAATTATGATATACTAGCTTCAAGTTCAAAGCCTATCCTAGGAATCTCAGAAAAGATTAGAGCGTACATCCTGTTAAGGCAATAGTCTTGAAGAAAATGGATTAATAAACACAAAGGAGCAATCTACTCTAGGATCATAAGTGGACTCAAGAATGTTCAAAATCAATCTATCCACTTGTTTGACTAGTATAGTAGCTAATGTAGGTATAGGTGTCTAGCTCAAAAGCGTGTGCCACTTTATTTCCTTTACTTAAATGATAATGAATCGAAATATCATAGTCATTTAGCAACTCCATCCATCTCCTCTGTCTCATGTTCAATTATTTTTGGGTAAAAATGTACATCAAACTCTTTGATATGTGTAAATATCAAATCTATCACCGTAAAAATAATGTTTCCAAACCTTCAAAGACAAAACTATGCTAACTCCAAGCCATGAGTAGGATAATTCTTCTCATATGACTTCAATTGTGTCGAAACATATGCAATCACCTTACAATTTGCATGAGCACGCATCCAAAACCTTCCTTAGAAGCATAATTGTAAACTGAAAATCCATATGATCCTATAGGTAAGGTTAAGACCAGTGCATAAGTCAATCTTTTCTTTTGTTCTTGGAAACTCCTCTTGCAAGCTTTCATCCAAAAAAACTTACTAGTTTCTAGGTCAGTCAGAAAAGGGGGTCTAACTGATAACACAAAAATATATCATGTTTTTGTTACCATTTTATGCCTTTTATTTGGTATTTCTTGTAGGTTTTTAGT
>JAXGGT010000029.1:17093-38005 GCA_035583425.1 Marsdenia floribunda | reverse complement strand
AATTTTAAAAAAAATTTAAAATAAATCATAATAATTATTTAATAAATACTATAATTATTTAATAATACAAAAATAAGCGATGAAAATTCCCCGTGGGGATCCCCAATCCCCAACGGGGCGGGATGATATGAAAAAAAAATTTCCCGCAGGAGATGGGGACGGGGATGGAGAATATATGTGAGAACCGGGGATGGGGGAAGGAGTCCCCGCATATCCCCGTCCCCGTTGCCATCCCTAGACTTGATGCTTGCACTCAAGATGCCAAAAGAGGTAGGTTTGCTAGACTTTGCATCCAAGTGCCACTAAACAAACCATTACTCACCTCCATCTATATTGGTGAACACAAACAAACTATTCTTTGTGAATCTGCAAACTTAATTTGTTTTAACTGTAGTTGAATAGGCCATACAAACACAAGCTGGCCATACATCACTACCCCATCCCCTCAAGAAGTTCCCAAACTCGATCCTAATGTACAACAAAATCCTAGTAATGATCAAAATCTACACAATCTCACTGCTAACGCAAACCAAACAGTACCTTAGCTTCTCCTCCATGAAATACAGTGCAACAAGGAGTCTCTAGAGAGGAGAAGGTCACATCATGCAATCCAGGACCATGGATGCTGGTTCAGTACAAAAAGAGACCACTGGCAACTCGAAAGCCACATTTGCTACCCCAGCTAGTAGCCAAAAATCTTCAACAGTGAACACTCCTAATGCACACTCAAAAAATGATTTAGCCTACTTACCCACTAAAAATTCAACAGTGTAATCCCCTGAGAGGGAATGGAGACAAATGGCACCTTCATAATCTCCAAAGGTCAGCGTAATTTCCTAAAATCTTCATTGCCAGAATGAAAATTCGGCCACTCTCACATCAACATCAAATCCACCCACTTTGCAAAGCTCTACAACCACAAAACCATTACCAAATATGGCTAATTCTAGGCATAAAAAAATGGAAATCTCTAGAGTTCAGTAGCCCAAATCAGCTATGACAGTGACTACACAAAATGTAGACAATAATACCTAATGGCTGTCACTCCAGGAGAAGACAAAGTTGCACTACAAAACCCTAACTCACTCACCATATCAACTAAGACCAAGCAGAAACAAACTACCAAACTCTCTACAAGAACCATCTCCTCTGTGCAAGATGTCGAGAAGGGAGTTTCCATACAACCATAGAAGCTATGTGAGAAGAAGCGAAATGTAGAGAAGGAGGCAAGCCAGGTAGGAACAATCGACATGGCCATTGACAGTGGGTTATCTTCCCCCCATCCAATTTCTCATGACTCCATGGACACACAACCTACTCTCCCTCTACGACCTTGCATGGAACATCATGCAAACCAACCCTCTCTTCCTAAATCGTCCAACATTGATGGCCAACCTATTCACCTGGCAGACTCCATATGTCCCGAGCATGTTAACAATGGACAACCCTCTGATGCTAACATAAATTATGCCTCCAATATGGACATCTGTCCATCTGAACTACGCCAACTGGAACTAGTTTTTTCCCGTCCTACTACTATACTTTTTTATATTATGTCGAGAAAAGGGTAAGGCTTACGTTTACTGGTCTATCTATAGAATGCCCTAAAGTCCACTTTTTGTCAACCAAGGGAGTGCTATCGGCTATTCAGGAGCTGAAAAGTTGGAGATAGGTACCTGTCAGTCGGTGCTCGCTTTCTCTTAGGCAATTTGACATGTCGATGGAGCCTTTAATGGAACCACTCCTTGTGAGCTCACCCATGTCTCCATTCCAAGATGCAAATCTGAATCAAAATCATCTGGAACCATTACCTCAGAACATGCAAATGGACTTCCACAACAAATGGTGCACATCGCGCAAAACCTGGTAGATCTACAGGTACTAGATCAAACAGTTCCCAACATCTCCATCGAAGCAGCTCATGAGGGCCCAAACTTTGAACTATTAATCAAAGACCCACTGGATCTAAGCTTAATGATAAACTCCAACAAGAGATAATCTCCTTACATCCAGTGGTCAAGAAGACTTCTTTTATAATGAAAAAGTGCATGATCGACGATCCAGTGCAAGAGAAATTCACCATTTTGATGATACTAGCTGTGGTGAGATCCTATCCTCAAAAAAGTTATGTGGACTACGAGGATCCACTGGACCCGAAGAGCTCCAACCTGATGAATCATATGGAGAGCATTCTTAATCTACATGACTCAAACCCTAACGTTATTGACCCAATGATTTTTCTATCATGGAATTGTAGGGGAGCAGGAAATGATGACTTTTGCACCCACATGAATGACTTGCTGGCTACACATCGACTATCTTACGTTGTCCTCACAAAAACCCGGCATGGACGGAACATAACCTGCGGATCTAGCTACTAAATTTAGTTTCCAAACCTTAGCTGCTGTTGATTCATCTGGACAAAGTGGTGGTATAATAGTCATGTGGAAAGACACTATCATTGTTAGCATACTTACTATGACACAACAGAAGGTTTACCTCCTTCTCAAGGTAACTCCAGACTTGCCCCCTATTTTTATCACTGCTATATATGCATCGATTTTTTTTCAAAATAGACTCACATTATCGAACAACTTGAAAAATGCAAAAACAATGTGCAATGGTCCTTGGCTTGTTTTAGGAGATTTCAATGAAATATTACGCCCACATGAAAAATTTGGAGGTACTCCACCTAGTAGAATACGCATGGAACACTTCAAGGATTGTTTAGACACTTGCGAACTCTTTGATCTAGGTTATTCAAGGTCAAAACTCACTTGGACAAACCTGCGTAGGAATAGACAAGAGAGACTTGATCGGGTCCTAGTTAATGCAAACTGGATGTCAAGATTTCCAGAAACAAAAGTCATACATCTCTCACGCACACACTCGGATCATTGTCCCATCTTAATTCACACATGCAAACCAATTTCGGTCCAAAAGCTCTTTCGAATTGAAAATGTTTGGTTAACCCATTTATTGCTCCCTGAAATTGTTACACAAAACTGGAATAATGGGCTTGACCTCAAAACGACATTTCAACAATTATCCCATATTTTAACTGCATGGAACAAAAATACCTTTGGTAATATATTCTTTAACAAACAACGCATTCTCCGAAGGTTAAAAGGTATTGAAAAATTCCTTGACCAAAGACATTCTCAATTCCTTGAAGACTTACAAGATTCCTTAATCAAAGAATATAGATTATTATTGTTTAAGGAAAGACAATTCTGGGCTCAAAAGTCTCGAATAGATTGGCTTCGATTTGGTGATGTGAGTACAAAATTCTTCCATCTTACTACTCTAAAACGAAGAAGATATAATAGAATACAATCTTTGCGTAATAGTGCTGGAATTTGGCTCACAAATCCAAACGAACTTGAAGCCTACATGCTATCGTATTTTATCCACTTATATTCAAATGACCAACAAAATCGTAGTTTTACAAATTGGAGTTTAAATATCAAAAAAATCCCAGAACATGACTTCTTCTCCCTTTCCAGTTACCAACTTTGTTTGAAATAAAAAAGGAAGTCTTTTCTTTTAACTCTTTTAAAGCTCCAAGATCATATGGTTTTAATCCCCTTTTTTTTTAAAGTGTTTTTGGGATATTATTCATACTAAGCTAATTCAACAGATAGTACATATTTTCCAAACTTGTACTATGCCACCCCTGCTAAATAAAACATTTATTGCACTAATACCCAAAACAAATTGCCCAGAGATCAATTTCACAATTTAGGCCAATTAGTCTCTACAACACTTCTTATAAAATCTGTACCAAAATTTTAGTCAATAGATTAAGGCCCCTTTTGACAAAAATAATCTCAAACTTTCAAACAAGTTTTTTACCTGGAAAAAAAATTTCTGACAACTACATCATTCTTCAAGAAGTAATGCATTTCATAAATAAGTGTGCAAAAAAAAAAAAGATTTTAAAAATTGATCTTAAGAAAGCTTTTAATAAGTTACTTTGGAATTTTATTTCAAAAATGTTACGGGCAATTGATATTCCACCAAACATACATGATCTGATTATGAGTTATATCTCCTCTTCATCTATGTCTATCCTCATAAATGGTTCTCCCACATAATCTTTCAAACCTTAAAGAGGGATCTGTCAGGGGGATCCTCTCTCCCCTTATATCTTCATCCTTTGTATGCAATACTTGTCTTTACTTATTCAGAAAGTCGTCAATTAAAATAAATAGTCCCCAATTTTCTTACCTAACTGTAATTTACTACTATCCCGCTTATTATATGCTGATGATGTTTTAATATTTGCCGAAGCTGTAGTCCAAAATGCTCAAACTATCAATAATATTCTGACAACCTTTGGGAACATCTCTGGCTTGACCATAAATCATAACAAATCCAAATTATTGTTCTCAAGAAATGTTAGTATTTGGATTTTTGAATTGAGACTAAAATATGTGTTTTATATATTTTCTGAATTATTCATGCAAAGGATTACACCACCTTTATTTAGAATCGTCCTAGGTAGACTAAAAGTCTTTCACATATTCCAGAGGTACATGGAGAAACCAAAAGTCTCAATTCATAGATGTAACTAGAAACTATGCGGTCAAAGACATAATTAATTAACACATTAATCTTTAACACTCCCCCTTAATGTGTTGATAGATTTCGAGTGCAGTTCGGAGTTGCTGAAACCTCTCTCTCGGTAATACTTTGGTGAGGATGTCAGAAATTTGATCTTCCGAATGAATGAACTTGATTTGTAGTTCGTCGTCTTCAATTGCTTCTAGGATGAAATGATACTTGAGGGTGATGTGGCTAGTTCGGCTGTGATGGATAGGATTTTTGGCCATCGCAATTGCTGACTTGTTGTCACAATACAGCTCGATTCCTTTGACTTGCTTGTAACCGAGGTCCACCATGATTTGGTGTAACCAGATTTCTTGTGAGGTTGCCAATGCTGCTGAGACATACTCGGTCTTGGTTGATGATTGAGCAACACTCTGTTGTTTCTTTGACATCCATGAAAACATTCCTGATCCAAATGAGAAACAATATCCTGATGTGCTTTTCATGTATTTTAGGGATCCACCCAAATCACTATCACAATATCCAACTAGATTGACAACAACATTCTTCTGATAACTTAGACTGAAATCCATTGTTCCTTGGATGTAGCGTAAGACACGCTTTGCTGCCCCGTGGTGAATGTGGCTTGGACTTTGCATGAATCTTGAGAGCAGACTTGCAGCATACATTATGTCCGGTCGGGTTGCTGTGAGATAGAGTAGGTTGCCGATCAGGTTGCGGTAGAGAGTTACATCTACTTTTTCTCCTCCATCTTCTTTCTTTAATTTCTCTCCCATGATTAATGGTGTAGAGACGGGATTGCATCCCAGCATCTTGAATTTCTTCAAAATATTTTATGCATAATTCTTTTGGCAGATAAAGACTTATTCTTTTTCTTGATAAATCTCCATTCCAAGGAAATGTTGAAGTAGAATCATGTCGCTCATTTCGTACTTCTGAGTTATAACTTGTTTGAACTTTTCAATCATTTGTCTATTGCTTCCAGTGAAGATCAGATCATCAACATAAAGAGTGACAATCAAAATGTTGGTACTTTGGTACTTGACATACAGGGTTGGCTCACTCTTGCTCTTCTCGAAACTAGCTTGGTTGAAGTAGCTATCGATCTTACTGTACCAGGTGCGAGGTGCTTGCATTAGCCCGTACAACGCCTTCTTGAGTTTGTAGACCTTCTCTTCTTTTCCTTTGATGATGAAGCTTTCTGGCTGATCAACATAAACTTCTTCTTTCAGCTTACAATTGAGGAATGTTTAGTTCGAGTTGATAGAGCATCTATCTTTTGCTGGTGGTGAGTGCTATGATGGCTCGAATTGTGTCTTATCGAGCTACTGGAGTAAATGTCTCCTCGTAGTCAATTCTGGCTTGTTGTGAATAGCCTTTTGCAATGAGTCTTACTTTGTTTCTTTGGATTGACCCATCTGGATTGTGTTTCACTTTGTAAATCCATTTGACACCAATGACGTCTTTATTACTTGGCTTGTCGACGAGTTCCCATGTTTGATTCTTCTTGATCACTTGGATTTCTTCCTTCATTGCATTTCACCACGCTTCTTCTTTGAACGCTTTGTCAAAGTTCTCGGGCTCAATTGAACAATAATTGCAAGTAGCATAGATATGGTTCAATGATTTGTACCTCTTCAGGGTTGAATTTGTTGATGATGAACTGGGTGAGCTTGAGCTCGATAAGATCGGCCTTGGTGTCGAGGTCGGTGGTGGTGCATTTGGACCTGGTGAGGTCGGCTTAGTTTCTTTTCCGTCTTCTTCTTCTTCTTCGTTTGTTGTGGTTAGACTGAAGTTGATTGGAAAGCCTTTCTTCTCTACCCTATTTTCTTCCCAATTCCATGAAGCATTTTCATCAACTTGAACATCTAGGCTGATGATGACTTCATTTTTCTTCAGGTTGAATAATCTATAGCCTTTGCTCATCGTGCTATAGCCCACAAAAATACATCTTTCGCTTGATTCATCAAGTTTCGTCCACTTCACCTTTAGAACTTGCGCATAGCAAATGCTTTTGAACACCTTGAGATGGTTGACTGATGGTCTTCTGCCGCTCCATGCTTCAAATAGAGTCTTGTTCAGAATGGCCTTGGTCAGATATCGATTGGAAAGGTAGATGTCTACTTTACCTTTTGAACTTGCGCATAGCAAATGCTTCCGAACACCTTGAGATGGTTGACTGATGGTCTTCTGCCACTCTATGCTTCAAACAGTCTTGTTCAGAATGGCCTTGGTCGGACATCGATTGGAAAGTATGGTGTAGACAACTTCCGCCTAGAATGTTTTTGGTAGACCTTTTTCGTGTAGCATCGATTTTGCCATTTCGACAATTGTTTGATTCTTCCGCTCGGTTACACCATTTTGCTGAGGGGTGTATCCGACCGTCAATTGTCTTTCCATCCCTTCTTCTTCACAAAACTTATGGAATTCTTTGGAAGTGTACACCTTTCCTTTGTCACTTCTCAGGGTTTTGATAAAACAACCAATTTGTTTTTCAATGAGGCTCTTGAACTTTTTGAACACCGAAAACACTTCGGACTTTTGCCTCATGAAATAAACCCAAGTCATACGAGTAAAATCATCAATGAACAGAATAAAGTACCTATTCTTAGCATGTGATGGAGTGTCCATCATATCGTAGACGTCGGTGTGAACTAACTCCAGCTGTTTCTTTGCTCTCCAAGCTACTTCTTTTGGGAAGGGTTGTCGGTGTTGTTTCCCAAACATGCATCCTTTGCATACATCTTGCTTCTCTTCTATTTTAGGCAGTCCATGCACCATGTTCTGGTCATACAAGAGTTTGAGACTATAATAGTTGACATGTCCGAGTCGTTGATGCCACAATCTTGATTCGTCTGAGATTTGCGCTCGGAGTGTTGTAGCGTCGACATAGTTGATGTTGAGAGCGAAGCTTCGATTTACCATCTTGATCTTGGTAAAAACTTTCATTTTGTCACGCTTATCATAGATCGTGCATTCGTTATTGTCGAAGTTGAGCTTGTACCCATTCTCCACAAGTTGTCCAAGGTTGAGCAAGTTTTGACTCAAACTTGGCACACAAAGTACATTTGGAATATAGCTCGGTCCATCCTTTGTGTTGATTGGAATGCTGCCAAGTCCTTTTGATTCGACTAGCTCTCCATTTCCTAGTTGGATTGTCGTTGTAACTTTGCTGTTGATCTCAAAAAATATTTGTCTGGTCGGTGTCATGTGGTTGCTGCACCCGCTGTCAAGTAACCACTTCTCACTTTTCTTGACTATGGCATTGTGGCACACATAGAATGGTCCATACGTTGCTGGGGCTTCTTGTTGTGTTTCAGTTGGATTGGCTTGGTGAGTGTCACGGGTTCGACAATCTTTTCCGAAGTGACCACACAGATTGCAAATGTTGCAAAATACGGAAGTTTGTGATCTTCCTCTTCCTCTTCCTCTTGTGTTCTGTCCTCGTCCTCGTCCTTTTGGATATGCTCTGCAACTTGGTTGGTTGAAGCTTGGACCCAGACTGTCGACTCCGATCTTAAGCTTTGATTGGAATGCACTTTCGAATGGCTTTTCGGAGTGTCTAAACAGTCTTTGCTCGAATGATTTTAGAGACATCATCACTTCTTGGACCGTGAGGGTTGAGAGGTCCTTTGTTTCTTCGATGATCATATCGAACTTGTCAAGAAGGCAAATGAGAAGTTTTTCCACCATTCTCTTGTCGGTGACGTCTTACCATGTGACTTCATTTGGTTGACCAGATCGAAGAATCTGGTTGAGAACTCCTTCAACATCTTGTTTTCCTTCATTTTTACATTCTCAAGTTCCTTCCGCAACGATTGGAGTTTGATAGTTCTAACCTTGGCATCTCCTTGGAATTCACTTTGCAGAATCTCCCACGCTTCTTTGGCCGTGTTGGCTTGCATGATTCTTGGAAAGATGGTTTTGGTGACGGCTCTTTGGATTACTGACAGAGCACTTGCATTAACTTGTCTTGATTGTTCCAATATTTTGAGTCGTTTTCTTTGAGCACGGTTGCATCAGCCGACTCTTCAAATCCTTTTTCGACAATCTCCCATTGGTTAAGAGATCAGAATATCGTTTTCATTTTTACGAACCAAAAGTCGTAGTCTTCTCCATCAAATTCGGGAATAAGATTGTGGTTTGAAGTTGACATGGATGCGTAGTTTGATGCCATTGATTTTCTTCAGGTTGGATAGAATCTTTGTGCTTTGATACCAAATGTTAGTATTTGGATTTTTGAATTGAGACTAAAATATGTGTTTTATATATATTTTCTGAATTATTCATGCAAAAGATTACACCACCTTTATATAGACTCGTCCTAGGCAGACTAAGAGTCTTTCACATATTCCAGAGGTACATGGAGAAACCAAAAGTCTCAATCAATAGATGTAACTAGAAACTACGCGGTCAAAGACATAATTAATTAACACATTAATCTTTAACAAGAAATACAACCAATGTGCAACAAGATATCATAGCCAATACCTTAAGCATCTCCCCTACAAACAATTTAGGTAAATACTTGGGATTACCAGTTTTTTCATAAGAAAAACTATTATACTTTCCATTTCATTCTAGAAAAAATGCAGCACAAGTTACAATCATGGAAGACAAACTTCCTAACCCTGGCCGACGGAACAACACTAGCTAAATCTGTCCTCAACGCAATCCCTGTCAATGCCATGCAATGTCTTGCATTACCAAAGTCAATAACTACCAAAATAGATCAAATCATAAACAATTTCATATGGAAATCAAATGATAGTTCAAAAGGTATACACTTATTAAATAGGAAAACTGTGACCTTACCTAAGAATCTAGGTGGCCTTCAAATTCATAAGGCTTATAATCAAAACTTAGCTTTATTAGCTGGTCATGCATGGAGGTTTGCTAACTCACTTTTGCCATCTAATCAGAACCCCTCTATTTGGTCACAAATCCACCAACAAAAATATAAGGTTACTTTACAGAAATTCTTACATTGCATCCTTCAAAATAATAACATGTCCATTATTTGGAAAAGTTTACTTAAAGGATGCTCACTATGCTTCAAAGGATTGCAATGGAATCCGGGTACCCTTTCATCCTTGCCTTTTTAGACTACTCCTTGGTTTGACAATAAAACATGTAGAGAGCTCATTTCTGGTCCTTTGCAAAAAGATGAGGAATCCATTACTATATCGTAACTCTATAATGGCTCCCACAAATTCTCCTTTGAAAAACTTTCTATTTCACTACCAGATAACATGTTATCAACAATCTATTCTTATCGATTCAATCTATCTTCTCAAACCAATGACCATTTTTTTTGTGCTCTCACACCGAATGGAAAGTTTACAACCTCCTCGGCTTACCTTCTTGCTTCAAAAACTCCAAAATCCCATACATCTTACAGCTGGTTATGGAAACTGAAAACATACCACAAACTAAAATTCTTCCTACTATTGGTATCACATGACTGTCTACCACGTTAGAAACATGTCTACCGCATACACATCCTACAAGATAATATTTGTGAGCTTTGCCAAGCCCATGAAGAAAACTTTGAACATATTCTTCGCCAATGCCCCAAAACCTCCTTTATATGGTCATAGTTTCTGCCAATTCTAAATCCTGAAATAGTGACAAATTTGCATAATTAGCACATCAAATGTTGGCTGGAACTAAACTACTCTGATCATAGTTTATACTTCATAAATATACCTTAGAGTCTCATCTTCTCCCTCACATGTTGGAACATTTGAAAAATGTGTAATAATTTTATTTTTAGAAAACATCCTCCCAACATGTCTTCGTATAGTATCATCCAACAAGCATTGGAATTTATCAAGCTAACCTCATGCTATCAAAGAAGAAGCAAAGGATCACCGAGTGGAATAAATGGAACCTACCATGTACTGGAGCTTGCAAACTAAATACTGACGGCTCTGCAATGGGAAATCCCGACTTGGGTGGTGCTAGAGGAATTTTCAGAGACAAACAAGGCCATTGGATAGTGGGCTACCGCTTTAAGATCTCGCGCACTACTAATAACTTTGCGGAACTAATTGCAATTTTGGAAGGCCTACATATTGCAATACAATTAAAACTCCACTCACTCATAGTTGAGCTTGACTCACAGATTGTTATTAACTGGTTAACAGCTATAGAATTGAATTTACAATATTCTCACATCATCTCTGAATGCAATAGCCTTCTTAGGTAAATACCACACCGTAGCTTGGTTCACTGCCATAGGTAGGCCAATCATGTTGCTGACAGTTTGGCTAAGCATGCAAGAACTATTTTGGGCAAGAAGCAGTTATTTTGTTATCCCCCTGAAGAAACTATTTCTTTAATGCTTGATGACACCACATATCCTAGATATTTTGAATGTAACGAGAATTCACTGGGCGCTACCAGTGATATCTTAGTACCTTGTCTTTTTATGTAAACTTCTTTCCCTTAATATATATTATTCCTATCTCTATCAAAAAAAAAAAAAAAAGAATCTTGGAGGTTGCCTTCCTTTCGCGCCTTTTTGAGTTGGTTTTTAATGGAGAAGAATAAAATCTGCATGGACAAATTTGAAAAGACTCTGGCATAGAATATGGATTCTTTTTGTATGCTTTATGTTCATATAATTTGTACTTTGGAACGTGAAGTTAATACATATAACAATGTTAAAACTCTTATGGTTCACTTTTCTCTTTAAAAAAATCCCTGTGTACTATTTCTTAAAGAGTATTTGAATTTTCCATCAAATACATGAGAAAAAAGATTTGTATTATCAAATTCTATTCATTTTTATAATTTTTTCAAATATTTTAAAATTGAAGATAATAACAATTTAGTTCAAAATTAAAAAAAAAAAAAAAAAAAAACAATTTAGTTCAACAATTATCAATTAAACCCTCATTTCTCGTTTTTCATTATAAGATCGGGCGTGGGGCGTGGGGCGTGGGGCGGTCGTGGTGGTGGTTCATTATAAGATCAAATCATTTAGATGATAAAAAATAAAAAAAAGGAACGTACTAATCAGCCTCGTAATAAATCATTTTGAGAGGAGCTAGTTTTTACTTCTGCAGTCCGCAGCTTTACTCTTCCCGCGTTCAAACCGCATTCTAGGGTTTAAGTTCCTCTGCAACTCTCACTGAATCTTTCAGGGAGAATTGGAACTCTGCTATTCAGGTTAAAATGGAAGACACTGATATGGAGACTTCTCCGAGCAATTTTGACCCCGAAGATCTCACCAGTAGGGAGCGGTATAGGCGCTACGGGTATGAATCCTCTTTGAGGCATACTCTTCTTAAATTTCATCGCATTGCTCATTTATTTTCTTGTTAGGTTTGGCATGGTAATTCATCGAAGTCTTAAGTTAAAATTTAGGTATATATAGTCCTGGACTGTTACTAATTTAATGTCCAGTTTTTCTCCCCGACGAAATATCCTGGTTAAATCTCCACCCGATTGTTCTTTGTGTGTTTAGGTTTACTTTATTGTCCCCTGAAATTTTATGAAATTAGGGCAATAGAATGTACTTCTTCATGGGATATTTTCCATGGTGAATTCTGTTGCCACTGCATTTATTTATTTTTATTCAACTTTTTCGAAGGGGAGGAAAAAGATGGGAGTTAATGATGTTGGACATTGACTTGATTATTTAAATGATTCTATTCCTAGTATTTCTCTCAGTTAATGACGGCACGATTTGAATCATGTGATTTAGGAGAGATATAGAAGTTAAATAGGGTCTCCATCAGGATTTTTCTTGCAGTAACTTATTTTCTCCTACACATGATATTGGAAATTATGCTCTTTTACCTTGACTTACAACTAGGAAATTATTACTGTTCTGGTATCTTTGTTAAACTCTATGAGAATTATATATATGTTCTATTGTCTATGGTACCATAAGATTAAGGAACTGCATACAGGAAAAGGCATTCAGCTTCTAGCTTATCTCCACAGCATGAAAGTACTCCTTCTAGGCTCAGTGAAATGATGTCAAATGCTGCACTTTTTCTTGAAAACATTAAACAAGAGGTTGAGAGCCTTGACACTGAACAAAGAGGAACACCTTTTAAGACACAAACTACTTCGAAGAGGCGATCATCGATTTTTAGTCATTGGGCGTCTGAGGCAGATTATGGAGACGAACTAATCTATCGAGGTGGAATTCATTCTCTGAAAATTTGCAAGCAGGAAGAAGATGCATTCGTAGATGGTGGAGACACAACTTTTTCTTTGTTTGCGTCTCTACTGGATTCTGCTCTTCAAGGTGATTGACAGAATTTTTCCTACTTTTTCTGTTCATTGGTCTTTTGCCACTTTACTTTATGCTGAAGATGAAGTCTGTAGCCTGTGAAGTTGCTGATGGTAGTATTTGATTCACTTCTTGGTGCCTCTGGTTCTGATTCTGTATATTGCTTTTTCGTTGTGCTTTTGTTGAAGGATTTTTACTAATACATTAAGGTTATCCTTGGTGGTTTGAGGTTTTGAAGAGCTGGTTAATGTTCTATGATGTCTATCTAGAGATGCCTTTGTTAAGATGCTAAATTGGGTCTAGTAATTAGAATTCTATATGGTGCAGCTTGTAACACTACTTTAAGTTACAGTAGGCTTGGAAGTTCTTTTCTCGGCTTTGTTTAGATACTGCAAACATACCTCATGATATAAATTTTATGAACATTTGATGAAAAAGTAGAATACTAAGCTAGATGAAATTCTTTAATTGTTGAATATTGGATATTTTTTTGAAAAAGTCACATCACGAAAGTCAGTTCCTCCATCAACATTTTTTGTTTTGTTTTGTTTTTTTTTTTTTTTTTTTTTTTTTTGCAATTTTGGCATGAACTTGGCAATGAACTATGTTACTTGATAATGATTCTGGTAAGTATCAGTACATGCTGGACACCGGGAGATGTTTGCTTAAAAAGGAACTACCACATACTGCGTACTGAATTTCCAGTTGTACTTCCATTATCTTTGCATTTGTTTATACTGTCATTCAGTATTGTAATCGATGTATTCTTTAGGTTTACAACAGTTGGAGAATCCTGCATTTATTACTAATGGCTAATCATACTTTGCAGGATTGATGCCTATACCAGATCTGATATTGCGATTTGAGAGTGCATGCCGTAATGTCTCAGAATCTATTAGGTCTGTTGCATATTTTGAGGGGGGGGGAAAAAAAAGCTTATCTTGACTGGCTTCGTCTTTGTGAATGTGCAAATCATAACTTCTCTCTCTTTCAATTATGGTTCTTCTTCATACAAATTTCGATGAGTATTTCAATGTGTCACACAATTTAAATAGCCCACTTTATATTTATTGCCTGAAAGCCTGAGTTTATTTTGTTGATTTCATGAGTTCCATTTTGAAAAGATTGACCTAGATCCTTGGACAGTTTTACTGCTATCTTGTTTTCTTGTTTCTGTACTTCCAGTTGTTTAGTATGTAATCACCTATGGTTTAGAGATATGAACATTTTCTTATGAATAAGTTGGATGATAGATTTTGGTTTGTAGAAATCCATGGGCAATTGAGGTGACAGTTTGTAGTGTTCTTTTGACTTCGATGCTTCTCTAGGAACTAAAATTGCGCTAATGAAATGTATTAGAAATGTGACACCATTGGTGTAATTATATATCTGGTTAGAAGTCTCATAAAGGATTATCACGTTCATGTCTACTTCATCCCTTTTGTACTGTTCTACCGATCCTTAGTTCCTTTTCTGTTTGTCGCTGAATTATCTAGTCTTAATCTTAAGATTCTGAAATACTTGCAACATAGACCCTTCAAATTTGAAATTCTTTATGCATTCTTTCGATAATCTTGGTGATTTGCTTATTGCTACAAGATGATGTGCTTTGTTTCTCCTCCTGCAGATATGGCTCCAATGAGAGGCATAGAATTGTTGAGGACAAACTGATGCGGCAGAAGGCTCGATTTTTGCTTGATGAAGCTGCTTCCTGGTCTCTTCTGTGGTATCTATATGGAAAAGGAAATAAGTCTTTTGACCTTTCTGATACTGTGTATGTTACTACATTTGCAAAATATTAGTCTGAATCTTTTCTCAAACCCCCTTTTTTTTTTTTTTTTTTTGTCTTATATCCTTTCCTTATGGAAATGGATTTCATCTGTGTGGACTAAGTCTTCTTACATAATAGTCTGGGTGCTTATTTGTACTTTCATATCTTGATCTTTCTGTCTCTAATGAATTGTCAGTTCAATCAAAGAGTTTTACATGGCAATATGTTGTCTTTCAGTTTGACCCCTTGTTAAACTTAATTTTAACATTTTTCTTTCTGTGTTTTTCTGTGTTTGCAGGAAATGAAGAAATCCCTGGAGATCTAATCCTGGTGCTACACCTTTTCCTCACTAAATGTCTTAACATTTCTACTTGTAGTTTAGCTATAGTGTTCTATATTGTTAGCTCAATTTTATCCTTGCTTCATAACAGTTGCCCACCACTTCACATTTGGAGGCTTGTCAATTTGTTGCATCAAATCATAGTGCACAACTATGCCTCCGTATTGTTCAGTGGCTTGAGGAGTTAGCATCTAAGGCCCTTGATTTAGATAACAAGGTAAATCATTTTGGAATTGTTCAGGTCATCTTTACTTTGAAACTGATGGACTGTATTGTGGGAGTTGCCATGGGAAACTAAACAGAGCTGATATTGTCTTAAAGTTGAGTGACTTGAGATGCTTTTTAGACTGTTTGATGGTTTGATATATAAAGGAAGTTGATTTAGTTTGAGAAACCAAAGGATGAAATGTTATGTCAAGTAGTATAAATTAGTCTCCTTTCTATTAACTTAACATTCTCAGTCTCCTTATTCAAATATTATTGTTATTCATTATAAAATGTTATTGTGCACATCTTGGGCTTGTAATAACAAATGGATGTTTGGCCTATACATGAGGGCCATTTGAAGTCTATAAATTACACTTTTTGTTTGTTTATTTTTTATTTTTAAGTCTATAAATGCGTGTTTCTGGATGAGATCGAGCTAATCTTCTCCCTCCCCCCTTATATTCTTATTTAATTCTTGAATTCTTCTATTTATAATTTTCATGGTCTAATTGAACTTTACTACTACTTTTGGGAGAGAGAACTAATCTATTATTGAGAAAATTTAAGGAAGGTTTTTTTAGTGATTCTTTTAAAATTTACATAAATTTTAGCATTTCCTTGAGAGGCGTGGAACTCCATTTTGTGACAAGGAAAAGAAAACATAGTGTTATTTTCTCTGTTAGCTAAGCTTTTAAGGTGTTAATTTAGTATGCGAGGGGAAAGATGGTGAACTAGTGGTACGAGGCTAATATTCAACTGTCTCTAGTTGCACAAATCCATTTGCAATGTTATTGGGGAACCTGGCATCTTTTAGACATGTGCGGCACCTCAAGCACTTACAAGTGGTTGAGTTTACTTGTAGGCACCAGCTATAACTTAAATTTGACAGTCCACCATGCATGGAAACTCTCACAGGACCAAACCTGGGGAGGGCTGCCATAGCCACACATTTTCCTCTCTTTTCAGAAAAAAGAAAAGGAAGAAAGAAAAAACGAAAAAAGGGGAAAAAAAGAAAAAGAAAAAGAAAGAAAAGAAGGCATCTAATGAAAAAGTGTTGGTTTTTTTAATCCTGTTTATTTATGTCAACTATGTATTAGTGCAGTTGTTTGTTCTGTATAATGAGACTTAAAGT
Organism: Marsdenia floribunda; assembly: GCA_035583425.1. Taxonomy (NCBI): domain Eukaryota; kingdom Viridiplantae; phylum Streptophyta; class Magnoliopsida; order Gentianales; family Apocynaceae; genus Marsdenia; species Marsdenia floribunda. The sequence continues at coordinate 21,732 of JAXGGT010000029.1, read as the reverse complement.
CAATATCCCTTGTTTGCTTTTGTTTAAAAGATTTAGTTTATTATTTATTTATTTATTCATTTTCTGTGAGCAATTGTAACTTTGAAATGCCTAAATTTCGATTGCTTTTCCCTTGATTACTTTTCAATCTTGTTTATGGCTTGATTTACTGCTTTTCAGGTTCGAGGTTCTCATGTTGGTACTTATCTCCCTAAGTCTGGAATTTGGCACCATACTCAACGATTACTAAAGAAAGGTGCCTCACATCCGAAGACAGTTCATCACCTAGATTTTGATGCTCCAACACGTGAACATGTGCAGCAGCTGGCTGATGACAAAGTATTGCTCTCAAACAATTGCACTTGCATTGTTGCTTAACTCATTACATCTGCTACTAGGAACCAGTAGTGCCTTGTGGATCTCTGACCCACAATGGTGTGGAAATGAACTATAGTTTCAACTTCTATAATAAGATTTGTGTTGCATGTAACTTTTAATTGTGATTGTAAAGAGTCTTTTCGTTGTGTCTGTTATGGTGATTTTCCTGGATTTCTATTTTCTTAAGTTTGGTTATGTACTTATCAGACTCTATATGTGCAAGGTGCATTCACAAGATTAGCATTGTTTTTAATGACCTGGGTAAAACACATTTCTGAAGAACAAACTGCTTCCTTTCATATAGCACTACTTATGGGGAAATATTATACTGTATAAACCTTCATGTAATTCCTGGGTTTTGTTTATTGAATGCATCTGTGCATATAGTAAAACCATCATAATGTAAATGGACAGAAACAAGATGAATCTCTTTTGGAAGATGTTTGGATTTTGTTAAGGGCAGGAAGATCAGAGGAGGCACGTAACCTTTGCCGTTCTGCCGGACAGGTAGTTTCCTCTTTCATTAAATATAGTTTATTGTCTTTCTCTTCTTCTGTGATTACATGATCAGATAAATGCGGTTTTCTCTGCTTTAACAGCCATGGAGATCTGCAACTCTATGTCCATTTGAAGGACTCAATCTCTTCCCATCCGCTGAAGCCTTAGTTAAAAATGGCAAGACGAGAATCTTGCAAGCTATTGAATTAGAGAGTGGTGTAGGTCATCAGTGGCGTCTCTGGAAGTGGGCTTCTTATTGTGCGTCAGAGGTAACTCAAAGATAAATTGTGTTAAAATCTATCTGGTTCTCTTGCTTCAATAAGTTAGTATTTATAACTTACTATTTCTCTTGCATCTTATGCCATGAACTCTGTATCTTGGTCTTGTTGAAAATTAACTCTCATGAAATCCTTTCGTGTGTTCACTTTCATTATTATAAATGCATTGTGTTTTGTGTTTATTAGGTGTGCCAAATCAGATATTCATATTTATTAAATATTATTTGAATGGTGGTTCAATCCATTTAGATCCAATCTATTTACAAAAAAATATAAATGGATCATGGATATTCATTAACAACTATTTACCTATCTATCCTTTATCCCTAATTAATTTTCTTAACAGAATGTTTTTCATTTATCTTATGATGGATTAATTATTTTTGATATTTAATTTTATTATGTGTGCACGTGCAAATATTTCAAATATCTTCATGTTCTTTCATTCTTTCATGCGCTTTAAATAATTCTATATTTTGAACTGTAGTTTTTGTCAAGTGTATAAATTCCATCTCTCTCTATTAGTTTAAGTTTCTAGAGGAGATGGAAATTTAATATGGTTGTAGAGCTGGAGGTCCTAAATACAACTATTGTCTCTGCCCCTATTTGTTGATTATTGTTCACGTGATGGGTCAGCTATTGAAATTTATTTTCTTCTCAAACATGAGGGATGTGTTAATTCCTCAACATAGTATTAGAGCAAGAAGTCTCATATTCTAGCCTTGACTTTGCCCCAGTTATTGGTTATATTGCACGTGTTGGGTCTACTATTGAAAATTTGTGTTTGGCCCACACATGAGAGTTTGATATGATTTTTCCTTTTTAATCGATCTTTCCTAATGTTCTAATAATTTAATGCTATTAATGATTCAAATAGTTTTTAGAAGGTGCAAAATGGACATCCATAACCATTTGAATAAATATTAAATGAGTCACCATCATTTTAAATACCATTATAAATAGCTGTAAAATGGAATTTTAATGAATATGAATATTCATGAACATCCATTTACAATATATCTAATTGTTTAAGCTAAAGAATATAAATGTTTGACTTATGTATCGTACTTAATTACATATATATTGATCTCACATATTTTATTATTCAATTATTGTGTTAAATTTCTACCTCGTCTAAAAGCTGAAGTTGATGAATATGGAATTAATTTATACACTTGACACATTGCATAAAAATTACAAATCACCATTTTAAAGATTGTATGAATATTTTGGGTTCAAACCCTAAACATTATCAAATTTAGGGACTAATTTGCGAGTATTTTACTGATGTGTAAAATTTTTGAAGATTTTAGTCTCAAAATATAATTTTACAAAGATTGGGGCTAAAATGTAATTCATTATATATTTGAAGTGGATATTATCTTATGGTTGATTTTTTTTAATGAATAGTTGTTGGATTTAATAAGATTCACTTTTATCCGTTTGAGAATAATTGGATCTAAATTTGTATCTATTTAAATTAATTTAAGTTATTGATGCCATCCAAATCTAAATCCATTTAATTGTGGAAGATTTTGGATGTTTATTGGATTTAAATCCATTTTGCCCCTGCAGTGCTTATTCCTGATGCCTTGCTTAATTACCATGTGGTTTGCATTTGATTACCTGTTGTTCTCATGATTGGTTATTTTCTTTCCTGTTGCTTTTCTGAAGCAAATTGCGGAGCAAGATGGTGGGAAATATGAAACAGCAGTATATGCATCCCAATGTAGTAATTTGAAGCGCATTCTTCCAATTTGTACAGACTGGGAGGTATCTCCTTAATCTTCTTATCATGCATTCCTTGAGGGGAAGTTTCTGTCTATTTCTTTACCTATATAAATTGTTCCATAGAGATATATTGACATTCATTGATGGGTACAACCATTAAATGTGGCTGACATGGAAACTGGTCAAACTTCTAAAATTGATGAATCATGTCCTGATGTTAATTTTGCTATACATTTGTTATCTTACACTACTACTGTGGTATGTCTTCTGGAAAAGTGTAGTAATTATCTTTGATGTTACTCTAGTTGTTGAAAGTGTTCACTAATTATTTACTGTTTAATTGGGTTTGGGCTGGCAAAAAGGTGATAACTGTTTCAATTTTGATGGATTACACTAAGATTTCAGACTTAAAAAGGCTTCTCTCTGCAAAATTGTTATTATCTGATTTTATTTGCATTCCTTTATTGTTGGTGGGGTAGTTGCTATGAACATAGGGATTCATTATGCTATCAAGGGAACCTCGACTCAAGCAGTGCAATTTTTCTCAAAGAGCGCATGATCAGTGATAAGCCCTGCAACCTAAAGAAATATGACGTTATGAATTTTGAAGGTGTCAGTCTAAATAATCTTCTACTGAAGATATGAGATGTTGAGTTTTAATGTTAATGTCATTTTACTAAAACTATGAATTTGGAGTTGTTTTAGTCCTTTCTAGAGAACTGTTTGTCTGTTATTTATATAGATCCAAATCCATAAAAAAAAAAAAAAAAAATCATTGTTTTCAATTGAAATCAACCAAAAAACTAACTGTTGCTTCTGAAACTAAATTTGCCGCATGCTGGATTGCCTCCATGTGAACTGTTGATTGTCTTTTTAATTTATGATGGCAATCAAAATGTTGTGTCTTGTAGAGCTAACCTCATGCAGCTTCATGTCTGCGGCATTCCATCGCATTGTACTGGGAGAGCTTTTAACAGTTTAACTTCCTCATTTTGTCTTTTTTGTTTTTTAATTTTTTTTTGTTTTAATCTTTTTTGTTGGTTTTGCAATTAATAGACAAAATATTGAATGAAGTTAAGATAAATACAGAAGATTACCCTTTTACTTTCTTTCTGCAGTCTGCTTGCTGGGCAATGGCCAAATCATGGCTTGATGTCCAGGTTGATTTGGAACTGGCACGCCTTCAACCAGGTGGAGTAGATCAATTTAAAGGTTATGAAGATACAATTGAGAACACTGTAGAACAAATTAATGGAAGTAATGAGCAAATAGTGGCACCAGATGGTTGGCCCCTTCAAGTTCTACACCAGCAACCTAGGCACCTTCCTGCACTTCTTCAGAAACTCCACTCAAGGTGAAAATCTATTCACTTTTTATATTTTAGAGTAATTCACTGGGTTTGTTTATTATGTAATACATCCACTGGTGCTTGTGGATCAGTGATACTGTGCTTGAACCTGTGAGTCGAGCTTGCAAGGAGCAGCAAAGACAAATTGAGGTGATGTACTTTGCCGCAGGTTAATTGGTGGTGCAGATGCAATACTTCAATACTGCAATACTTATTATTGAAATCTTTCTAAATGCTTGAAAGGATGTTTGCCTTCACCTCTACATCATTAATTTTATTCTATCTAGTGGTGTTTTAGTGGCTGAAAGTCATGATTCTTCTGCAACAATAATGAATTTTTTGTTCTATGAACTTGGGGGGGGGGGGGGGGGGGGGGGGGGGGGGGGGGGGGGGGGGGGGGGGGGGGGGGGGGGGGGGGGGGGGGGGG
>JAXGGT010000028.1:3188-41132 GCA_035583425.1 Marsdenia floribunda | reverse complement strand
TAATTTGGTTGCACAAGAATCCCCCAACCAATTAAACAAAAAAAAAAAAAAAAAAAAAAGAGGGAAAACTATTAGAACAATCTACTCTTAAGTTTTGCCACAGCTCACAATGATGGAATATTACTTGTTAAGATGAAGACTAGATCTTTTGACCAAGAAAAGCTGCAATTTGATTAAACAGGCTTTTATTCCATTTTCTTAACTGCAGATAAGTTCGCAAGTGAAACAGAACAAATCTACCCCAGCTTTAAGTGCTCAGAACCAATGAAAGAAGGATTCTTGTTTTCAAATGATACAGAAAAATCCAGGAAGGCACCTAAAGAGGAGGTGGTGAATGAACTTAAGCACAGGGACATTGGAACCGAAATGACCCCTTTGGGCAGTTCAACTACATCAAGATGCCATACTCCATTCATTAGCTCATCTCCTGCACGCCATAATACACCTGCCAACAGGTCTGGTCCTCTAGCTTTATCAGATTCTATTAGCACTGGTGCCATTGATATTGCACAATTCCAAGAGTGCCATTTAGCTAAGCTGCAGCTTGGAACGCAATTTGATTCTGTTACCTCAAATTGGAGCTCTAAAGAAGAGGAGGAAGAGGACATATCAAAGAGCTTGAGGCATTTTGAGATAAACAATGAGTGCCCGAGGACTGTTTCTGAGTCTAAAGAGTCTAGAGCTTGTGCATGGGAAGAAGAAGAGAAGAACAAATGCTGCTTAAGGTATGTAGAAACACCTAAAAGAAAAAAGGTGCAATTTTCCATTACATGCAGTATACTTTGTTATTAAAAATGCATCTTAATGATCAGGTATCAGAGAGAAGAAGCAAAGATTCAAGCTTGGGTGAATCTCCAGAATGCAAAAGCTGAAGCTCAGTCGAGGAAGCTTGAGGTACTAAAGGCATTCTTCCATGAAAATATTTGATAAATTTGTTTAATACGTGAAGTTGATTACTTGGACCTAACCTCCCATAATTGCAGTCCATGCCCTTTCCTTCACCCTTTGTAATTAAAACTGAATTTGTGTTTGAGACCAGAAGGTATATGGTACTTAGTGCACTTAAAAAAATGCATACTTAGTCAGGAATGGAATTCCTTGAGTCACTGAATCTACATTGACTATGGTAAGGAATTTGTCAGGCTTGGTCTTCATCGAGCCAAACGCTGCTATCCGAAGAACTATTCCTTCTCGTGATCTATCCTCTCCGAAAAAAAAAAAAAAAAGCTTATTTCTTCTTCCGGGGGCGTGCCTAAAGTAATAGGTGATCCCGCTGAGATGGAAGAAAAATTCAACAAAGCCAGCAGTGTGTGTATAATATACTATTTGTTTTATTTGTATGTGCATAACTTAGTAATATTTTTGACAGTGGTGATAATGCCATGTGAAGCAGTGCAGGAACTGGAGTCTGCATTTCACAAAAGCCAAGAACCGAGAACTAAAACTATGTAATATTATTGCCTGAAGTAAATATATTAATATTCTTAATGGATAATATATATATATATATATAAGTAGTATAAGATTTTGGAGGCCCCTTGGTAGGTGATCTTGCTGTCCTAGAAAACCACCATCTAGGGACGAAACTGAGTATTGGGAAAAGAGAAAGGGTGAAAGTAAAGGAAAAAACATTGTCATGACCATTGTGTTCTTATCTTGGACCCTGTGAAGAATTCTTTTAATGGCGGTTCTGCATGTAATTCCTGAGTGCCTATATATATATATAATTAATGACGATTGATTTGTGGAAATTAAACTATATATGAATGAATTTCAGGTGAAAATTCAGAAAATGAGATCAAATCTGGAGGAGAAGTTAATGAAGAGAATGGCAGTTGTTCATAGAAAAGCCGAGGAATGGAGAACTACTGCTCGAGTTCAGCATTCTGAACAAGTACAGAAAGCTTCGGAACAAGCCCGAAAGCTAACGATGAACAGGCAAAACCCATATTTGACTGGAACGAATTCTTGCGGTTGCTTTCCCTGTAACACTCATATCTAGATTTGAAGGGGCTGAAATAAATCCTACATATTTATGTGTCCCGGTTTCGATTTTTCATTAATTCTTACTACTAGCAGAGTTTCTGAAACCTGCTCAGGAAGTATAAAAAAGCATACTGCCTATTTTTTCCCCTCATATACACATACATATATATATATATATATATATCACAACCCTTAAATCCCAATACTACTTAAAACTATCTTAATCTCGAGAATAAATGCCAATGGGAAAAATCTTATATGGCCCAAAAGCTTGTTACAGGAAATGAAATGCGACCGAGCGTAATTATTTCTGCAAGAAAGTGCAAAATGGGATGGTGAAAGATATTTCTTCAAACCCAACAATTATTTTTATTCCTTTTGGTTGAGTAACGAACAAATATTGCATAAGAGAATCTGACTTCGTTTTAGAGATGAAACAAAGATTCTGCAACAAAAGATTCTTCCAGCTATCACTACCAGCATACAGGGGGCGATATAGATATCCAACAGTTATTATTACAGATAACCTCCTCCTCCTCAAATAGATTGGATTGGACAATAAAGAAAGCTAATAAAAATGTTTCAAAAACTTGCTGATTCATGAGAAAAAAAGTGAGAACAGCCCCCTTGTGTGCTTTCGTTTCGATTCTGTAATTGTTTACATAAAGGCTGCTGCATTGACAGCACCATTTAACCACAGCATCCTGCTAAAGATAAGGTTCTGATCCGATGACTGGAAAACTCATGAACTCACACATCTGACTCATCTCTGCCCAAAACAGAAAAGGGTTTCAATACATTGTGGAAATTTCTTGTAAGGAAAGCTTTCTTAGGTATTCATCAGAAGTTGTACACTTCTTTAAATTCAAATGAAAGAAGAAAACAAGTAATATATGAATCTTTGTGGATTCAAGGATAGGATTTTTACCCAGAATTGGTACTAGTGAGGTCTATTTTGAATAAAAAAATCTCAGTTTTTTCTTTTTAGTTTTTTATAAAAAAATTCACTTATAAACCATAAATAACAGAGGAACTTTTCTTAGGTATGTTGGTCAAGTTTCTTCCCTTAGACTCTTAGCTTGCTAAGAGGTCTAGCGATTGAATCTCTCCTTTCTCCTAGTTTGCCAAGAGGTGTAGGGGTAACCTCACATGGGTTTCCACAGTTCAAGATATTTTCACAATATTGGGCCTCCTTAGGTGGATTAGTTTGGACCGAAAGGGTCCAGGATACTACCGTTTAAAAAAAAAAAAACATAAATAATAATGTACACACATATATATAATAAAATTATTATTTTTTTTTAATTTTATATAAAATTAAATATTTTATAATTATAATTATTTAAATAACCACGTAGAATATAATTAATATATAAAATTTATACACCTAAATTAAGTATTAGGATATTATTCTAATTTAAATGATATTTTAATTTAAAAAATTATATTATATAAGATATTAGACCCTTAAAAATAAATAATTCAAACAATATGTCAATTATTTCTTTGTTCTAAACTAATTACATAGTTACATTAAACTCTGTACTAATTAATCAAATGCAGTCTATTCAGTTTCATCCAATTATTATTTTATAGTTACAGACGGAGTTGAGATTCATCCAATAATATGGGCCTCATGATACGTCATCAATTTTCAATGGGCTGAATCAATATATTTTTGGCCTAATTACTGGAACAAAATCCTTCCTGCCGGGTGAATACCCGATTTCAAATGTAAACATATCCGGGGTAACCCGTATTGAAGTCCGCACCGCATCGCTGGCCTGTCTTGCTTGGCAAGAAGGGTATGGCAGAGTTTCAAGACAAATATAAACCATAGTGTGCAAATAGAAGAAAACCAAAACGACATTCTCTTCATCTCCAGGTATGCACTTATGATGATTAGATCCATTTCTATTATGAATCTGCAGCTTATGAAGATGAATTTTTGCTGGAAGTATTATTTTTTCTATTAAAGCTGCAAATTTTTTTTTTTTTTTCCTTTCATTTTTCCAACTCTACTGGCAACCGTTTGGATGCGTTTATTTTGAATTTCTGTGTTTCGTTGAATATTTTGTATTGTGATCGCAGTTTTAAATTGAATCGGAAGATCTTGAGTAATCGAATCCATAATGTTCCTCACTAGGTAAGTTTTTTTCTTTTAGGGTTTTTTGTCTAGGGTTTTTCCCCCACGTTGATTGTCCACGTATATGTGGTTTACTCTACGATCTGTCTGTCTCAAGAATTTTTTTTTTTCTTCTTCAAATGTTTTACCAAAAGGACCGAGTACGATAGGGGAGTCAATACCTTTTCTCCTGAAGGTCGATTGTTTCAAGTGGAATATGCCATTGAAGCTATAAAGGTAAAAAATATTTTATCAACTAATTCATTCATCTGGTTTACTATTGAAATCGAAAATCTAGTACTGATTTGAGGTGTCTGCTTGTTCTTATGGTTATTGTGACAGCTCGGTTCAACTGCAATTGGTATAAAGACTAAGGAAGGAGTTGTTCTTGCTGTTGAGAAGCGGATTACCTCTCCACTCTTGGTCTGTCTATGCTTAACTTAATTCAGTGTTTCTTATATGGAAAACTTATGGCATATAATTTGTTGTTGAAATGTGATTTTATTGATAAGATGTTTTATTTGCTCTTGATGTTAGCGTGAGGGTAGCATTTAGCTTGAATTTAATTCTCATGGTATATTATCTCTAATGTCTATTAGAGCTATTTAGCATTCTTGATTATGTGAAACTAAGCAAATATATGCCTTCTAAAAGGTGATCTCTTCCTCTACTCATAAGCGTTCCGTATAACATATCAGAATAGGTGCATTATCTTATGGGGATGATCCATTAGGCTTTTCTCCTTTTCCTTGAAGCTAAGAACAAATAATGAATACTACTGAAGTGGAAAAAAAAAAAAATCTACATATAGGTAAATTTAAAATATATTTATCTTGAGCGTTATGAAAATCTTGACTCTTACAACGAACGTAGGAATTTTGACTGAGATTTCAATGGAATTTGTAATTATAGGATAATTCTTAAGATCATTGGACAGAGCTGCTGTATTCTGTTTATTTTTAGCAATGTGGGATGTAAACCATTTTTTAGAATGAGCTCTCTGTGTTCCTTTTTCTGTGTTAAGTCCAGTAGGAAAATATCTCAAGTATTCAGGCTTAATAGACATGAAAGGGAAAGGAATGAGTTGGAGGATTTCAAAATCTACCTGTGCACTGACAATGGTCTTCAATGTTTACAACTGCACTTATGCTACTGAGAAGTTGCATCTGAAAATTTAGCTGGTTGGCTTATAAATATCTTCTAATTCATCACCATGCTTGCAATACTCCAATAGGAGCCCAGCAGTGTGGAAAAAATCATGGAGATTGATGAACACATAGGCTGTGCCATGAGTGGGTTAATTGCTGATGCCCGAACACTGGTTGAGCATGCACGAGTCGAGACTCAGGTGCCTGACTCATATAATTGGCATCATGGTTGTAGATTTTGATATGCATATGACAATCCACTGACAGTTCAACTTTTGTATTTGTTAGAATCACAGATTCTCATATGGTGAACCAATGACTGTTGAATCCACTACACAGGCTCTCTGTGATCTTGCCCTCAGATTTGGTGAGGGGGATGAGGAATCGATGGTCAGTATCCATCTTTTTCTTGTAGTTATTTTGTTTAATCTCTGTTACCAATGGTAATATGTTTCATCAGGTTTTATCTGGACATCACTTTTTATACATCTTGTGTTTATGTGCAGTCTCGACCTTTTGGTGTTTCTCTTCTCATTGCTGGTCATGATGAGAATGGCCCCTGCTTGTAAGTTATTCTTCCCATTGATTGTTTGTTTGTCAAAAAGGAGAGGTTTGTGTAACATTATTGGTCCAAATATAAATGGTCGAAGATCGCTGTCTGTAAAGCAGCTTTGGTTCTCAAAATTTTCAATTCATTATGTTCTCTTTATACGTAGTTGCCTCAACCTTTCTCTCCATAGCCTTATATTGTACACAAACTTTATTTGCTACATTTTTTTTTAATAATATGAATGACCTTTTTAGGAAAAATGAAAGAAACGAAGATAACATTTTTAGGTATAGATTATAATTCTGAGAATCGCTAATAAGGCTTTTTCCCCAAGGGGCTGTCCTTTTCGTATATAATTTTCCAACATGATTTGGAGGTGGGAAAGTTTTACTACTTATAATGTGTATTCATTACCTATTTATTTTCATTAACTTCTCAATGTGCTATATCTTCTCCCGTTATATCTGGTAGTGGTACCATCTGCCAGACTTAATGCTTTCCTTTTTGCAAGAAAATGCCCTCCCGTAAATTGGTTCTCTTTTAATGGTTGACCTTAATCAAAGGCATTTGCTATACACAGGTACTATACAGATCCATCTGGAACTTTCTGGCAATGCAATGCAAAAGCCATTGGTTCAGGTTCTGAAGGAGCTGACAGCTCATTGCAAGAGCAATTCAGTAAGGTACTTTCATTCTTCCTTTTTGTTCAAGGCTGCTTTCCAAGTGTTCAACTCCTGTGGGGTAGTTAGTTCCTGGCATGTAATGCTGTGTGCCTAAATACCTTTTTTTTTTTTTTTTTTTTTTTTGAGTTTGTGAATGTTTGTTATCTACCCAACCAATTCTTCTATTTCAATTGACTTGAATAAAAAGTAAATATCTAGAATAGTAAATCTCCCAAAAATCGATTCTAGCTTTATTTTCTGCTCTCTTTTCAGGACCTAACCCTTCAAGAAGCTGAAACCATAGCACTTTCTATCCTGAAACAAGTTATGGAAGAAAAGGTAAATCACTTCTAGAGACTCGATAGATTGTCGTCCCTTGTGTGTGTTCGTGTGCTAAGATTTTATGCGTGTTATGTGGAATCAGGTGACTCCTAATAACGTTGATATTGCAAAGGTTGCACCAACATACCATTTATACACCCCATCTGAAGTTGAGACCGTCATTACTCGCCTATAAAGAGAGGAGGTCTTCCAAGCAGTTTGGGGATCCCATTCATTGTTCTTCAATGCTTGAATTCCTCACGTACTATTTTGTTGGATGAATCTCGTTTTTGTACTTATTTAAATATGGAATTTCCATTAGAAACTGCTTCAAGCGTGTTTTGACTGTGTAACTTTCCTTGAACTTGAATTCCATTCCCTCCGGTTTGATGGTTGTCTGACGTGATGGCATTCTATTCATCTGGAACAAAGATACTTTAGGCCAGCATATGGACCGATAATTCTCTTAAATTTCATTAAAACCAGTGCAATTGGAATGATTGTATTTACAAAGTGACGTAGTCTCTCCAGTTTACTAATAACAAGTTTTTAGAAAGGGAAATCTTTCTGTGAAGATCTTTTCTCAAAATCATGTAGTGTGTTTTTAATTAACTTTTCTTTTCATTAGTTAGTTCATTTAAAACTCAAAATCTGTATAATTATTTCTTGTTTACTCCATTATTTGAAAAGGTTATTTATTATTTTAAAAATCTTTTTTTTTTTTTTTCAAAGAAAAAAGGTATTTAGTTTCTGAAATTTGAAGGTGAATATATTTTTCAATCCAAAATTCTCTTTTTAAATAATTATAACATATGAAATATAAAAGGAAAATTGGACAAACGGGAATATCTTTATTTTTAGTTAGTTAGATAATATAATTTTTTAATAAAATAATTTTAGTAATTTTTAACCAAATACTTAATTTTTATTTTTTTTTACAATTTTATTAATTAACTAAAATTTTAATAATTTTTCAATATAAAATCTATATTATTAAATATGACCCATTCATTGAGAAGATTTAATATATCTATACATATATATATATATATATATATATATAATGCTGTTAAAATTCTATAATGAAGCTTTAAGATAAAGTTTTGTGCTACTCTTACTAGTTCTCCATAAAACAATAATAATTAGTTTTATGCTTCTCGCGAGTTGGAACAAAGTGCTAAGACAAAACAAAAAAGGTCGTAGAATGTACGGACTGTTACTTATCCCATTTGGTCCTTTTCTTTGGAAGAATGTTTCACTGTTTGAAGAGGATTTTTTGTTTTTTTTTTTTTTATAAATAATCAGACAACTCACACATCTAAATTTTAAAACTATATAAATTTCGAAATTTTAAAACTATATAAATTGTTGGTTGTTGATCCTTACTCCTCCCCAACAATAAAGCCTGTAGAATCTCGATAATTATTATTTCATAAATCAGTCAATAACGCTATGAAAAGCAAACAGCGCTTTCAAGTTTCACCCATAAAAACAAAATCTGGCTCAGACTCCTCCATGTCTAGACCGACAAATAACAATTATTCATACTTACCTATCAATAGTAAAATTCCGCCTCCACCAATGGTTAAAACAAAACAGGACATTTATACCTACATCTTCATTTCAACTTTCTCTGATTTCAGGCTCCTTCAGTCACGGAATTCATCCATAAATCCTTTGTGGAATTCCGTGAGCCGTGACACAATAGCAGGTATCTTGTCTTCTTGAGGTAATATAGTAGAACGAATGTGCCAAGTCCCAGGAACCTTTCAAACAAGAAATAGAAATGTCAGAAATAGGGGAAAAAAGAAACATTTCGTTGGAAACTAAAACCAAGCATTCTGTGTCACACATACACCACACACACAAAGTGCTCATGACGGGAAATATCACTAAATCAGTAGTGTGCATGTAAGGCTTCGGCAACAAAAATTGCTGCGCTGATGGGGGGATTTAAATGGACTTGCAGGCACTTCAACAACCTCTGACTAGTAAAGAGCTTCAATAGGTTCCCCTTTAGCTATTCCAATGATCTAAGAACTTGGATATACAATAGAATTTGATGCATTTCGATAAACCATGAAAGCATATTTCAAATTCGTCTAGCCTCCATCAATCAGGTAATCTATCTTTGATTCTGGGATACACATATTTGCTTTTATCTTTTGAACAACAAAAGGGTTTTATTCAGCCAAATGAAAGAAGACTGCTTCCCAAGCAAAATTTTTGTAACAGTACACACCTGTCTAAAGCCAGATCCAGGAACAACAACAATCCCAGTGGCCGTAAGGAGGCGACGAGCATAGAATGCATCTGGCGCTGTATTTGCGGCTTCAGCTGCTTTGATTGCTTTCTGTGGCAAGTGAATACGGGGGAAAAGATACATAGCTCCTTCTGCTTTGTTGCATTGCACACCCTCTAAGCTGTTGAATGCATCTTCAAGCGTCTGATACCAGTTTAATATTAAAAGAGGATCACAATGATATAGTAAATGTAGTACATAAATAAAAAGAGAATAAATATTTGAGTTTTTATTATATGCCCACAGAAGAAAAGGGTTTCCCGAGGAATCAAGAGATTCCATACAAAGTGTCAATTTGTATACTAAACCAGTTATAACTTCTGCCACCGTCTTGCATCACCATAGAGATACTTGAGGAAGCTTTACTGATAGCCCCAACATTAGTGAAGCAAGTTAATCTGCAGCTTTAATAAGCTACTTATTCCATTTTAAATATTTCATTAGCCACTAAATTACACCACCAGCAGCAGAATTTTCTTAAATACAACTAACCTTTGCTCGTCTTGCCAAGGATGATAGGATTCCTTCCTTCTCAGCAATATAAGATTCATACGATTCATCTCCAACCTGCATGGACCAATCAAATTAATAAACAAGAATCATGCTAATGAAAATTCCACAAAAGTTTAGCTCAGCCATCACTTCATCCCACCAATAAGTACTGAATACATGGAATCACCTGGTGTTTGCTAATATGGCCAAGGAATCATCGTCAGAAAATCTAAATTTAACTTTTGCGATCTCACTTAATTAAAACCCTAGCACAAGCTAAAAACCTTTATGATAGAATATGGAACTAGCAGTTACTTATACTTCATCCATTATAGGATTTATCATAAACAAGAATTTCTAGCTTGCTTAGTTCCAAAGTATTCTTCTACTTAATTTCAAGAAATTCTAAGCCCAAACATGAATTAATTACATTATAGTTTCAACTGTGACAAGTATGGAATGACCATAAAAGAAGCACCAAAATCTATAAGGATTGCGTATCAACCTTAGGAGGACTCATTACAAGACTTGCAAGAATCTGCCCAGAGATGTTAGAACAAAGGTTAACAGAAGCCAGTTTGTATATTTGTTCTCTTATCTCAGGAATAAAACCAGTGACTTCCATGTACCCTCCTCTTTTCCCACATTCACCATAGTAACCTGAAATATTGAAGAGAAAATGTTGATAAAATTAATAGCCAAATATTAGCAAAAAGAAAGGGGAGAATTTTAAGTGATAATCCCAAACCAATATCAAATGGGATCGGATCAGTTTACCTTTAGAAACAGACTGAAACGACACCAAGGAGATATCCTGCTCTCCATACCCCATCGACCGTGAAATTTTCTTAAATGAGTGAAATTTTTTGTCAGGAGCATAAATATTTTCTTGGTAAACCTGCATGATTTATATCTTGTAAGAGGAACATATTGAATGAAGTTTAATGAGTTAAGAATTCTACAGAGAGGTCTCGGGCTATAAGAAAAATTAGAATGAACGTCAAGACAAAAAAACAAAAAGTTCATCCACAGCTCCTGAAAGCCCTAGCTAATGTCCGGAAAAGACGAGAAGAATTCAGAAAGTACTAAACGAAACTTGAAAAAAAATTACCTCATCTGCCAAAAGAACCAAACCTTCCTTCTTGCAGAACTCAACAATTTCATGCTGATTTTCCTCAGCGAGAACCTACAGGCATGATGCAATACTTTTAAGACTTGAATGAGATGAAAACTTATAACGGTAATAATAATAATGGTAAATAGAAGAACACAGCCACCAACAGAAGTCTGCAAATAGTCTACAAAATACTAAAAACTTGACTAACCCAACAACAAAACAGAAGTCAGTGAAGAATGGGGAAAAATAATAAAATAATTATAATAACATCCAATAGAAGTATGCTAAAACAAAGAGGAAAAAAGTTAATTCATCACTAAGTCTTAATACTAAACAATTGCTCACCTGCCCTGTTGGGTTGCCAGGATTTATAACCACCAAGGCTCTGACAGTAATACCCTTGGACTTGGCAATTTCCAGTTGATTCTTAAGCTCAGAGATCTCTAGGCCCCACCCTGTTGCTTCATCAAGGTAGTAAGGAACCTGTAAGGTCAATTAAAATCAGACCTGCCATTGCAGTAACCTAACAACGGCAAATTAACAGATCTTCCAGAATAGAGAAAGCCAAGACACATGTCCTGCTTCACATTTTGTCACAATGGAACCTATCTATATTACCTTAGGTGCCATTACATACATCTCTTCCCATCACTTAATGTCAAGTTAAATCTTGTCAAAGAAGAATTGGTTGATGATACATAGGGTTGTAAACAAACCAAACCGTTTGCGAACCTATTCTATATATATATAATATGTATTTTGCCATGTTATATGTTCTTCTTTTCCCTGAGTTTTCTTACTAAATTTATTGACAGAAGATCCCTTATGGTCCTATGAAGTTTGAAATTTTGAACTTTATCTTTTCCACTGTATATTGCAGACGAATATACATATATATATATATACACTTGTGTTTATCTGAAAATTATAAGTAAAATCAAGCAATTTTTGTGGATAGGCCTAAAAAAGACACACAACTAGTTTATCATGAATCTTAAACCACTGAGCTTTCTTTAGGGCATATAATTAATTAAGATAATTAAGTCATATAATTTATTATTATTATCATTTTATATTTTCATATTATAACGTCTTAATTTTTACCCATTTAATAGTAAAATATTTTTAGTTTTGTGTAAACTTTCAATTTAGTAGGAAAATTGATAAGAATCTTTTACTTTTAAAAAATTCATCATGTTATTATATTTTCATTAATGGCACTCTATGAAGTAGCATTTCTGAAAGCTTTTAGCATGGTGCCTGTTTTTGTCTACTCATTTATTTTTAAAAATTTTCATTGATGTTCTTGATTGGGGGTAAAAAAAAAAAAAAAAAATGTTAAGAAGCTTGTTTTGGACGAACTCAACAACAATGGCAAGAAACACAACAAATTCAGATTTCACCACGACCCTTTGAGCTACTCTCTTAACTTTGATGATGGCTACTATGGTTTCTTCTTCTGCTAGACTGCAAATAAACAAATTATGATCTGTCATTTTAACTTCAGCATCATTCCTGTGTTTGATTTTGGAATTTCTCATTGAATGTTGTTAAGTAGGATTTTGCTTATTGGTTCTTCCAGTTTTCATATGACATCATTCCAAACTTTGGGTTTTGTTTTTGGTTTGTTTGGGTCATGGGTCTTATTTTTGTTATGCCTACATCTGTATATGCCCAGATTTGTTTCAACTGTTGTAGTTTGTTGTAGTTTTTACATGTTTTATATGATACTTTCAGAATGCTAACTTGTAATTTGATGTTTTCAATTGATATATCTTCTTTCTTTTTTCAGGTGGAGGATGAACATCCTTCTTTTAAAGAAATTTCTCTATCTTAGTTTGAAACTTAATAATTTAAGTTATTATACTTAATTTTTGGACATTGCATTTATCGTATAATAGAGTTTTAAGCCTTTATTATCCTTTTGTATTAAGAAATGTATGAAAAAAAATTTTCTTTTTGTTTTTATTTATTAATCCCTAAAATTATTGTGTTGTTAATTTTCTTGAAATTTATTATGTTATGTGAGGTTTTTTATATTTTATAAGATTTTCTAGTTTATTGAGTTTTAAATATTTAAATTATATACGTTATTGTTATTTTAGAAATTTTAAGCCTAACAAAATTTGATATTATAATTATTTATATTTATATATTTTACAATTTTTTAAAAACATAATTCACGCTCAAACTCGAACTCAAGCTTGAGCAAGTTTGAAAGTTAAATGAACCGAACTCGAATAATTTTCAAACTATATGAACAAAAAATCGAATGAATTGAACCAAGATTTTATGTTCAAAACATTAATCGAACAAACTCGAACAACATTCAATATTCAATATTCGGTTTGACTCTACTCGATTACAGCTCTAATGAACAAAGAAAGAGAAGGGAAAAAAAAAAAAAAAAAAAAGGAAGGTAGAGATACCAGAGTTCCACCATGGAGAGTAATTGACGCAGAGTAGAGAGGGTACTGGGGAATGGGACAAAGAATCCCATCCTTTTCAGACCTTATCAGTAATTGCATCATCAAATGAACCTGGAAATAATGGAACATTAAGGAAAAATTATATAATATGTCATGAACATCAATTATTTTTCAGAAGATGATGTACACTTACAGCTGGGCTTGCACCATCTGTCAAGAATATATCATTTGGGTTGGCAGGAAAGCCATCACGAGCTTCAATACCAGCAGCTATAGTATCACGTAATCCTTTAATACCCTGGTTTTAATATAATACTTCCACATAAGACGCCTGAAGTTTAATCATGGACCAAAACTGCAGTAAATTCCATAATTACCTGGCTATGACTATATGCACCAGTTGCTCTTCCAGGAATTTGATCCAAGATCTGAAATGCTCGCTCTATTGAATCAGCACTAAAGACCATGAAAGAGCAGCAGAGATTAATTAATGTAATTCTAAGTACTTTTTCTACTATAGAATACCAATCCATAAACAAGAATATAGTGGACATGTTTCAAAAATGACTTCATAAATATGCATATGATTCAGCCTTTTTTTAAGGAAAAAAACTCAGCTGCAGTTGGGTAACACAATTCAGCACAAAAGAACTTATAAACACTATATGAACTTTCAACAATCATGAGTTCAATTAATGTTTAATGTTTACCATGCTCAACAATAAAAATTTCAACTATCAAACACTCTCTTGTCAACGAATGTATGTAAAATTATGAGGAAGTCTTCTCTCTCCATGTAAATGGTTGCATTTTCTATCTTGTCAAGTAAACAAAAATAAATTTAATACATATCTATTATAGTACATAAAAATATATTTACTGCAATAGATAAATATGATGTGTTGTAATAATTGCAAACTACTATGTTTAATATTTCATTGATGTTGATCAAATTGAAAAAAAAAAAAAAAATGTCAAATAATAAGTTAATATCTGAATATCCTAAAATAAAAACCATAAAAGGAGAACCATAAATCAATCAATTATTTATAGTCAATGTATATGAAAATATTGCACAACAATTGCTAAGTAATTTTTAGAATTTAAAAAATTAAAAAAAAAAAAAAAAAATCCTTAAAAACATTTCATCTATTGATTATCCAATATATATATTTAATATTTAAAAATTATTTTTAATATTGTATATAAATATAAAATATTATAAAATAATACCTTTTTTTTTTAACAATAAAGTAATAATATTTGTAAATTATAAATATATTAAAATATTTACTTTCTTATATTAATTCAAATACATACTAATATAATTTGCTAAAAGTACACCTTTTTAATAAACATTCTAGATAAATTCAAAATTTAAATTTAGTATTCAGACAGTTTTACCATCACCATATTATCCTCTGTCCAAATTGAGACCAGATTCTCAATTATGGGATCACAGATAGTGATTTATACAGAATTTAACATTACCAAGAAAGAATAGCCATTGTAAATATAAACTCCAAAACCCTTTTTGGCTTTACCATAAAATCCAATTATCATTTCCATTTTCACTTGACTGTGTTGTACGTAGATGATTCAGCAGAAGACTTCTCGAATAAAAATTACAGTTACATGATACTTGGCAAATGCTTCATCCAAAGTCAAAATTACATTTCCTACCTGAATAAACCTTGCGTCTCACTTTTGTCCAAAATGGTTGGATGGTCACATAAAGCAAGGACCTAATCGAATAATAATAATCAACATTACAAGCAGTTAAAACCACAAAAATTATTTCAACATAAAAAGAAGATTCATCACACACCTCCCTGAAGAATGTAATAGGTTGCTGACCCAGGGACTGAGGATTGCCAATGTTGCAGTAAAGTATCTGCCAGAATTGAAAAAACATTCAGGATCAAAAAATTTTCCATACACAAAAATGTTTTAACTTATTTCAGCAAGTCAAGGGAGCTCCAGGGAAGAATAGATAGATACACACAAACCCATTGGTTCTTCTACTTTAGATTCTTCCAAAGAACAGTTAACTAAAAGAAATCTTCATCACAATGTGCAAGAAAATTCTTATCTTTCCTTTTATGAAATTTGGGAAGCATCAATGCTTTCGGCAGTTGGCAAAATTGTAGAGCAGAAAATAAAATCAATACCTCATCAAAAGGATGTGTTTCTGGATTACTCTTTAGTTCCTCCTGCAATGTCTGCAAAACCAAATATCTCATTAGTATCTGCTAAACCAATAGTAATACATGTTAGACATGCAGTTAATACAGATGTAATTCCATCACTTCATATACTCCAATGCAGTACTTCATGATTTTGGATGATCATCCAGGTTTAGTTCTGGTTTAAAATCAACATTCAGAAATTTAATATATACTCACATTCTGACAAAAAATGAAAGATACAAACCTACAAATGAACAGTGAGAAGTAAGCTAATTTCAATTTACCTGAGCTAGAGTGACAATTTCTCCACGAACAGCATACTCACATTCCAATACCTGTAAAAGAGTATTTTGGTGTTAAGCAAAATTATCTGAGTACTTCAAAAGGCTAGTACAAGGGGAATACTATTCATTCCAAAAGTTCTTGAGTAAACCCAATCAGCATTCGTACACAGTTAAATTCAGTAATGGCATATCATTTTCAAGATGAAATCAAGACTATATGTCTACATATATCCCCAACCTATCATTGCAAAGATATTGCTAGAATAGTCCATACTTCGTCTAAAAGATGAAGTATCAATGAGCAGGACCCTGACAAAGATAATCGGAAAGGAATGGCTGTAATCCTGATTAAGAACCTCATAATAGAATTAAAAAATAAAACTACATGGATGCAAAAGCTAAACTCTAGTGCATATCCATAAAACCACCGCAACAAACTAGAGTTTGCAATCCATTAACAGCAGTAAATACCCAACAAACAACGCCCACAGCTAGAAGACGAAGTTCAAAAACACGGAATAGGCGGATGAAACAAAGTAACAAACTCCTATACGCAGAACGCAGACCTAAGATGACAATTTGTTAGGTTTAAATAGAAATAAACAAAATAAAATCCCATGGGTTCCCATTTCAATTTGATAAACGAATTAAAACAGACATACTCGATTGATGAATGGGAATTTAGTGCTGTGTTAAAACCCTTTGATAAATTTTAAAAACCCAAAACATAACCGTGATTTCCTAAAAAGAAAAAAAAGGAAGATACAAAACTCAGAATTCAAAGCTTGCATTTGCTATTCCATTAGAAAGGAGAAAAATGAAGCGGAAACAGCAAAAACCCAGCAGCAGAATAACAAGCAAATTGGAGCCAGAACGTTGGGACTAGAGAATTAACAGGCTAATAAGTTGATTGTGAAGGATATAGAGTAAGAGTACCTTTGGATTGATGGTGCGGATAGTAATAGGAGTAGCTGAATGATCAGAACCCATTGAGGTGGAGTCAGATGACGAAGAGGGAGAAGGATGAATAATTGTCGTCAAGAAACGCAAAAGAGATCGATTAGAAGAGACAGGAAGAGGAGGAGGACGAGGAACTGAAGGAGACGACACGCAACCAAAGGTTGAACAACAAGTGGCACTTCTCTTGATGAGAGTCGTGGCTTTATCAGCTGCGAACCGCCGCATTGTAAGAACCTCCGTGTCGGCTGGGTTTAGGGGAATTTTGTAGTACAAACCCTTGAAAGAGATATGGATTCTTCGAATTCGGTCAATCACGTTCTTCTACGTTGCCTGTCCGCCAGTTCTGCATCTCTGTTTGACTTGCTGCCCGCCCGCCATACTTACCCACAGTTTCTTTTTGGTTTGAAATGGTTCAGTAAATTATATTATATATTTCGATTTTCAACTCAATTTCATGATGGTGTAATTTTTAAAATTAAAATAATTCATCATTTCCACAAAATTGATTCCATTTTTTATATATTTACAATGGCGAGATTTTTTTTTCTTTTAAAATTAATCGATATAGAAAATATAGAAATTAGTTTCAACGGGTGGTCCAAAGAACGAAGTATATAAAATTGTTCGTGAGGTCAGATTCCTGATGGATGCAAACAGCACATGCGCAGATCCACTTACTTTTAAAGCTTTTTGAATATTTTATCCTAAATTAATATTTTTTTTTTTCTACAAACAACTCAATAATATTATCTGTTTTAAAACAATCCATATGCATCTCACATGAGTAAAATACAACATTGAGTAAAAGGTTTCAGACATCTACTTAATAAAAGTTAAGAGATTTTCTAGGCGAGTGACGTAAGAATTCAGTTCACGTATTCTAAATTTTTATAATGAAATATTAATGGT
This sequence comes from Marsdenia floribunda, assembly GCA_035583425.1. Taxonomy (NCBI): domain Eukaryota; kingdom Viridiplantae; phylum Streptophyta; class Magnoliopsida; order Gentianales; family Apocynaceae; genus Marsdenia; species Marsdenia floribunda. Next base: position 23,658 of record JAXGGT010000028.1, on the reverse strand, counting down.
GTTTTTGGATTGAAAAAAGCTCATTTTTGTCAAAAAGAATTGAGTTAATTGCGAATAACGAGGAATAAAGTGGGGCTAATGTAAGATGTTGTCTAATAAGTGGGAGACAAAAATAATATATTTTATTAGCGTAATGATGATTTTTTATTTGAATTATATATATTTATATGTATATATTGAATATTTATAGTAAGTGATTGAATTTTTTACTTATTTTTGTCATCTCACCAGACATGAACAATAACATGTCATATTGGTGTCCAAACAAGTACAACTTTTTTTTTTAGTTTGAATGAAATTTTGAAAAAAAAAAATCAATCAAAAAACAGCCTAAACTTTGAATGAGTATAAAATATATATATATTGAAATACTTTTTCCTTTAATATATTTTGAACTCAGTAATTTTTCAAATTATAAATAATACGATTACATTCATGACAAATAATTTAAATTTAAAAAATATTAAAAGATTATTATTATTATTATTTTTAATTGTGGTTCCATCAAATTTGAAATAATTTTTATTTCCTTTCCCTTTGCATGTTTTTCCTCTTTGGTGTATTTATTTGACGAGAAACCATTGATTGGAAATGTCAAAGCTAAACCTAATAAAGTTATAGACTCATAGGGTAGCATTTTATACGGATTTTAAAAAATTTTAAAGTTTTTTTTTTCTTCTTTTTGATAGATAATAGAGAACCTACACATCAGAAACTAGACGTATAGTGAATAGGTATGAAAGAGAAGCAAGAAGAAAAAAGAGTAAATGATTTTTTTTTTAAAAAAAAAAAAATTAATAAATGAATTTCAGTGTAAATAAGCAACATATTTAATAATGAATCTTAAATCATTAAATTAATTTTTGATATTTCTCAAGAGACAGCATATGATTTTGATACGTTTAGTCCTAAATATTTTATTTTGATATCTTAAATTTTAAATAATTTAAATTTTGATAATTTTAATATTTTTAAATGAAAAATAATTTAAATAAATACATGAACATAATAATTTTTGGATATTTATTATCTTTGTTTATATATATTTTTTCGTATGTAAAGACTAAAACTATTAAAAAACAATTTATTTTTAATAAAAAATATATTAAAACTTTAAATATTTTAAACTAAATTCACTAATATATATATATATATATATTATTATCTATTTTTACTTTTAAATTTTTTAAACAACATTCAAAATCTTATTGCTTGCTGACTTAAGCATCGGAGGAGCTTTAGGGTTTCTCCACCCTTTTTGGCTTTGGTCTTGCAGGTGATGAGGTGGAAGATTTATCAAAGTATCTTTGGAAGAATTGTCCGATTTCCACGGAAGGTTCTTCCATTTAGGGATCGTTTATCTGCATCATTAAACAACATTCTAAAAAAATTATTCAAAATGAAATAATTTGATGTTAACTAATTTATCGATATCAATACAAATTATATATATATATATATATATATATATATGTATATTGAGAAATAAAATTCATAGAGATCGTATATATTTTAAATATTTTGTATTTAATAATTGTCATCTATTTGCTTATGGTGTATTTAATTTGATATATTAAATTAAATAGTTCTATATGTTTTAGAATGAATAAGAGATTGAATTATATCAACGGTCATTTATAATAAAATATAATATGTATATATATATATAGTAAAATAAAACATGTTAAATAAGAGATAAGAATCAAATAAAGTATTTGTAAGTAATATATAAATATTTTAAATTCTCTGAAATTTTTCTGAATTATAATAATATTAATATGTAAATAATATATCATATTATTATTATTGCATGAGCATTTTAAATGTTTATATTTTAAAGATAGAGATTTATTATATTTATTAATAAATATAATATAAATATTGGTTTTAAGATATATTATTATTCCAAATTCAAAACCAACAATAAAAAATCATGTGCAGATCTTCGAGTAATTACTTTGCAATTAATTTTTAGCCCTTAAAATTTATCTTAAAAAAAAGGCAAAATGTTAATTATAGTCATTAAACTATTTATTTTTAATTTAAATTTTTTAGATCCTTATACTCACAACACTAATAGTATCTTTTAAAATTCCAATATATGCTCATTATTTTTACTCAAATATAATTAAGGATATAATTAATTACTTTATCTGTTTTGTTATTGTCAAATTTTATTATTTAATTCAACTATTTAAAAAAGTGCATTTTTTAAAATAAAAAAATCAAATAATGTTTGATTATTTATATTAAACATACGATTATAAAATATTAAATAAAAAATGTAACAAGAGAATATATCTCAATTATTTTCATACCTATATAGTAAAAGAAAAATAAATGCAATATTTTGCTATAAGAATGTAAAATTTAATGGTGTTTTTCCGATTGGAACTTTTTTTGAGATTGTTCATTTTTTCCAAAAAAAAAAGTTGAGTGAATTGCAAAAAATGAGGAGTAAGGTGGGGACAACTTAGGAAGTTGTCTAGTAAGTGGGAAACAAAAATAATATATTTTATGCCCCCAGGGGCATAGACCAGTTGGTATGGTCTGAGGTGACAAGGGGCTAGCGCCTCTGGCCGCCAGGGTTCGAATCTCGCGTGGGGCCAAATTTTCACTTCTTTGTGGAGGTTTGTCCTGGGGTTCAGGCTCTACTCGGTCCTTTCCCCCGAATCCTCTGTCCTCGGGTGTACATCCCTCGATTTGCCTCCTCTCTGACTAAGGGGCCTCTGGTTAGGGGGGCGAAGTTTATTCGCCGGTAGTCGGGACTCCGCCCTTTGGGTGGTCGGGCTCCGCCCTTAGGTGTGGTTGGGTTTCCGCCGACGAGGTTCCCTCGTTAATCCAAAAAAAAAAATAATATATTTTATTAGTATAATGATGATATTGTTATTTGAATTATATATATTTATATGTATATATTGAATATTTATAGTAAGTGGGTGAATTTTTTATTCATTTTTTTTGCCAACTCACCAGACATAAACAGTGTCATGTCAAGTGGTGTCCAAATAACTACAACTCATTTTTTTTTAGTTTGAATGGAATTTTGAAAAATAGTTCCAATCCAAAAATAGCCTAAGTAATTCCAACATTATTAAAAACCGTTAATAAGCATATAAAATGTGTTTAGTAATTTTAAGAGGGATTATTGATTTCATCGAAGTTCATAGTTAAAACTTATACTCTTTTTATGAAAAATCAAAGTATTGTACTTTGGTAATATCAATTACATTATTACTTTTATCTTATTTTATTTATAAAGGGTATTATGGTAATATCCATTACTTTATCACTTTTATCTTATTTTATTTATAAAGGATATTATGGTAATATCTAGTATCTTATTACTTTTATCTTATTTTATTTATAAAGGGTATTATGGTAATATCTATTACTTTAATTTTAAATTATTATCATTATGGAAGATTGACATATTTAGTCCTAAATATTTGAGCTTTTGGCAACTTTGGTCCCAAACATTTTTTTCTAATACATTTGATCCTAAACATTACATAATTTGGTATGTTTGATCCTCATTGACGGAAGTGTCATTTCTGATGTGGTTAACGGCCGGAAAATTGCGTTGACCATTTAATCAAGGATAAAATGTCATTTCCATTTAAAACAAAAAAAAAGAAAAGAAAAAAGAAATCTGCAACGATTTGATTCTCTTTTTCACAGAGTGGTTTTGGGACCAACGTCGTCACCGGCGGAGGTAAAAAAACTAGTTGAACAAGAGACAGGGTACGCTCACAACAATCTTCAGTCATGGCAGTCATCAAGAGACCCATCCATACACTCCCATGGCTGCTCCGAGTCCAAGTAATTGATTTCTTGAGCAATTCTGTAAATTGGACTCCCTTTAATACCATGGATCCAAGTAGCCTCATCTCAATCCGGTTACCACCAAACTTCGAGGTGTTAATCCTCCCACCAATTCTTGTTCTAAAATATGTTGATGCTAACCCTCAAAATATACAAGAATATAATCTATGGGTATGAATATATATATATAATTGCAGAGTTAGGTGTATGATCTTCTATGTGAAATTGTTCTCGGTTGTAGAGGGCTCGTCTTCGTGCTCTTGAACGGCCCACCGTCTTCACAAACATCTTGAAAGGTCCACTTCTTTTGGACCCGGTTTTAACAATCATCAATCAACACTCTTCGACCTCCCACCTCCTCCTCCTCCTCCATTACTGCAACATTCCCCTGCTCTGGCCTGCACACTCGCATCGCTTCTCAAATCATCATCCTCTTCATCGTCCCACTTTGCCAGAGCATCATCCTCCGACATATCTAGCTTTCCATGCTTGAGATCATTGCAGGATAACCTACACCTTCCTTTGTCGTCACAACATCCTTCTTCTTTCCTTTACCTATTACAAAACCCTACCATTTCATATATTTTTATTTTTAAAAAAAATCTCCACTAGAAATGACCATTTTACTCTTCACTGATGGTCAACAAAATATTTCCATCGTTGACCAGTTATGTTGAGGGCATTTTTGTCATAAAGGATCAAACATAAAAAATTATATAATGTGTAGGACCAAATATATTAAAAAAAAAACATTTGGGACCAAAGTCACCTAAAGCTCAAATGTTAGGGACCAAATCCACCAATCTTCCTATTATTATTCTCTTTTTGAAAAAGTATTATGATAATATATATTATTATTAATCCTTTAATCCTTTTCCTACAAGGATTAGGATTCACAAATCAGAATTTTATAGAATTACTACTTCTTTTTGACTCTATAAATAGAATAAAGGAGCCTAAAACTAAGTAAGTGGACTTTAACTCTCTATTGGGGCTTTTACTGTTTTATTTGAGTTTTGAATTTATTCTGACTTAAGTATCGGAGGAACCACCACGCTTGGCTTTGCTTTTGCAAGATAAAGGATTTTGCTCGGAAGCAGACGAGGGAAATCAACTGAAAGGACCAATTTACCCTCAACCCAGATTAGGATCTACATCATAACTGGCGCCCACCGTATTCTTTGTTTGAACCTGCTCTCCCCTCAACAACAATAGACCCCTCTCTCACACCACCAAACGAGCAGCTTGTCCCTCTGACCTAAGTCATCACATTTTCCATTCCTACTCGGCGACTACTCCCTCCTGAACGATCTCTCTACCCATCTTCCCAGCAAACACCAAATCCTTCACCTCTCCCTCCATTCATAGCACTACGGCTCCCTGCAATCACCGAACCTCCACCCTGATCTAAGCCATAATACTTACTCTGTTGGAGCAGCTATGTCTTCTCAAGGGAAACCAAAAAGACAGGAAGTTTCTCCAATATACTCCATCACCAACGCTCGGCGCAACCCAATATTAGACGATCCAAAACATGCGGACGATTTGGCTTATTTATTTTCACATATGAATGAATTCAAAGCTTTCCTCACTTCCCGGCAGAGGAAAGAAGACCAAGGACATGTCGAAGAATAGATTGGCGACAATCTCCACAATCTTCGGCCACAAGATGAATGGGACCTCCCACCAATCAATGACTTTCCAATACACCAAGCAGCTTCAACTCATAATCTAAGAACTTCCAACCACAAGACCCCACTCCTCCAACCGCCAGGATGCTACCAATACCAGACTCATATGATCAGATACCGCCCACCTTTCCAACACCTCAGACATCCAAATGCCACTAGAACATCCTAAAATCCAATCTCTCACCGATGCTTATCTTTTTGCTACAATACCTAGGATTTCAAACTTCCTTCAATGCATAAATTTGTTGGTTCATCTGATCCGGAAGATCACATTAGACGTTATACAACCACGATGATGACACATTTAGCTAATGATATGCTTTTATGTCGTTGTTTCGCCATGTCCTTGGGAGGACGAACATTAGATTAGTTCTCCTCTTTACCCCCTAAAGGACACATCTCCTGAATATCAGACAGAGATCAGGAGAACTGTTATCAGACTATCTAAAGAGGTTTCATGACGAAAGCTTACAAGTATATAATTTAACAGACGAAACTTATATCGAAGCTTTTTGTAACGGCCTCTGCCCTGACCGTTATTCAGAAAAATTAAACATCATGCAGCCACAAACAATGAAGAATCTGTTAGATAAGATCAACAAATGGGTTAAAGGAGAGAACTTGGAAAAATCAAAATAAGAAATCAAATAATTTGAACAGGAAGAATTGATGAAATCAAACTCCCGAAAAGATAGCAATCACAGAGATTGAGTTCATCATCATGCACCTAATAGGATCAACCCAACCTTCAAGAAATCTTCCCCATTTGAACCTTACTTCAAGAGACCACCTCTAACTGATGATCGTCTTCAAAAAGGCCCTATTCTCCCAGACCCATCACAATCCATTTCATCATTTCGGCCACCCTCTCGCACAAATCATCGGCCAAAAGGAAAACTAAGCATCCATGATGATCCAGAATTCAGAGACAAATATTTCCCACATCTCACCCCGTCTCCTAAAGATGATCTACAGCATCTCACACCATTGATTGTTAGCCGACCCATCATGCTGCACGAATTGAAAGATCCAGATCTTCTCCCTCCTCCAAGACATTTGTTCGCGCCCAGAGATAAGAGAGACCAGCCCAAATTTTGCAAATACCACAATGACATCGGCCATCACACAGATGATTGTTTTTCTCTGAAAAGAAACATCGAATCAACTATATGAAAAAGTCACTTTCAAGAATACATCGATAGGTCTGGATGATCAACAAAGGACAAAAAACCCTTGAAGGTAATCAATATGATATCAGACACTTCATCACGCCCCTAAAATATTTGACACCAATGGAAGCGCTAACGCACATATAGTATAAATGATAACGTTCCATTGGTTATTTCTTTAAACATTGCCAATTATCTGGTCAAGAGAATCTTAATAGACACCGGAAGTTTAGCCAACATCATTTATCTAAAAGCCATTAAAGTAATGAATATTCCATCATCTTCCATTACTGGTGATCGTACTCCTCTCATTAGCTTCACAAGAGCCACAGTGCTCGCTAAAGGTTAGGTGCGACTAACCGTTAAGTGGGGAGACTCTTACAATTTTGTCACTGAATTGGTCAGCTTCTTGGTAGTAGACTCCAGCAGTATACAACGTCATCTTAGAAAGACCAAGTCTCAATCAAATGCAAGCTCACATAAGCACATTCAGAAATGAAGTTACCATGGAAATTAATGAAATTTTACACACAATTCAAGGTGACGTTATACAAGCACAAAGTTGTTTCATGACTACTGTAAAATAGGCCGAACACTCCAAGGTATTAGAGAACTTTGATACACCCCCGGCCGAGAGAATCGAACCCGCTGCTGAAATAGAAGAATTTCACATTACGAACTAGGTCAAAAAAATGCTGAAAATAGGGCATCGTCTCCCCCTCGCAACTTAAAGAAGATCTCAAACAAATTCTCATCGATTTTCAAGATATTTTTGCATGGTCACCCCGAGACATGGGCATCATTCCACGCCACTTTGCTGAACGTCATCTCGGTATCTCCCCATCTATAAAACCCATCGTCTAGAAAAGACAATTTTTTGCTACAGATCATCAAGAAGCTATCAAGAAAGAAATTGTAGATTTGTTAAGTACCGGCATCATTCGCAACATTTGGTTCCCAACTTAGGTCTCCAACCCAGTTTTTGTTCCCAAACCAGATGGATCTTGACAAATGTGTATAGATTTCACATCCATAAACAAACACATCCCAAAACGTTCATTTCCACTACCAAAAATTGATCAGCTGGTTGATGCCACATCAGGCGACGCTCTCTTATGTTTTCTAGATGCACACAAAGGATATCATCAGATCTAGAGGGCTAAAGAAGATGAAGACAAAACTTCTTTCATCACTCTTCATGGTTTGTATTGTTACAAACACATGCCTTTTAGATTGAAGAATGCGGGAGCAGAGTTCCAAAACATGGTAAATAGAATGTTTGTTACCCAAATAGGAAGAAATATGGAAGCGTACATTGACGACACTCTCATCAAAACCAAGGAAACGCCAACATTCCTAGACGATCTACAAGAGACTTTCAACACCATTCGTTTACACGACATGAAACTCAATCCAAAAAAAATGTTCCTTTGGCATAGAAGTTGGCAAATTTCTTGGATAGATGGTATTACACAAAAGCATTGAAGCGAATCCATCTAATATCCAAGCTTTACTAGATATGCAACCCCCTCAAAATATAAAAGATGTTCAAAAATTCACTGGTCGTATCACAGCCCTCAACAGATTTTTGGCAAAGTCCGGTGAAAGATCTCTTCCTTTCTACAAGGTGCTTCGCAACTTGAAATATTCTTCTTTTGTTTGGAATAAGGAGTGTCAAACAGCCTTTGAAGATCTGAAAACCCATTTAGGCACCCTACCGCTATTAGTCTCTCCAAACCAAGATGAGACATTAAATCTTCACTTATCTGTTTTTGAAGAAGTCTTAAATTCTGTCCTTTCGGTCACGCGGCAAAACATAGATCACCCTATATACTATTTAAGTCATTTATTACAAGGGACAGAACTCCGATATTCTACTATTGAGGAACATGTTTTGATGTTGATCATCACATCTCGCAAATTGATCCAACATTTTCAGGGGCATGACATGCTTGTTTTTACAAACGTTCCCATGCGACAAGTTATATATAGCCCAGATGCTTTAGGCCGACTGATGCAATGGGCCATTGAATTGTTCGGATACTCAATTGACTTTTGTCCCCGAAAAGCTATCCAAGCTCAAGCTCTTTCCGATTTTCTACTAGAGTGTATGATCCCTTAGATGCCATCCACCCCTAATAATGATTCTCAAATCCCTAAATTAAAAGATTATTGGATTGCTTACATTGATGGATCTTCATCAACCTATTCAAAAGGTGTAGGATTCGTCTTACGGAACATACAGGGCATCCGTCTTGCTTATGCACTGAAATAAAATTTTTCCATCACAAACAACAAATCAGAATACGAAGCCTTATTAGCCACCCTTTGTACTGCTGTCAACCTCAACATCCGTTCTCTCATTGTAGACTGATTCCCATATACTTGCTGGCCAAGTTAATGCCTCATATGAAGCCAAAGTAGCAAATATGCAAAAATACTTGAACAAAGTACAAATTTTCTTACAATCCTTTGAGTATCTCAAAGTAGAATACATTCCCCGACAACAAAATATGGAAGCTGATGCTTTGTCAAAATTGAAACCTGAATCTCCCATACAATGCTGTTGGCTAAAACCTCTATCAAAACATTCCAATGAAGAAGACATCGTCATGACTTTAAATGACGAGATCACCTGGATAACACCTATTTTTTCATACATAAAAAATGGACTCCTCCCAGATGATCAACAAGCAGTAAAAAAGATCAAATCTTTCGCTTCGCGATACACTATTGTGAACAATCAATTATACAAAAGACTTTTCTCTTGGCCATTACTGAAATGTGTAACTGAGAATGAAAGCAACTACATTCTATGAGAAATCCACGAAGGCATCTGTGGTGCTCATATCGGCGCTCGAAGCTTAGTAAGAAAATCATGAGAGCAGGTTACTTTTGGCCAACCATGGAAGAAGAAGCCTCACAATTCGTCCAAAAGTGTGAAAAATGCCAAATACATGTCAACCTTCATCATCTTCCAGCACGAACTATACTCATTATCCTGCCCTATCCCTTTTTACCAATGGGGGATAGATATTCTAGGAACTTTCCCAAAAGCCATTGGAGGACACCAATTCCTTTTCGTGGCCGTAGATTACTTCACAAAATGGACAGAAGCTAAGCCTATCACCACCATCACTTCCAAAAAAGCTAGAGAATTCTTTTGGAATGACATAATCACCAGATTTGACATCCCACAAATTTTGATCACCGACAATGGGACTCAATTTGAAGCAAAAGATTTCCAAACTCTTTGCGCTGAACTCCTCATCGACTATTGTTTTTCATCTGTTGGTCATCCACAGATAAACGGCCTCGCTGAAGTCACAAACTGCATCATCCTTCAAGGACTAAAGAAGAGACTTGATACTACTAAAGGACGATGGGTCGAACAATTACCATATGTTCTATGATCGTATCGCACTACACCAAACGCCCAAACAAGCAAATCGCCTTTTCACTTATGTTTTGGAACAGAAGAACTCACACCAGTCTAAATCGACAGCCCATCCATGCATACATATCTTTTTGATGAAACATGTAACAATCAAAAAGTAGCAGAAAATCTCCACATGTTAGACAATGTTAGAGAGAAAGCTGCACAAAAAGAAGCACACTACAAATGCCTGCTCCATCAGTACCATAGCAAAAGGGTCAAACCTCGACCTCTAACAATAGGAGATCTCGTCATTCGCAAAAACGAAGTTAACAGGCAAGAACCAAGCCAAAAACATGACCAAACACGGGAAGGTCCATACATTGTCAAAACAGACAATGGAATGGGAGTTATAAATTTCAAGATATGAACGACAGAGAACTTGCTCGCACTTGGAATACTAGAAATTTGAAAAACTTCTTCGCTTAGACATTATATCCAACTTTTCAATTTTTTAAAGTCCAACATTTTTATTTTCATCGTCTCGTTCAGTTAGACTTCTGCAATGATCATCCATTTCTTTTTTTATCTTTCATAATAATATTAAATCAATTTTAATTATTATTAAATAGTAATAACAATCAATAAAATTGCACATAACATAAATAACAATTTCAAATAAAATTCAAAATTCTTACATCCTCCAAAATAACATCCCACCATCCATAGGTTAGCAATATACAATATTCTACATCGCTATAGTCAAGAACAAAAACTAATGTTACAAATTCAATTCTTAGACGATGGGTCCACTTCCATCGTCTCCCCCCCTTCAGTATTCTCCTAACAACCTACATTCGTCTCCACATCTTCAACACTTTCCCCTGTCACACTTTCATTCACATCGCTACCAATAACTCTTCTCAAAACGTTCTCACCATTCACACCTTTTTCCATCACCTTTTCTTCTCCTGTATCCTCTTTGTCTGAGTTATCAGGCGTAGGGAACGTCCTTAGCAGCGCCTTTTCATCATACCCATTGTCCCAAGGCATAGCATATGTCTTGTCAAATTCCGCATCAAAATATACTTGATATTCTTCTGGGAAAACGAAGTCCATATATTTGGCATGGACACATACAACAGCCTGCTTGAATGCATCACGAATAGTCATAAGATTGATTCGGTCAATCATGTTATGACACTACTCAGATTTCATAAATGCATCCCAACAGAAGTTGAACGTCCGCGTATTTATATTCTCTTCCTCATCCTCATACTTCTCTTTTAAGGACTTCACGGCCTCTTCCCACTTAGCTCGACACGCATTCTCCTCCCAATACTTTGTCTCCCAGGTACAGGAAGATCTCTTTAGATCATCTACTTCTTTCTGAAGAGATTCCACCTTTCCTTTTGCCAGTGTTAATTCCTCTTCTACTTTTAATTTGGACGATGTCAATTCATCCAAATCCGCTTTCAAACTTTTCCTCGTTGTTATTTCTTTCTTAACTTTCTCCTTGATACGATTTTACCACCGAAGCATTTTAGCATCAGCAAACCAGCTCTGCAAATAACAACGGAAGATCATTAGTGATAAACAAAACACAACCTCATTAAATCTATCATCTCAAAAAGACAATCACTAACCTTACACTTTCGTCTCAGCCAATATCCCTCAAAATCTGTCATGCTATATTTACCCAATACGGAGCTTTCAGTCGAAGGACATCCTTGCAAAAGATAATCCTTAAAGTCCTTTGCGTTCATCAACCTACTTTTCATCATTACATTCCAGTTTGGCACAAACTTAGTTCCTTTATCCTTCAAAACTTTGGCATACGTCACCTTGGCTTTGCTTTTGTCATCTTGCTTAGACGATGAAAGATCTTTCCCTATTGTCTCTTCCAAGACTTTGACATTTTTTCCTGCTCCTAAACCTTTCCTGGCAGTCACCTTTCGTCTCACTTCCAATCCACTTTCTTTTTAAGACAATACAACTTTAACACAAGACGACTGCTTACTTGTAACATCCTTGGTTGGCATTACCTTATTGTCCTTACTCCCTTTGTCATTCTTCACCTTCTTCTAACTTTCTGTAAATTGTCCTGGCACATAATAAAACAAACCATCAAATGAATAACTTCCTTTGGGAGGTGGAGAAATTAAAACTTTGCTACATGGTTTCATAATATTACCATTATCTAGCTTTCTCTTATTTTTCTTGGCCAAGAGAGCTTTGGCAATTGCCTACGTAGCACCAGCTCCTACAAAGCAACAAAAATTAAACAAGTTAGGTCACAATCACACAAATGATCAACACAAAAGAAGCAAAATTGTTAAATCAAGTCATACAAACGATCAACACAAAAGAAGCTAAATTGATAAAACAAGTCATACAGACAATCAACACAAAAGAAGCAAAATTGTTAAATCAAGTCATACAGATGATCAACAGAAAAGAAGCTAAATTGTTAAATCGAGTCATACTTAGCCAATAAAGTTCCACAATACGATCCCCCGCCAAACCCACAGCTTCAAGTAACCCTGTTGGCCAGTCCAAATACACGTCCAAAGTAAACTGCAACGTACTTAACTTCAAAACATCTGTACTCATCCGTGCCCCACCAGCAAATCGTCTAAATTCATTACTCAAATGGAACTTATAAGTCCAGGGTTGAAATAAACCCAAATCCTGAAGTGCACAATGCCTTAAATAAAAGAATTGTCTCTTCCAACCATGAACACTTGTCGGTTGATCAATTAGAGGAGTAGAACCAAGACGACGAGTAAAAGAATAAAACCTTCGTCTCTCTTTCGTCCCATACCTTTGCTGAATCATGAAAAAATGCCTAAACATATCCAAACTTATTACCACTCCACTCATTCTACATAAAATAATAAAACTAATAATCACCCTGATCCCATTTGGCAAAATTTGTCCAAGATTAATTTGCCAAAACTTTACAATGTCTTCAAACAACATATGTACAAGAAATCTTAAACCTACTCTCGATTGTGCAATATATACAACCACACCATTGTCTGAACAATCGTTAGCCCTTATTCTACCACCAAGATAAATAATCTCATATTCATCATCAAACTCATAATCCCTCCTTAGCAAACTTTCTTTTTCTTCGTCCAAGTCAAACTCCATTATCAAATACTGAGTCACTCCTATTTTCTTTTCTTTCTCTTCACTTAAGACAACGTCCGACTCAATTCGTGCAACTTCATCCACTGAAGATTCATATAAATTCATCAAATCTTCATTCTCTTTGTCGATATATGGAATCACCACCTCTTGTCCATGACATTTATATACAACTCCACATCGTCTGCCACTCTTGGTTTGCAGATATCCCATTTTCATCACCCTAACACCATGAAAATCAATTTCCTCTCTCTCTTCTGGAAGAAAACGATCATCATCATCAGATAAAGCTCCCTCATAATCCCTAACCACCCATTCCTCGTTCCTCTCAGGAGAATTGTCCTCCCCTTCGTCCACGGGCACATCGTCCATAATGCTATAATAACTAGAATCACTTTTTTCCAAACCTACAACCTTTTCCTCACTATTTTCATCAGCCATATTGTCCAATCTTACTTGCTCTTTTTCTCCCAAATCTTCCATATTTTCTCCATCCTCTTCACCCAGATTCACAAATAAATCACCTTTCCCTTCTACGTGCTCGTATCTAGACGATTCAGTTTCCAGTCTTATTTTAGACGATCCCGTACTGCCCAGGGATTCAGCATCACTCTCAAAATTTTTATCTATAGACAATCCCTCATGAGTAGACAATCCCTCAATACTCAAAATCGTACCACTATTACCCTCCATAGTCCAAAACACACAAGATCTAGAATGAAAATTTCAGGAAAAGATACACGCACCTTTATTAGAAGAATACATGTCAAATGCTTCACAAGACGATAAAGTTTGCAAACTCTTCAAAGATGTTAACACAAACAGTTGCATATATAAACAAGACGATCACATACACAAAAACAAAATAACAACTTTCCCAAAACATCACTCACCGAAAAATGATCTGACCTTGCTGTCGAAAAATTAAAATGGTTGCCGGAAATGTGGCACTATTCCCCTATCACAGCAAAGTTACACACACCATAGATAGAAACGAAGCAAATCTAGCAAATGATCTCATCTTTTTCAATAATATACTTTGAACAAGACGAACCATCCCAACATCTGACACACACACGTGTCAAAAAAAAAGAAAAAAAGAGGCGAGGCATTACGTAATATCCATTACCTTATCACTTTTATCTTATTTTATTTATAAAGGGCATTATGGTAATATTCATTACCTTATCACTTTTATCATATTTTATTTATAAAGGGCATTATGGTGATATTCATTACCTTATTACTTTTATCTTATTTTATTTATAAAGGGCATTATGGTAATATCCATTACCTTATCACTTTTATCTTATTTTATTTATAAATGGCATTATGGTAATATCCATTACCTTATCACTTTTATCATATTTTATTTAAAAAGGGAATTATGGTAATATCCATTATCATATTACTTTTATCTTATTTTATTCATGAAGGGTATTATGGTAATATTTATTACTTTAATTTTCAATTATTATGATTATTCTCTTTTTGAAACGGTATTATGATAATATATATTATTACTATTATTATTATTATTATTAATCTCTTAATCCTTTTCCTGCAAGAATTATGATTCATAAATCAGAATTTTATAGAATCACTACTTATTTTTGACTCTATATAAATAGAATAAAGGAGCCTAAAACCAGGTAGGTGGACTTTAACTCTCCACTGGGGCTTTTACTGTTTTATTTGATCTTTGAACTTATTCTGACTTAAGTATTGGAGGAGCCGTCCGAGGAACCACCCGGCCTTGGCTTTGCTTTTGCAGGATAAAGGATTTTGCTCAAAAGCGGACGAGGGAAATTAACCGAAAGAACTAATTTGCCCTCAACCCAGGTTAGGATCCACATCATAATTTGACTAGTGGAGAAATTTATTAAATTTAATTTTCTTTTGAATTATGATTAGTGACAAGTGACATTCATACAACTATTAAGATGAAATCAAAAAATAATGATTACAAATCAGTGATAAATTTTAGTGTAAACAAAATAAACTCGAAAAGTGATAAAAATCGAAAACTGCACAAGTCAAGATGCGATAAAGAAGGTGATAATTCTACAGTGAATACACTTATCAAGCTTTGTTTAGTTTCTTTACATAGAAGAAAACTATTCTTCCTTCTTCTCATAAACCCTAAAGTCTTTCTGGCAATATCAAAGAAATATTTTTAATATTATTGCTTAAAAGATTTAATTGAGTCCTAATTTAATCGTCATATGATTCAACTTCAAACAAAGACAATATCTCGTTTTTGAATTTCCTGCAGGTATGATCCATGAAGTTGTTGGTGCATGCAAGTTAATTGAAGACTTAATTTCTTTTTATCTTAATCGTAATTATTTAACCTCAATCAAATTACCCCATCAGTTAATACAATAAAATCTATTGAATATACAAATTACAATCAAAATAATTGTATTATAAACTATGTCACTCTCTCTGAACTCAAAAAGAGTGATTTTGTTAATTCTAAAGGAATAAAAGAAGAAAAAAAAAAAAATTTGCTCTAAATTGTAAAACCAACCGCGGGATCAAGTGAAGGTGACTTGGGTTTCGGGCAACCAAACATCTCCCTGTATGAACGATGGTACAGTGTACTGAGAAGCCTGGTTTGATGAGATAGTGGGTTTATAGCCAGCCCATTTAATTCTTTGATCCACACTTGCTCCAGGACCCGTATTCTGATATTCTGCATAAAAAATGGTATTGGGTGGCTCCACGTTTGGGGTCCACTCAATCCAGCCTTTCGGTGCCAAGAATCCGCCGATCTGAGAATTCATGATCACAGTAGTTGAGAAGTTCTTCCATGGCCTTCCTAGGTACGTGGCAGCTGTGAGATTATCCAGAGGAGACATGGCGCAGTTCTGGATGGAAATTCCGGTGTTTTGATTTGGATCCTTCTTTCCTTGTGCTGTTATGGTTACGAATTGATTGGGCATTGGTTGCCTTGGTTGAATGTTGCAGTTCTGGAACACAACCGCCGCATTTCCGAAGATAAAGTCGATCGTTCCGGTGATGTCGCACTCCCGGTAAAATTGACGGTTAGAGTGTGCATAGAGAGTGTCCTGAAAGCCATCGAAAGAGCATCGGTAGAACACTGAACGATCTGAGCCAGATCGGACTGCCACGGCTTGGTGCTTACTAGCTCCGGCGGTGTTCTTGAATGTTATGTCTTTTGCGATGAAGTTTCTTCCTGCAATGGCTGCAGTAGACAATTCCTTCAAGATTAATACTACCACTCGAAAATCAAACCGTGAGTTTGTCGATTAATGCCCAATTTCAACAATCGTATTCTGATTCTTAAAAATGTCAATGAAATCACTCCAAATATTGCAAAGAGATAAAAAAGATGCATGCGTCATGATTCGTTAAGCCACATTCACAAAATTGATTTCGTTGGGGAAACCATAATAGTAGTAGATGATGGCTTGGGGTTACCCAAATCATGTATCATTTAGACCAGGACTTATTCGTTGAGCAATCTTGTCCCAGTGCTAATAAATGACTACTCAATTTGTCACGTTAAAACGACCCTTGAACCAGTAAAAATGACTAGGTCAAACAGAGAGATATGGATCCAAATTCATGGCCATTCATTTCATATGTTACCTCTTTACTCTTATCGGGTTGATATTTTTCTTCTATCAAAATTAACAAGTGTGTGTGCCAAGGATGACCACACAAAATCTAATGAAAACCAGTCCTCAAGAAGCCATTAATAGTTGCATATGTTTATTTTTTGTCGCCTAACGGCTGAGTCCGAAGAAGAGCCCAATCTAAGTGCACATGGTGGGGGTGGGTATTGATGTTGGGGAAACCAGTTAATAACTAAGAACATTCATGACTCGATAGTTGCACAACTAATTAAGCATAATAGCACATGGTGACACTACTGTGTCGGCAGTCATGATTTCAATCACATCAGAATTCAAATGCGACATCCGACAAGACCCCCCAACATTTCACATGGTGCACTCACTCCAAATTGATCAAACCTAAGAAATAGAGGATGAAAAATTAAATGGAGGTCTGACTTACCAAATGTAGCTGTATCGAATGTCCGGGTTCCATCTATAAAATTGTCATCGAAGGAAATAATGGTTTTCCCCTTTCCATCTCCATAAATCATTAGATTCCAGAAGGACTTGTCCAGAATCAATTGTTCCAGGTATTCACCGGCCTTGACGTAGATGACGAACCTAGTTGCACTTTTCTTCGGCACTTTTGCAATTGCGTCTCGGATGGTCGTAACATCCCCAGAGCCGTCCTTGGCTACAACCACATTAGGTTTGGGGTTACTGTTCTGCTGAAGCAGCCTCCTGTCCGCTGCTCTCAGCCATTCCGGAAAGTTTGAAACCCCCACGGTACCTAGCAACCTCCTGTGAACTGGAATCTTGAAATCTCCGAGAATTCCCAAAATTTTAGAAACAATGGCCAAACTGTTGCTGGCAAACTCGGTTGAGTTGTTCATCAGATCCTTGACTTCTTCGATGATTGTGGCATTCACTTCTTCAAGGGCATCCAAACAGGTGTCCTGATCAGTAAGTGTGGTGCTCAGCCAAGTCTTGAGGTCATTGATTTTTGTCACCGTCAACAACCTCTCCCCGTCTTTGGCATTCATTGCCGATATAGAGTCGTTGAGCATATCTATCGCATCATCGAATACGGTTTGACAAACACCCAAAGCCTTCTTCACTCCGGGATCTTTAGTACTATTAGACCATTTCTCAGGTAGTAGTGTCGATACCTTCTGTAGAGCATTCAAGGCCACCTGTAAAGAGAGCCGAAATAGGTTTTCCGGATCACTAGTGTTGGAAGTTTTCAGCTCAGAAATGCTAGCGTAACAAGACCCCGGATAATTAGTCACACTACAAATCGCTTTAAGTGACTGAGCAGGGGAGGTTGGAGTTGGAGAGGGAGTAGCATCAGCACCGCCACTGCCACCTTTATTATTTTTGTGCACCAGCGTTCCGACCACCACTCCGACGATAAGTACAGCCAAAACGACTAGAGACACAGCGACGATGATAAGACGCTTGCGGGTTTTTCTTTTGAATGCTTGTTCTTCGAGAGGATCCACCTTGCCATAGCCCTTAAAGGACTTTATGGTATCCATTGGTACTTGCTGATCGGGATCAACTGACCAATTGCAGAATGAGTGTATAGCGGGGGAATGGGGAATGGGGGATGGGTGGAGGAGGAGGAAAGTATGTAAATAAGGTTTTTAATGGGTATCCAATGTTTGGTTGTCTTTGAAAGTAGAAACCTTTATAAAGGGTGGGAAATGAATTGGATCTTTTTTGTTTCCATTTCCAGGATGCTTCAGTTTTAAGATCTAACTTAATAATCTATAATAATATTTCCCCATTATGATTTACGCGCACAGCATTATTATTTCCAAACGCATTTTCATTTTTAGCGTAAAATAAAAAAGTACTAATTCACCAATAAAGAGCTTATGTTATATAATATATATATATATATAAAGTATGTCTGATGTTATAACTTTAATTGTAGTTCTAAATTCTAATAGAATGTAGATGTTAGGTGGGCTTCTTTACGTTGCACAATTTTCTACCATTACTAGTAAATAATATTTAAGGGTGTGTTTGGATAATAATATATAATTTTAAAATAAAATGGGGTCCACAAATTTTATAGTTATGTTTTATAATTGTGTTTTTGGGGGGACAAATTTATCTTGAAAAAAAAAATAATGTCCAAATATGTAGCATTAATTGAGAACAAAAAAAACTTCACTCAACTCTAATTGAATGGAAATCCGAACACATAATTGAGTATAATAATACTCGGTTTATTAACACTAAAATTTTGCATTTTTGAAGTAGCAAATGGTACGGACAAGCTCATAAAGGGGGACAGTTGTCCGGCTACGCACTTTGGGTTGGCAGCATAATATATATATATATATATATGTATGTATATTATATATAAAAAATAAAAAAAAAAAAAGGGGAGGAGGGGGGCGCAAGCTAGGATAATGAAAGAAATACGCGGAACGTTTTTGAAAGCGTTGACCGGCTCCATTTATTTGTCCAGTTGCTCCTTGTCCTTTATTATTATTATTATAATATATTATATTTTTTCAATCCATCTGCTACTGAAAGCCTGAAACTAAGCGCTGCGTCTCTTCAAACGGTTTTATGCTCTACATATCCCTTCTGTTCCCTTTTTTTTTTTTTTTTTTTATAATATAAATCATTCGGGAAAGTCACTTATGCTTTACATGTTGGAATAGAGTATATTTCGTGTGTTCAGTTATTTATTTTAAATGGGAAAACAATTATATTAAAATAATTAATCACTATTGTTAACAGTTAGATTTTTTATTAAAATAAAAATATATATACAACAAAAAATTAAAAATCCCGTTTCGAGTAAGAATCTCTTTGTTTGATTTATCCGACCAAGAGAGAAATTAAGCTACCATTATAATTTTTTTCTTGGTGAAGAATTAATCCTCTCTTTCCTTTTTGCTTTTTCAATTTGTACTTTTACTCTTTTGTTTATTATAATTTTCTTTATTTACTTAATATTTTTGTCTTTTTTTAAAAAAAAATAGATTTCTTCTGATTTTTTTTTATAGATCAAGTCTATTTTTTTTTCTTTAAAAAAAAATATTACACTTTTTATACCCAATTCAGATCTAACTACTTACTTGATATTTATTTTTTTCTTAAACAAGTTTTGGGATTTCTAATGCGTCTCTAAATTTTTGACTTGTTGTCGAAAGTGAAAGATAAAATCAAGTCCTCTTTGTAGATAAAGTTCGTGAATAGTGGTTGGAGTGTTGTAGATTTAGATAAGATGATCGTGTTGTTATTTGTTTTAAATGTATTTTTAATTTTATTTGGCTCACCTAAATTGTTTAGATTAAGTATTTTATCACTACTTATGTTTATTAAGTTGATATTTTCCATTTTCCTTTTACTTATAAATAATACTTATTCATTCACTTGTATAATATATATAATTAATGAAAATTTAAGTAATTATAAAGAAAATTTGGTAAATTTTGTCCCTATTGTTTATGTCTTTATTGTAACTAGTCATTTTTCTTTCTTTTTTTTATTTGAATAATTTGTAGATTTAGTCCTAAACAAATTTATTTTTAGTAATTTTAGTCCCAAAAGTTTTTTTTTTTTTTTTTTTTTTTTTTTTTTTTTTTTTTTTTTTAACTTTTAAGGTCCCAAACTATTTTATAATTGGACAATAAAGTCCTTTTT
>JAXGGT010000027.1:79252-117855 GCA_035583425.1 Marsdenia floribunda | reverse complement strand
ATAATAATTGTGTGTGTAAGAGAATGTTTGTTTTAGGAAATGTGTATAAGAGTGATTTTATTAATAATATGTATTTTTTAAATAATGTGGGTCTATAAATTTTATGGGTGTGTTTTTGGGAGACAAATTTTTTTTTTCAAAAAAAAAATATTGTCTAAATATACGGGTTATTAGAAAATAAATATTTTTCACTCAATTCTAATAAAACGCTTATTTAAATATAGACTTTAATTTTGAAATAGTTGAGTGAAATGCCACTTCAAAATAAATAAATATAAAAATCATTATGCTGACAGCCAAAAGGAAATAAATAAATAAATAAATGTGTGCACCATCACATCAGGTCTTCCATGATTATTTTAATACTGCGTCGATTGCGTTGTCATTATTCCATTGTCGAATAAATAAAGTCAGAAAAAAGAAAAAGAAAGAAGGGTCAAGAGAATGTCCTTGCGGGTAGATCATTTCAAATATTAAACAGCCAACACAATGGGCCTAAAAATATATCTTAAGTAATTTTCAGTATGGTATTACCAACCATAAATTTTTTAATTAATGTCAAAATTTTGGGATCATTACTTAATAATACTTGAAAACTTGAACACACTTAGCGTAAAAAATTAATTTGAATGTAGAAATATTATACATAATTTAAACATAGGGAAAATAGTCGGTTCAATCCCAATACTATTTTCGAATAATCAGTTCAGTCTCTAAACTTTTTTAGCCAAATATCATCCTCAATTTATTTTTGACCTTCTAGGTCCCCCTGCAAGTAAAAAAAAAAAAAAGTTGCCGGTAAAAAAAGGGAAAATAGCCAATTTAGTCCCTAAACTATTTTTGAGTGGCTGGTTTAGTCCCTAAACTTTTTTTTTTTAGTTCTTTTCAGTTTTCAATCAATTTTTAAACTTCCAATGTAGTCCCCCAGCAAGTTTCCAAACAAGTTACATTTAATTTTTTTTTTTTGTTTTTAAATACAAAGATCATAGTGTGATTTTTAATATGTTGAAAATATTTTTAAATTTATTAATATCATAAAAATTAATTATCAATATAATTAAGATATATAATAATTAATATTTGTATGACATCTAATTTTTTAAAATTTTTCACACCATAATAAATATTAGGAAAAATTTCTCTCTTTATTGCACCAATTAATTATTTTGTTATATATTCATTGATTGATAACATAGACATATGATAAAATAATTAATTGGTATAATAAAAAGAAAAAATTTCAATAATATTTATTATGGTGCAAAAAAAATTAAAAATTATATGTAATATAAACATTAATTATATATCTTAATTATATTGATAATTGATTTTTCTAATATTAATAAATTTAAAAATATTTTCAACATATTAAAAAATTCACATTATATTCTTTACATTAAAAAAAAAATAAATACCTATAACTTATTTGAGAACCTATTGAGAGACTATATTGAAAGTTTGAAAATTGATTGAAGATATAATAGAGTTACAAAAAAAAAAAAAAAAAAAAAAAATCTAAGGACTAAATTGGCTGTTCAAAATAGTTTAAGGACTGATCCGACTATTTCTCAAAAAATTTACCTGCAACTTGTTTAGAAACCTGCTAGAGGACTGCATTGGAAGTTTAAAAATTGATTGAGGACTAAATTTGACTAAAAAAAGTTTAGGAATTGAACTGGCTATTCAAAAATAGTACTCTATTTTCCCTTAAAAATATAATGTGCAATAAGGGTTCCACTGGACCATTGGTGTGGTGGTCCAGTGAGTTAGATCTCTAACTTCCACTGAATGGACACGGGTTCGAACCTCACTAAGGACGTAGGATTCGCGCCTTATATAGGCAGTGTATTATGGGATGACGATGGCCGGCCCAGAATATTTGGCTTCGTGAGTTAGCGTTCGAACTGCTGGTGTGTCCAGTAACAACTGTGGTGACTTGATCTGAGCAGCTTTGGGTTACTTGATTTGACCGACTGAAACATTCTACGACGCAGAGAATCCCTTAGTTGGGTTGTCTCCTTTTTAACTATCAAAAAAATGAGGGAAAAAATCCAAAAAGTCAGAAAATATGGGTGTTTTTGGATTGGAAATTTTTTTTGTGAAAACTCATTTTTTTTCAAAAAGAATTAAGTTGATTGCGAATAACGAGGAATAAGGTGGTGCCAATGTAAGATGTTGTCTAATAAGTAAGAGACAAAAATAATATATTTTATTAGTGTAATGATGATTTTTTATTTGAATTATATATATTTATATGTATATATTAAATATTTATAGTAAGTGATTGAATTTTTTATTCATTTTTTTGTCACCTCACTATACATGAACAGTAATATGTCAGATTGGTGTCCAAACAAATACAATTATTTTTTTTGAATTTGAGTGAAATTTTGAAAAAAAAATCTGTCTAAAAAAATCCTAAATCAAACTATAAACACAGACAAACACCGTTCTGACACTTTCTTGGGTCCATTGTCCTGACAGCCCAACATCATGCCGAGATCCAATACGCTTAAGGAATACAGCAATCATATGAGACCCTCGTCAATTTCCAAATTCCCGTCCATCTTAATCATTACCCGTAAATTTTTCATCTGAAATCATTTCATATTATCGACGGCTAGTGATTTAAATCACCGAAAGTATCTTGTTTTAAGTGGGCCCCGCCGAATCTCCCCAGGAGCCAATTCTCCACCCCCACCCCAGCCTCACTCGGTTTCCTCAGTTTCACTTCACTCGCACGTGCCAACAACCCAACCAACTACCCCCCCGAGGTGTTGTTCCCCCCTCTCCTCAGTCCCTCCACCGCTTTTTCACCTGAACTGGAACTCTTCCGCGGAGTTTCCGACTTCCATCGCCACCACCGGCTACTGGTGGATCTAGGACGTAGGAGTTATAATTTTGAAAATTCTCTTTAACTCTTTCTGATAAGAGATAGGGTAGTAATCATGGAGTCGATATTGGCGCGAGCATTGGAGTATACTCTGAAGTATTGGCTCAAGTCATTTTCCAGAGATCAGTTTAAATTGCAGGGTCGGACCGTACAACTTTCTAATTTAGGTAAAGTTTTCCTTTCTTTAGGATCAGCTTTCAATTTTTTTTTTTTTTTTGCTTAATTTAGTCGATTAACGCGTACTCATATGGTAATTTTGCGAATTTGTTAGACATAAATGGAGATGCTTTGCATGCCAGTGTTGGATTTCCACCTGCCTTGAATGTAGCCACTGCGAAAGTTGGAAAATTGGAGATTATTGTAAGAAATTTCTCAACTTTGATAAACCCGATTAAACATAAGGAACAGTGAGGAGGTAGAAGGCAAATTGTCCAATTTAATTTTATTGTAAAAATAACAAGCTAAACCTATAGTGAAGTTCATCTTTTGATTAAGTCTATCATACTGTTAAAGTACTTGTCACCGTGGATTTACATATCCTAGTTGATTCTGATTTTATTATTATTATTTTTCTTCTCTGTCCAATCAATCTTTAACTTTTGAAGCTTCCATCCGTGAGTAATGTGCAAGTAGAGCCAATAGTTGTGCAAGTTGATAGGCTTGACTTGGTTCTGGAGGAGAATGATGATATTGATCCATCTAGGAGCTCAAGCAGGTATTGCATAGCCATGATGAGCTTCGTTAGTTGCTGTATTCCTCTTCGCTTTTCTTTTTCCCCCTCCCATATAATTGTGAAGCTTTGATTGCTCATTCTATTATCTTAATTTACTGCTCCTAGTGCTCAAGCTTCTGCCAGCTCTGCTAAAGGAAGTGGTTATGGACTTGCTGACAAGGTTAGTCTCTATGTTGTGCACTTTTATTTTCTAAATGCAGTGGTCTAGGTCTTCTGGTCTCGTTTTTTTTTTTTTTTTTTTTCCCTCTTTCTTTTCAGTCATAATTCTGGAAGCTTGATATAAACTGAGATGATTTTTCCTTTAGCTCAATTTATGAAAAAAATAAAAAAAGAAGATAATTATGCTTGTAGGACATTGTTATGTTTAACCAAATGGAATTCTTCTTCTTTTTCTTTTTCTTTTTTTTCCCCCTATTTTCCCCTCTGATAGAAACTACTAGGGTATTACCTGTTGGCTGAGCACTATTTTTCCACATTATGCCAAACTAAAACTATATATATCACTTGGATGGTGATTGATGCAAACCCACGAGCCACAGTCTGAGCTAGATATCATGAAATTCCCAAACCACAAGTTGACTTGATCAGCTTCAAAGCCTTGGGCTAAAGGAATTACATACTTGTGGCAAAACCGTGACACTTGTAGGCAAAGCTCTACCAGACCATTGGTGATATCTCTTAAAGCATGATCATCAATCCTTCGCTAGGATTTCTCAACCCACAAAGGAACAAAGGAAACTAAGAAAGAATATTACCAAAGAGAATAAACTCACCTTCTTGTTGAATTGACAATACTTATGTTAAGTGGTTAAATTAAAACCTCTCTCTATTAACTTAAACTTTTAGAATAGATGGTACTTTAATACGTTACATGCTTTTCATATACTTCAAGAAACCAAAATTGACTAAGACTCCATTATGGCAATTTTCTAAAATTGTTAGAAATCAAGACTTTACTAAGACTCAATTTTCTAAAACAATTAGGACCCAAAAGATGAAATAATATAAAGACAATACTAAGTATCTATAATATTCTCATAACTATCTTAAAGATATTTTTGAGAGTATTCCCTAAATGAATTCAGACATCAAAATGAGTCATGGTTTACCTTTTTTAGGTAATTCTTTTGAGGACTTTGGCTCAGGTGGGACCGCTTACCATTGAGCTATCCCTCCTTGTTTATAATGGGTTATTTTGATTCTTGGATTTTTGGACCTTTATGTAACTGGGATTGTATTAGTAATGGTTGGGGAAAAAGTTTGGCTCTTCATGGTTCGATGCTCTCATAGGATAGGACTTGATCTGCATTTTGTCTCCTTCATACAAGCGGTTAATGTTCTAACAATTGAAATACTGAATGTGCATGACCAATTATACCAGTGGAATTAAGGTTCCTAAATTTCAGAGAACTGTTCCCTCAACAGGCAAAATTTCCAGTTTAATTTCATCAACGTCTTTATGATGTGTTTTCAGAAGTTTTTGACCTTTCTTCCTGTTTAACAACCATTGCTCCTTTGTACTGTCCTTCTTTACTATGCAGATTGCAGATGGAATGACATTAGAAGTGGGAACTGTAAATCTTCTACTTGAGACCCATGGCGGCGCTCGCCGGCGGGGGGGAGCTACTTGGTATTCCTCGTTTCCTTATCTTCTTATGAGATTTGGTGTAACATTCAGAAACAATTAATTCCTTTTTGTCAAATTGTTGACACAATTTTCATAAATTTCTTTCTTTAGCTATATCAGATCATGGTCCTGTGTATGTGTTTTTTAGGTATTCTATTTTGTTTTGCTATTTTCTTATTTACAAGAACCACACTGTTCAGCTTTGTAACATTTTATATCAATTTATGTGCACTTTCTGAACTAGGTAGAAAGTGTATTGATGGCATTTCTGTTGTTAGTCCTAGAGGAACTGAGATTCTTTCCTTCTTATTCTCTAGGAATGTAGAGTTTTGGTGTTCCCAAGGTCTTCTAGATTATGATTAATAATCCATCATTTTTTGCTGCATTACTTTCATTGTTTTTGTCCATGTTTTGTTGTTCTTGCAGCTTCTAATTGCTTGCTAGACTACCATTTAGTAGACCTATAGCTGAAGTGATTATTGTTCAAGGATCATTTCACTCTTGATCATCCACCTCTAATGTCAAAGTTTAATTCTTGGTGGTTATGCTTCTTTCACCTGAGTAAATGTTTCAAAACATCGACTTTGTACTCTGTACTGCATTAAGATTTTAATGTTTCTTTAATCTGTTAATTCATTGTTTGATCATCATAGAATATTTGGATATTTCTATCTTAACCAGGGCATCACCAATGGCATCAATAACCATCCGCAACCTTCTGCTCTATACTACAAATGAGAGCTGGCAGGTTATTTTCTGAAGCTGTTTCTGCTTTTAATCGCTCTTATAAAATAGGCTAAAGCCCTTGAATAAGCAATAATGTGTAACAGGTGGTAAATCTTAAAGAAGCAAGGGACTTCTCCAATAATAAAGGATTCATTTATGTTTTCAAGGTACTCCCTTGTTCTCTAGATAATATGTTTATTTCCTGTTTTGTTTGTTTCTAATGGCATGTGTTCTCCTTATTTTGGCTATGCATGTGCATAAACTCATACTTGTCTTAGCGGAAAAAACTTTTTATCATGCTTTACTTGGAAGCTTATATATTTGTGTGCCTTTGAAGAGATAAAGAACTAATTCTTTGTGCATTTTATTTTATTTTTGTCTTTGTCCATAAGATCTTTTATTAAGTTATATCTTTCTTTCTTTTTTTCTTTTTTTTTTTTTTTCTTGTGGTTGCAGAAACTTGAATGGGAATCTCTATCTATTGATCTTCTGCCCCATCCTGATATGTTTTCAGAAGCTCACATAGCAAGCTCCTTTGATGGATCAACCAGGAAAGATGACGACGGTGCAAAACGGAGATTTTTTGGTGGGGAGCGATTTATTGAAGGAATATCTGGAGAGGCTTATGTAATTAGAGCTTCTGTTTGTAACTTCTTTCTTGGGAGCATTATGCTGTTGTATTTGCATTTCTTTAAGTTTCTGTCTGAATAACTTGATAATTATGATCAGATCACAATTCAAAGGACAGAACTAAATGATCCATTAGGGCTTGAAGTCCAGTTACACATTACTGAAGCTGTTTGCCCTGCTTTGAGTGAACCAGGTAAGTAGAAATTTTTTGTCCATTTAGCAGTTTCAAAACTCCCCTAGTTAGCCTCTTTATATGACATTATCACTGAATGTGGTGCTGCTGGCAGGACTGCGAGCTCTTCTCCGTTTCTTCACTGGATTATATGTTTGTTTGAATAGGGGAGATGTGAATCCAAATGCTCAAAAGGTTAGAAGTCTTTGTTTTTGCTGTTTGTATTCTGGGTCTATGATCATTCAGCATCATTCTCTGTAGAATGCTTGCTAGCTTTGTTACTCTTTCAACATCTGGTCATCATTATGTTCCACATTTTTGACTTCATTAACTAAATCTCTCTCCCTCTGTCTGTCACAGCGATCTACAGAAGCAGCAGGAC
Source organism: Marsdenia floribunda (assembly GCA_035583425.1). Taxonomy (NCBI): domain Eukaryota; kingdom Viridiplantae; phylum Streptophyta; class Magnoliopsida; order Gentianales; family Apocynaceae; genus Marsdenia; species Marsdenia floribunda. The sequence continues at coordinate 110,692 of JAXGGT010000027.1, read as the reverse complement.
GTTCTCTCGTCTCAATTATTGTTGATCACATATTTCTCTGCATAAAGGATGCTGGTTAGTTTTGCCTCGTTTAATCATGGATGCAAGTTTTGTTCCAAAGTTTCCTTCCCCTTTTAACTTATCTGATCTAACGATCCCATGTGCTTTCAAGTGCCTCATCCATATAATTATGAATGCTAATGTTTAATTTTTCTTTTTCTTGATACTAGTATTCTGATAACCTAAAGAGATTTGATTTGACTTGCAGAGTTCCAGCTTGAGCTTCTAATGCAGTCACTTCTCTTTTCACGTGTACGTGCCACGTGTGGTTTGATGTAGTTTTGCTATCACCTTTCTTTTCAGGCATGCATTTTATATTGTTTCTTCCCCTTGATGTTTTGATGCTTAGACCAGTTATTACTACTTTTTATGCAGACTAGTGTATCTGATGGAGCAAATACTAAATACTTAACAAGGGTTATGGTTGGTGGATTATTTCTGAGGTAATTTGTGAATTTGTATTCTGAATAAACCTGTTCAATGACCTTCCTGAAAATGGCACAGCTCCTACTGTCCTTGGGAATTTGTTATCATCCCTTCTGCAGTAAAGTTAATATAATGTTAATTATGTTTATGTATTAAGGCTTAATGGAGAACATATAACCAGATTTATGACCACGAGTTGGTGAATGCCTGACGCTGCCTTTTAAAACTTGCAGAACAAAAAAGAGAGACATTCCCTTTTTCCACTTTAAAAATAAATAGGGTGCGCAGAATTAGACTTTACCTATTACACATTAAATATGCTGGTGCTTGTGTGATTTTACACTGATGTGAAAGTGATATAGGCCATCAACTTATTTCTATTTGAATCACGATTCCTACTAACCTGTTCACAAGATGATTTGGACCTTACCTAGTGTAGCCTTTAGGCATTCTCTTTTCTCTTCACTTTGTCTGTGCTGTAATCAAACTAAACCGAACCGAATATGAGATGTTTGAGTTGAGTTTGTTTAATTTTCGAACATGTTGAGTAGGCTCGATTAATGTTTCGAACCTAAAATTTTGTTCAAGTTCGTTTAATTATTTGTTCGGATAGTTCAAAAACTGTTCGTGTTCAGCTCGCTTAACTTTCAAACTAGTTCAAGTTCGAGTTCAAATTATATTTTACAAAAAAATATAAAATATATAAATTTAAATGCTAAAATATTAATATATAATAATGTTGTTATCATATATAAATATAATAATTTGTTCGCAAATGCTTGATCATGTTCGTGAACACTGTTCGAGTTCACTCAAATACGAACTCAAACAATATTCAAGCTTAGAAAAATGTTTGAGTTTGTGTGTTTAATAAACAAATGAGCCTTAATTAAATATAAACACGCTCGAACAAGCTTTGTTCACGAACCATGAGACTTATTAACAGCTCTAGCCGCCTATCATGTCTTACGGAATCTTTGTTCTGTGCAGATCCCGTAGTCCCTAGTATTCCTTTTTATGTCTTCATTAGATGTTTGCTTGATTATTTCTAAATTTACATTCACTAGAAAGGCACTTTGTTCTATATCTTTCCTGGTAATGTCTTTTGAGTTTCTCATCCATATTTAAGATGTGAAATGGCCCATAGATATTAGTATGGTCATTTCTTATGCAACCTTGAACTGGAGAGGCACTTTAGTTTTCTTCTCTCTTTATTTTTTCTTAAAAATTATTTTCGTTGCTTATTTTTGGTGTTTTGTTTTAGTATGAGAATTTCTCAGTACTATTCTTTTGTCCAGATACTCTATATTCTTTTGCCTGTCTTGTACATTTTTCTTTTAAATGTATTACATAATTTGTGTTTGAAATGTAGAGATATGTTTTCACATCCTCCATGCACCTTAGTGCAACCAACAATGCATTCTTCTGGAAGCGATACACTGCAGATTCCAGAATTTGGTACTTTTATTGAATATCTCTCAGCAGAAAGTTTGGTCTAAGTGCAGCTGGAACTCGTGTTACTTGAATTTAATGCTTTCTTTTTGTTTTATAAACAGGCAAAAACTTCTGTCCCCCAATATACCCATTAGGAGATGAGAGGTGGCAATTAAACATTGGCATTCCGCTTATAAGTCTCCATGCTTTTCAGCTCCAGCCCTCTCCAGCCCCACCAAGTTTTGCTTCCAAGACGGTTATTGATTGTCAACCACTTACGGTAACAATCTCTGATTATATTGCCATTTGGCTAGCTACTTGCTCTTACCACTTAATCTTTAACTCCTTTTGTCATTTTTACCAGATATATCTTCAGGAGGAGTCCTGCATGAGAATCTCTTCGTTTCTAGCTGATGGCATTGTTGCTGGTCCTGGTTCTATTTTCTCAGATTTTTCTATTAATTCCTTCACGTTCAATCTCAAAGGCTTAGTTGTCACTGTTCCACTGGAAATCAGGAAATCAGAATATGGAGTCAAATTTGCCACTGGGCCACATGGTTCCTTTGCTGGGGCAACCCTCCATATAGAAAATTTGTTCTTTTCTGAGTCTCCTTCATTGAAACTCAAGCTACTAAAGCTTGAGAAAGATGCAGCATGTTTTTGTCTTTGGGATGGTCAACCTATTGATGCTAGTCAGAAAAAGTGGACAACTGGGGCTTCTCTAATTAGCTTGTGTTTGGATGTCAATAGCGCCTTGAACGGAGTCTCACACGTGTCTTCAGGTTTGTGGCGGTGTGTTGAGTTGAAAGGCACTTGCCTTGAGGCAGCAATGGCAACTGCAGATGGAAGGCCTTTAACCGTGGTTCCACCACCAGGAGGTATTGTGAGAGTTGGAGTTGCTTGTCAGCAATATCTGTCCAACACTTCAGCTGAACAGTTGTTTTTTGTGTTAGATCTCTATTCATATTTTGGGAGGGTAAGTGAAAAAATAGCCATTGTTGGAAAGAACAGCCAGCCTAAGGAAATAAATGAATCTGTGAGTGAATCACTTCTGGAAAATGCTCCTGGTGATACTGCTGTAAGTCTAGCCTTGATGGACCTCAGGCTTAGATTCCTGGAACCTTCTTCTAATGACATTGAGGGACTGCCTTTGGTTCAGTTTGTGGGTGAAGATTTATTCATCAAAGTCAGTCATAGGACCTTGAGTGGTGCCATGGCTATTTCTTCGAGTGTAAGATGGGAGAGTGTTGAGGTTAAGTGTGCAGACACTCAGAGCAACTCATCATTGGAGAATGGTTTAGTGGTGGCATCATCCACTGAACACAATTCTCCAGAAAGGAATGGTTGTCCTGAACTGAGGGCTGTTTTTTGGGTACAAAATAAGAGGATTTATCACAAGAATGGAAATTATGTCTCAGTTCCTCTTTTGGACGTGAGGGTAGAGCATATGATTCCATATGATGTCAAGGATGCTGAGTGTCATAGTTTAAGTGTGTCAGCTTGTGTATCTGGTATTCGTCTTGGGGGTGGCATGACTTATACCGAAGCTTTGCTACACAGGTTTGGAGTTCTTGCGCCAGATGGTGGTCCCGGAGAGGGTCTTAGTAAAGGTTTAGAGCAGCTATCTGCTGGGCCTTTGTCAAAGCTTTTCAAAACATCACCTATTATGGAGGAGCTCCGAGAGAGCAAAAATAGTAAGCTTTTTAATTTTGTATGTCTGTGCCTTTTGTCACCTCCTATGATTCAAAGCGCAGTACTTTTTGAGGTTTCCAAATTTCAACCTTTTATTGATCCCCCTCTGCTTGTGATTCGCATCTTTATCTCTGTCCAGATGGCAAGTTTTTGGATAATAAGGACAGAAGTACCCAGACCTTGGGTGTTCCAGATGATGTCACTGTGTTAATTGAGTTGAAAGACTGGTTATTTGCTCTTGAAGGTCCACAGGAGATCTCTGACAGGTGGAAGTTCAGCCCATCTGAAGATGCTTCCAGGGAGGAGAGGTGCTGGCATACAAGTTTCCAGAATATGATTGTCAAAGCAAACAGTAGCAAGAACTATGCAAATGGTGAACAGAAATACCTTGGTGAACAAAAATATCCCATTGAGTTGGTCACGGTGAGGATCTGCTTCCCTTTTCTATCTTCTTGTGTGCTGGAAGCTATCATGTTGCATGATGGAGATTATTATGGTGGGTCAAAGGATAAAATTTGACTTTCTTGAATACTTTTTGTTGTATTTTTTTTTTTTTTTTCCTCTCTCTAAAGACAATTTAAAACATTTTGGCTAACAATCTATTCTGCAGAGGAAGTACAATAACACTGGCTCCTGGCATCCAGTATTAGCATACTAGGAATTGATTCATTTGTGCCTTGTACCTCTATCTGCAGAGACAGTATGGGTGAACTTGTCTTTTGAGTGATAAAATGCTTTTTCACTTGTGATCTTGTCAGTTCTTGAGTTTTGTCCTTATTCTTTTGAATGGTTCTGGTTCCTGTCCCCTTCAACAAAGCCGACTCATTTGGCTTGCTCCCTTGATAGTCATGTGGAGGATATAATTAATAATGTTTTGATCTATCTCTATTGTCTTGAAAGCTTCTGTCTGTTTACTCTTGAAGCTCTGTTTACTTTTCCAGCTGACCTTACCATATTTGATGATTCTGATGAAAAATTGAAGTTGCAGATTTTGTTCTTTAGTTTTCTGCATAATTGATATTGTACTCCTATATCTTCATGTTCTCTAGAACTGTTCATGATCTCTCTTAGTCATCATATACAAATCCTTTGCAGGTTGGTGTAGAAGGCCTGCAGATCTTAAAGCCTCAAGTTCACAAAACCATTCTGGAAAATGGTGTAGCTGAGAATGGTCATAAACACAATGTGGAGACTCATGGTGTAAATGCTGAAATTGACATAGTAATTTCTCACGATGATGTTGATTTTGCCATGGCCAAATGGGTGATAGGCAACCTCAAGTTCTCTGTAAAGCAGCCGGTATGATTTTATCACTTGCATGTTGTTTGACTTTTGATTCCTGTGTGTAGTAGGTCTTTAAGAAGCTACTTTTTCCTACCAGATTGAGGCAGTTGTAACAAAAGATGAACTGCAATACCTTGTATTTTTATGCAAGTCTGAAGTTGAATCTATGGGGAGGATAGCTGCTGGAATCTTGAGGGTGCTTAAACTTGAAGGATCTATTGGTCCTGCTGCCATCGACCAGCTGAGTAATTTAGGTAATTTCAACAGCTATTTCATTTAAAGGGTTTTGCTTCTCACTTCAGTTCAAATTTGAATCTTGGTATTTTAGAGAATGCAAATATAATAGGACTGGGGCAGTTAAAAAACATAAAGACAGGAGGGGTGAACTTGTATTTTGCTTTTGTATTCTCTCTTCCTCAGGTCCTCCCTTTTTCTGTAGTGGGGAAAATGGGATACTAACATGGGCTTAGAATTCCAAGTAACTGCTGACATTTAATTAGTGTCAACTGCTTAGCAGTTCTGTTCACTATTGTATGATTGAATTGAATTGGTAACGAGGAATAAGTCCTTTTTGGATGAACTTTTGCCAAAATTATGACTTCATGAGATATGATTTTAACTATTTTTTGAGATGAAAATGCAATGTGTTTTTAGCATGTAGGGGCCAGATTGGCGTGAAAACACATCTAATGAATTTGAATGTAACAATAGGAATTTACTCCTTTAAAACACACTAAATTGAAGAGGGAAAGGACACATTTCACCCCGCAAGGTCCTTTTTGTTAATGGAAAATTCTGATATAGATTAAGCCTATGTTAACCTTTTGGTCCTGAGTCATGTCAGCAAAAACAGTGTGCATGATTAGATTCTCCCCTGATTGCAGAGACATTATGATGTACTAAGAAAGTAGCAATAGCTTGCTTGATTAACTCTGGCCAAAATATAATTCATGGTATGAGTTTCTGTACATAAGTGTCTTAGGTGAGGTTGAAGTTGTTTAATAGTCGAATGCTATGAAATTTCAAAATTTCAATGTCGCATCTACCTATTGTAGTCAACCTACTCACTTCTTTGAGGTGTTAAATGATATCTAACTTGGTATTGAATTCAGAATACTTGGAATAACTACTAGTATTATTATTTTTATTTTTTCTCCTCCAGAAACTGACACTCCTTTGAACTCACTCTCTGAAGTTTCACATTTCATTTTCTCAACTTTCTTGTTTGTTATCATACAATATAGTTCTAAAGTTTCTATATTTGGTTACCGGACGTGATATCTTTGCTAATCATGTTGTTGATTTTTCAGGGTGTGAAGGGTTTGACAAAATTTTCACGGAAAAACGCAGCAGGGGTAGCAGCGCCAGCAGTATTGTGCTCAATCCATCCTCCTCTACAACTGGTGGAAGTGGAAATTTAAACTTGGAATCAACACTGACTTCTCTCGATGAAATGGTATGGAAAGCAAAGGCCACATGCACTGCTCTCACTTCTTCACTTGAGAATCCAGAATCATCTCTGGAGAGCCTTGCTAATGTCAAACAACTGAATCAGAAACTCGAGAGCGTGCAGAAGCTACTGGTGCAATTACGGACTCAAATTTAATCAACATATAGTCCTTCACTCCCAAACAACATGAGGCAAAAGCAGTCTCAAGTTATGTAGTTTGGCCATTCATTATTGTGTAAATAATTATCATATACAAACATGTTGAGTGTAAGTACCAGCCAGGCAAATGTATAATAGCAACCATAGTTCCAAAGTGGAAATTTTGTCACACTAGCTTATAGGTATACATAAATATATAAATTTTGAGTAGAAGGGAATGCATTTTCTAAGAATGTTGTGAAGTAAGAATTACAATGATATATTGTACATGCTTGATGACAATTCATTTGAGGTGCATCATTAACGAGTCGAATTTCCTAATCGTAGAGGTGATTGTATTTTCTTTTGCGCTCCAAATAGGCTGGGGATTTAACCAGGATCATAAAAAAAAATAAACAGTCTTAGCAACATCATGACAGTACCTTACTAATAGTTCCAAACATTTCAAGAGTACAAATAAATATGCAAAATTGTCATTGTGGATTTATGTGAGCTTTGTACAACGTTTACCGCTTGGAAAGATCAAGAAATTTCTGTCGAATAGAATAACTACTAAGAAGGTACTACTACTGTACAACAACAATTCTTTGCTGAGACAGGAGGCAGAAAACCAAATTTTGAACGCGATCATGAAGTGGCTACAACATCCCAGCGCCATATGGTCCCGTCCTCACAGCAACTAAGAATGGTGCTGTAGTATTCATACAAAATATTGTCACGCATAGTTTTAATTCAAACACTACATATGCTGAGTAAGTCTTAGGTTTTACCTTCCATCGAAGGACATAGCTGTCTGCCTAATTGCAGATTTTGATTGAACATGTGATAACCTATAAAGGCAGCCATACAGTTAATAAACTAACCTCATATGTGAGACTTATTATTCACACGGCATTTGAATGCAAAAAATTAGGGACTGTAGAAGAAATCAACCAACCTAGCAATGAGTACGGGGGGGCTAGAATGAAGATCCCAAACAAAAATCTTCCCATCCCGATTTCCTGGAAAATCGAATATCATATAAGCTGCAGATTCATCAAGAACTCCACAGGCAAGGATGACTTCAGTGATATATTAAGATTGATAATTTAGATTCTAGGCTGGCACCATATGACTTAGATTCCAGAGGAAATTTGATTAGAAACAGGTTAAGGATCAAAAATTAAGTACAAAATTACATTAGGTTGCGTATTGCAATTAAAATACCTATTGCCACTGCTTTGTATTTGAAATCGCAGGAAAACTTGATAAACCAAATATCACAATCAGGAACTGGATACTTCTGAAGGACGTCAACTGTGCCCTGAAAGAATTGGATACTGCTGCTTATTGACACTGATGTTTTAAAATATTCAGGGCAGTAATAGCGATGGTATAAAATAAAGCTTCCAGTAGAGCTCCTCACCTCACCAGGAGACTGTTCTTTAATTTTAGGTTCCCACAAGACAAGTTCATTGTCAACACTCTGACACACCAGAGAAGGAAAGAATTTATAGTCAGGGAAGTAATGCAGATGTCAAATTGTACAAAAAACCCTGCATGTGCCAGTAAAGGAGTTCCAAGGCCACATATACCAACAAGAATGCCATCTATCTCCTTGATAAAACTTAGGGTTAAGATATATATGTATATATTACAGCAGAATGTGCCGAATAGCAGCTCAGAAGTAAGAAAAATAAATCAATATCCCCCAGCATATTGAATCCAGTTATTGGTCCATAGCACATAAAAGGTGAAGCAGCACTTACATACAAAGTAGTTACATAACTCAATCCATAATTATGCCAGAAATACCCTTTCCTAATAGAGTGAAGTGTGAATTGAACTTGTTGGGTCAACTTCTCAATCCACAAGAAGCCTAGCATATGGAATGCAGAGAGCAAAGTAATAAGCCTCCAAAGGTATCCTATTCCTATTTGTTCTATGTATTTGGAGAGCATGCTGAGGAAAAAAAGGATGATCTCATCTCAATTAGGTAATTTAAGAATTAAGATCATGCAAAACAGTTCTTCTCACTCACCTTAGACAGGATGAAGTCACCAAACCACCTATTGCAGTCAACGTAGTTGGTATGAACTGAAGCTATGAACATCTGACAAACCAAAGAAAATTTTTAGATACAACAATCGAAATTTAAAGGATAAACACAAGGAAACAAAGGGAAAGAACAGTTACTACTGGGAACTGAACATATTTTGTTGGGAACTTGGAAGGATCATCTGTCCAAGTAAATGACTTCTCTACGTATGTCCAAAATTCTGCAGTGAACAAGATAGGGTCAAGAAAGTTCTTAGGTTAACGAACATAGGCTAGTCTCTATATATCCATATGCTGATGTTTCTTCTGGGTTCGGGGTCTCCAAACAAAACTTTTTAGGATAAAGCACAAAATCTAAAGTAGTCCAGTGAGTATTATGGATACAGTTCAAAGGAAATGAAAAGAAAGAATAGAAAGTTATAAGCTAGAAAAAGTGAAAATTTTAACCACAATTCTCATTGCCTTTTCCGTACTCAACCCACTATAAAGAGAGAAGTCAAAGTTTACTTGAAGTGGTTGAAATTTTCTCAATTATCATAGTTCTGCACTTTGAAAGATCCCCATCCAGGGAGAGGAGAGTATTGGATATGATTGATTGATTGATTAATATTAAAAAGGAAAAGAACCCACACATGCAACTATATTGCTATCAAAATTGATTCATCTAATAAAAAAATGGACAAATACATGTCTTTATCTGAAAACATTACTTCTTCAAGTCCACGTAGGATATCTAGAAAATAATCAAAAAAAATGTAGTATGGCACTAGAGGTTAACCTTTCATCGACCAGATCTTAACGTTGTTATCCATTCCACAACTTGCAATGCGATATATGTCTGAAGGGTGGAAATCCTACAACAACAATCATAAATATGAGTTCAAAATTCTTATTCAGGTCTTGAACTTGGATGAATTACACACTAAACTTCGAATAGAATCAGGAAGAACAACTGGAAGGGCAACATCTCATTCATGTGCAAAGAATGAACATACCACACTCAGTACTTCATTTCGGTGACCCCCAGCACCAGCAAAAATCAAAATGCATATTCCTGTATGAACATTCCATAGCCGTACAGATTCATCCTGATACGATCTTTGTTTATTAGCAAAGAAATAGAGAGATAATTGTAAAACAGAAGATATTTTATCTTTTTTCATAATCCCTTTATGGCAAAAGAACATGAAACGATTCACAAAAATCTTTTCTATCTTTCTTCAAGATTAATTCTTCCGAGAAAAAGAACCATTTCTTGCTCCATTTGAGATAAGATAATAATAATAGGGATACTAAACAGATTAATATTCCACTCACTTTGCTTGCAGACACAATAAGTGATGGTTTTAGAGTCTGAGTCCGTATCTCGTTGATTGAGTCCCCATGACCAACAAAACTCTGCAGGATGCAGGAGGTGAGAGAGAGACCGTGTTTAAAAAAATAAATTGCAGACTTATAGAAAGCATATTTTATTCAGGAATTTAAATTGCATTACAAATTGAATATGAAGAAATCATGCAGTCATCATGAATTCATGATAGGAAGGATAAGGACATAAAGAAATACTTGTTTCTTCACATAAAACAAAGCTAAATTAAGCAACAAGTTCATTGAAATTTCATAACAATCAAGAAACCAGCTCCTTCTTAGAAAGGCTAGATCAGAAACTATTAAAATACAGAAACAATGGCGGCAGTCAAGTTTCATGCAAAGGTTACCTTGTGTATCTTCTCATTGCCAGCATCAATAACACGGATGATTCCGTTGATTCCACCAGCCACTACAAATGGTGTCCCATCAATATTGCATGCCCAGGTAACAGTGTAGAATGATTCATCTTTCTGATGGAAAGACCAAAACCCCTCAAGAATAAAGCTCCTTAAATTTATTATTATTATTATTTTTTTTTTTCCCTTTTTTATAATACTAATAACACCAAATTAAAAAGTTCTTACATCTTCATCAATGTAAGACTGCAGAACAGCAATAACCCCACCTTCCAAACATTGGTAAACAGTGACCTAAAAAGAAAAAACAAATAAGAACTCCCAAAATGGACTTCCCAACTAAGACAATTCCTTAACGACCATAAAAAATGGAAAAGGGAAAAAACAACACATAAAATTCCAGTAATCTTGGCACCAAAATTCATTCTTTCCCTTACTAAAACTTTTGCAGATCGTACATGTACATTCATTAAAAATAAATTATTCTCGCAGAAGAAAAGAAAAAATAATTAAAGGAACAACTCGATTGCCTCCGACGGTGGCGAAGACGTTAAAGTAGGTAGAGTCGATGAAGTTGAAGGCAACGGCGTACAGAGGACGTTTGCCTTCTTGGAGTCTATTGGTAACTCTGTACTCTTTCTTCCTCGATGGCGTTAAGGATCCAACCACCGCTTCGCAACCCAGACTCACTTTCGCCATCACTCTCTCTCCCACTCCCCACTTCTACAATGTTTCCATCCCAATTAAATATTTTCTATTTACTCCATCCTCCATACAAATCTTATTAATATTCGGGAAGCAAATTTATTAATTGATTTCTTTTAAAATATATATACATATACATTTCTTAGTTTAATTATCAAAAAAAAAAAAAAAAATATATATATATATATATATACATTTTTTAATTAGGTGGGCTCTACCCATCCTCTCCTTTTTAATTATCAATATATATATTAAATAATTAATAAATTAAACAATAATCAAGAAACATAAACTCAATCCACTTAATTTTTTGTTCAAAAAAATAAAAAATCCACTTAATTTAATATGTCATAAATTTAAAATAAATTAAAAACTACAATTTTTATTTTTTAAATAAATTAACTAATAATTTCTTTTTTGTTAGCAAAATATTAATAAAAATAGTAATAATTGACAAAATTTTTAAATTTTTTTTAATGAAAATATATTTCAACTTTATATGTATATATAAAATAAGTAGTGAACTGTGAATATATATATATTTTTTGGATATTGAACTGTTAATATTAGTTATAGTATTAAGAAATACACATATATATATATATATATATATATTTATGTTTAACTCGGTTTTCTCGCACCTAAACTATATAACTTGTCCACGTTGCCTGAAAGATATTTATACAGAGAAATCCGCCTTATCCTCGAGTTTTCCCGCTTCCACTGCTCGCTGACAATTGGCAATGGCTTCCAGTGTCCTCCGACTCCTTCTCCATGCTCCTCCTCTTCATTCGGCTAATCTCCATCCAGACCGGAACCTTTCTAATCCTCATTCATCTTCATCGATATATTTTTTCAGACGCCGTAAAAAACAATTTTCAGCTAAATGTGTTGCAGACCCAACACCAGAATCTGAATTTCTTGTTCCAGATCCAAGCACAGAGACAACTATCAGTCCTGAAAAGTTTCCCATTGAAAAAAGGAGGAGGTCCGAAATAGTTCGTGATAGAAAGTCAAGGAAAGGTCTCGCGCAACCAGAGCCACCGAACTTCGAGATTGGGTGGAAAAGGACTAAGCCTATACAACTGGAGAAGCCGATAGGGCACGTCATTATGGATTTCCTGGAGAAATTTGAAGGTCTCATGGAGAGGGAATTTGGTTCCACAGCACTGCTTGCTAAAGTTGGAGAGATTGTGGCGGAGAGAGCAAGGGAAGAAGCTGAAGTTTTAAAAGATGATGGCAAAGTGGAGGATAGAATGGTTACCGAACTGTTCAGAGTTTTGAAGCTTATGGAGATGGATCTGGCTATGGTTAAAGCTGCTGTGAAAGAAGACACACTGAATGAGAGGCTTGAACAAGCTAAGGCCCGATGCAGGCAAGCTATTCTAGTTGCTAATTCATTCTGATGCAAATGGTATTGCTTTTGTGAGATTAAACAAAAGGTCTGTGGTTTAATACACCCAAAAGAGGATGATGAAGACTAATACATGCAAAATTTCCAGCCCCTTCGAAAATTTGAAAAAGAATTCCAGCTGAATGCTGATATGATTGTCATGGACACTTCTAATAATTTCAGGCGCAATGCTGCGTTCAATTCCAAAATGGAGATGACGGAATAAAAAAGCAACAGAACATCATGACCACAGAAGTAAATTATTATTCCTGTTTCTTACCCAAACCTACAGCGCCCAAGAATAGACGATATGAAAAATATAGCTTTACAATCTCATTTCCAGTTATCCTACAAGTTAATTTCCTACTCTTCTAAGACGTTCATGAATCTATCCCCCTTTTGCTTTCTTCTTTTTCTCCTTCGTCATCACAAAAGTTTCTTGACATGCATTTATGACGCAGTTAACATGAGGATCATCTTTTGGCATTTCTTTCAGAATACGAGTGGCAGATGTATGATCTCCTAGAGCCAGAAGGGCCTGATACATCCTGTATATGCATTTCAAAGAAAGAAAATGAAATAAATGAGTCCGATCCCACTGATTTTGAGATCTCAAACTTGTACGGTCATATATATAACACATTTACTTGCCCCAGTACATAGTAAAACCGAGGCTGCCACTCTTACTAGATGCAATCCAGGAAAGTGTCCATTACAAAATTTCTAGGACCCACAATGCACAAAAAAGGTAGTAAACAAAAAGAAGGTTAACTCTCAACAAGATTGTCAAATAACTTATCCTAATGATGGGAGACATATTAGTCGAGACTTGATCTCAAGTTCATCCCCCCTTTTTTCCCAAAATAATAATAATACAACCCTGTTTTAAGTTCTATGGTTAATACTTCTGCTATACACAATTTTTATAATGAATAAGCATTCTGCTACTATTGGAAAAATGCAACAATGTGAATTTTATAAACAGCTATTCAGAAAGGAAGGGGGGGGGGAAAAAAAAAGAGAGAGGTGACTAAGCCTACAGACAAATCTTAGTTTTTATTCTGCTCACACAATCAGCTACATTAAAGTGATATCACATTATCTTCCATTCCACAGAACAGGCTATGAACTTCATGTAGAGTACTTAACAAAGAGAAAACATGAACAAGAAGGTAGCATTCATCACCTCAAAAAACTCAAGACATTGTATGGTAGGTCGGCTTCTTGATACTCCTTCCATATTAGAAAACAGGTTCTCAAATCATTAGCATTAACACAAGCAGTAAGAAGAAAATCAAGGACTTTACGAGAAGGGCGAAGACCAAGTTCTTCTTTCATAGCTTTAAGCAGTTCTACACCAAACTGCATATCCGTGGGCTCTTTCTCAGCAATTTGGAAAAACACCTATTACATGATTACCATGATAAGACAGTATAAGCATGAGTCAAGTTACACACTTCGATTATAAAAACATTCAGATCTTCATTTCACAGGGATTTTATAAAAATCCCTAAAGCAGCAAAAAGCAGATCCAGAGAAGGACAAGTGTAGAACCTCATCAAAAAGATTTTCTCCCGCTACTTTATCTATATTGACCTTATCCTTGAGTTGCTTCAGCAAATCAATAGCAGATCTAATTATGAAAAGGATCAATCAGAGGAAGTCAAACAAGTCAAATAATTGAGATTATTCAAAGTAATCAACAACCTTAGATGCTCATGACGAACACAGTATGAAATCACCCGATAGCAACCATCCATCCACAAATCTGGATCATGCAGTTCCCCAAGCAGTTCAAGCAACCTATTCAGTTCTCCTCCAGATTCAATATATTCCTGAATAGCCAATGTGAGTTTGCAATAGAAGTTTGAAAACAGTACAGAGCTCACAAGAAAAGTTGTCAAAGCAAACTTACAATTAGAGAAATAACAGCCTTAGGCTCCAATCTACACCTTTCTTTCTTGATTTCTTGGTATAAATCAAGGGCATCCTTTATTTTCCCATGTGATGCAAGAGCAGAGACTAGTGCACTTTTTATTCCATTCAAGCTCTTTACAGGTACTTGTTCATTCAAAATTACCTGCCAACGAAATGCTTTCAGACAACATAGTAAAGGCTTCCATTTCCATTTTGTTATGCCCAAAGAAAATACAAATTATCAAGAGAATTTGATGAAAAATAAACAGAACCTGGATTTGTGAGATTTAGAAGTGCAAAGAACCTCAGAACATAAAGTATCACTACATACCCAGATAAGTAATGATTCCCAGGATAAGTGGAGACGTGTAGAAATTATCATCCAATATATATAGTCCATGCTTATGGTGAATAATTGACTACCTTTACCTAAGATTTTTTTTTTCTTTCTTTCTTTTTTTTTTTTTGGTCCCACTATCTAAGTAGTCATGCATCTATAATGCCACGTAGTTCTGTTACATCTCTATGAATTACAAGACAGGAACAGTGAGTTGAAAATGAAAGCTGTATTTGGAAGGATTTTTAAAATTTTCGAATTTTGTGTTTACATTGATTTGGATACCGGCTATTGGTTTTTCGATTAGATACATGATTTGATATTTAAGTGGGTCCAATATATTGGATTATTTGATGAAGTCTTTAAAATATAGTCAATACAACAGTAATAGGTGAAGAATTAAAAATACTTAAGCATGTGTATATATTTAACATACAGCCAAGGATCATATGTTGGAATTTTAGAGGCAATATTAAGGAAAAGTTTTGACCGTACTTGGATGGGATATCATTTTTTTTTTTTTTTCTCTTTTAAACTCTTTAACAAATAATTTCTCTGAACAATTTCTACCTCCTAAATTTCTTGATATCCAAATTTAAAATTCTCTCCCAACTCAACATATTGGTCCCATCTATCAGAAAAACTACACTTCTTTTAATATTTTTTAGTTAACTATCAAATGATTTCTTAATATATTTACACATTTTATAATCTTATCAATAATGTCTGGCACAATTTAATTTACATCAGTCATTCAAATACAAAAAACATAAAATTCAATCCAAAGATGTAACTTGATTTTTATTGTCAGAATGAAGAGGAAATTACATTTAAAAAAAAAAAAAAAAAATCAATACAAATATAACATTATTCCTCATGTTGCATGATGAAACAGACAATAGATAGCTCAAACACATTCACTCAGAAGGGCAGGAATATCCACTCAAGGCAGAACACATCAAACAGCAGAAAAGGCAATCAGACGGTTTAGAACAAACACTTTTGGTATTCAAACATATAGCAAGAATGTAAAGTAAGGATAGATGATATTTGTTCTTTACTCCTAAAATTTACTGATATTTGTGGGCCTTAATTGCGACTTAATTTGGGAATATTTATGTTTTTATTGAAAATTCACTATTTTTCATATCTTGTCTCATAGGGTAAAATGATCAATAATGGCAAGAATCCCAAGGAAGGGCAGGAATCTCAAAGAAATTACAGTTAAAAGTGGGGAAGAAACAAGTTGAAGACATTTGGAATAACTCAAGCAGTCTCAATCCAATTAATCAAATCAGGATAAGAATCAAAGATTCTCAAGATATTTTTTTAGTTAGTATTTGATATCAAAGCTCTTGCAACCTCAAGATTTCTCTTTCTTTCTCTAAGGTTTTTAGATGAGAATAAACAATTAATGGCTTATTTTATTGTTACTATGTAGCTAAATCTTTTATAGCACAGGCCTTTCATTAAGGCCAGAACTTGAGAAAATGACAAAAAATTCCACTCAACTATTTCCATTTCTTCAACTGTACCATCAAAATTTCATTCTCATTTTTTTGTCCCTTTACACTACTTTTAATCATGAAAAATATAATTAAACCTTTATTTAATTTTTTTTTTATTGTCACTATTTGCACCATCAACTCTATGCAAATGATGATTTCATTCATCATTTGAGGTGTTTGTAGCGTAAAAGTAACTGCCAAAAAATACTGTAAGGATGAAAAAGGATGAAATAGAAGTTTAATGGTGTTTTTGCATAAATAAAAACAATATAAGGATATAAAATATAAAAATAAAAGTTTAGGAATATTTCTAGAGAAACAAAAATAGTTCAATGGCATTTTGACCTAATGATCCACAAACTTTGATGTATTTCATGGTTGATTAATTTATTTTTATTTATCCCAAATTCTTCTTTATTATTATCACTTGTTCCTAATGCTTGTGATTATTTGCCCAATAATTGCATGAATTCATATACAATCTAAATATCAAAATAAACTACGTTAAATTGGAAAGAGAACAATAACATTTAGTTTAAGAAGTAGATTTGGTTTCTAATCAGAAATCTGTCATGAGTTTAAAGTTATGGAATTCCACATAGCTTTATGTGATTTTAAATCACAAGGAAATTTAATTGATTCATTATGTGAAATCAAGTGCTTTTCACTAACGAATTAAATCTAAGCCTAAAATCAAGGTTGGATCAATAATGCCTTAGTCCATAATCATCATTGATATATATATATATATTATTTTGAATAAATTCTGGTTCTTACTTTAATTTACAATTTGCTTAATTATGTTAGAAACTAGACCCATCAAATAATTTTTGTATAAGTTGATTACAAAAAGTGATTATTTATAGTTAGATAACAAAACTCGTTCGAACATTGCTTTAATTATTTACTTTAGACACTTGTGCACTTGAAGCTCATAAATCAGTTTCTGGGATAAGCATCCAATGAATCCTAGAAGTTGATGGTGAAACAACTATAGCAGGATAAATTGGTGAAAAAATTTTTTAAGGTGTAGAATTGACAATAGATGCCAGATGACCAAAACAATTACCTCCTTAGCCCTTTCCAATTGTCCACATGCTACGTAGGCATTTACGAGAGAGATATAAAATTTCTTTGTGGCTTGAACCCCAGAATCCTTCATCTCATCAATAATCTATGAGTGAAACCAACAAATGAATAACAATTAAAATAATTGACAAAACAGCAGGAAGCCAATCTTAAAAACAGCTGAAACACAATAGCAGGAAACTAATGTTGTTCATAGCATTAATAAACAAAGAATTCATGCATGAAGAAATTAATATAAGAAACCATAAGAGTGGGATCAAATACCTTTCCTTCCCCAAGAATTGCTTTATTAGAAAGAACAAAGTAGATCAGCATTGATAAAAGGAAAAAGAAATTTTTTTTGTCTCAAAGCAAATATTGCAAAGATTTGCATTGGAAAATTCTCTCCCCAGACACAAATAATTACATACATGTCAAGTGGTAATTTAGATTATCAACAGTCTTGGAAGAATCAATATCTGAGCAATAACTCAGACACGTAAAAATGACTATAGATACTGAAGCATCTGCTCACTCTTAGTATTATTAAGGGCAAAATATGTCTTCCTTAATAATAGAAAGCATAAATCTGGAGCACATACCATTATCAGCTTGATGACGCACAACGTACTTTCCTATCTCTTGTCATTTTAACCATAGCATATGAACAATCTTAGCTAGAAGAAAGGAATGATGGACAAGGCGATGAATAAATACTATCAAGCCAAATCAGATATATACACACACGTTTCTGATCTAATGATAGTGAGAACCTTATTTATATCCTCTTCACTGTTGCAGTTCACCAAAAGGTAACTGAAAGTCTGAGAATCTGGCTTAACATCAGCATCTTCCATTTGTTTGAGTGTAGCCAATGCACCACTAATGTTTTTCTGCAGAAAATCAGTAAAAGTGTTAGTCAGGAACAAGTATAATAGACAATCAAGAAAATCCAGAACCCAGACAAAAGCACCATGAAGATTATGTTTTAAGGGAAAGGAAAATCTGTTAACGTACCAACAAATTACAGGAAGTAAACATATTCGCAGCAAATACCATCTACCATTTTGATAATTACTTAAACCAATTTCTTGTACAGTTTCTCATGGATAAAAAGAATCAAAAATTACAGTAGAAAGCAATAAACATGTTTAACTGACTCGCCTCACGGAAATATCCGGCCATTATGGCATTATACATGCTAGCTGTAGGCATCAAATTCAGAGTCTCCAGTTCGCTAATCATGCCATATGCACCTTCAAACTGCCGTATAAAAATAATTACTAAAATCAGAAGGAATATAAATTAAATGGCAGTAACAACAGAAGAAGGGGACTTACATCTTTCATTTTCACATAAAGGGTTATCATAATTGTGAAGGTTTCTGTATTTGGTTTTGGACCATGATGAGATAACATTGAATAAATGCGACGGACCTTGAAATTGAAAAGAGAAAAGTATTAGAAAACCACTGAACTACATAGAAGCATAGCAGAAACTTGGCATCAAATGTAATCTGGTAGTTTGGAGCAGAACGAAAAGACGGGAAACAGATCACTTACTAAATTATATTCACAGCTTTCATCACAGGCATCCAGTAAGGAATGAAATGTATCTAAGGACAAGATAATTCCTGATTCAAGCATCTCAACAATGTCAAGCGCTGCATGTACCTAGGAACAAACAATTTGAAGCGCATCAAGTGTTACACAATCTCCATAAAACCCAACATGAAAGGAAAGATTTTGCAATCAGAGATTCAATAGTCAGGAGACAGGACAGATAAACATCACCCCCCCTTTATTTCTTTTTCTTTTTTTTTTTCTTTTTTTGAGGGAATTGATGCTACTAACTGAAACTATATAAGGACAACTTTTGCATAGATGAAACCCTGCCTTCAATGATTTACAACAATGTTGAATAAGCTTCTCGTATTGCTCACAAGTAGGTCTCAGCTCCAATTCTGCATGCATATTTTTGAATCTCAAAATGACATCTTCAACCTGGCATGCCCAATGTAAGTGTTCTTAGAAGAAAAGCCAAAGAAATGGTAAAAATTAAAACAAAAGATGTATCTGGTGAATAAACGAGTGTTTGCAGCTTGACTCATCTATCCAAATCTATGACAAACAATTTTTAAAAGTAATACCACCATGTTAGAAGCAAGGTACTCAAATGCCTCGAAATAGTCATTGAAAATTCAGTGGGAACAAGCCAATGTTCTCTTATCCTCTCACACTTACATTTTAATATTAATATCGGCAGGGAAGTTCTTGAATTGTAACAGTTTACTAATAGCATAAAGCATTTCCTGATAATAGAAGCATCAGCACTATAAATAGATCATAAATTGTATCACTTTTACACAATGTCATAGCACTGTCTGTTGACAAGAAGATCATTTCTGGCAAAGTTTTAACTTCTTAGACCATCGTTATGGACTGCAATGGAACCCACATCGTAAGAGTTGGAATTCTTTCAATGTCATCTTTTTCACCACACCTGTCATAAGACAATTCTGGAACAAGGAGAAGAAGTTGTAGTTTTCAAGATTAGCAGTGTCATCTATGAATGCAGAAGTTTCACGAACTCATTTAGAAGGTGGAATCAAATATAATACCCAACACTGTTATGTTTGAACTCTTTCATCTTTGAGAACCACAAGTTCTCACCCAACATTTTTCAGCTTTTAACTTGACATAAAATCAAAGACAACAGCATTTTGTCCCTGGTTCCTTTGTTTATTTGGTTATCCATTAGCTAGGTACTACATATTCTTGCTTGTTTAGGGGCTCAAAAGGAGGTTTTAGCAGAAGTCTATGCAAACCAGGCTTAACATAGATTACACTCACTGTGGTTCAAATTCCTTAAAAAAATTTCTGGACTCAAGGAATTTACCAGCAGCACTCATGAGAAGTTCCTCACCGCTAAATTTGACAAGCTAGTCACATAATTGAAGATGAACCTTGATATTTCATCCACTTGAATATCTGCATTTGATTATTAAAAAAGAAAAAGAAAAAGGCTAATTAAAAAAATATATACTTATAGATACCAAGAAATTAGACGCCTCTTAAGCAGTATTAAAAATCAATCGTGAACATAAACAAGAGGACAAAAGAGTTGCAAGAGAAGATTTGATACAAAAGATCTTTGTGTTGGAGATATAAAAGATCCAGAATAAGTGATTTCAGTACATAAATAAGGATTTCTAGTTATCATGAGAAAAGATGGATTAGGAGTTTACCGTTGACCTTTAGATCCAGCAGAAACCTCTGAGCAAACGACTCGAGGCAAAGCTTTCCCAGGGATCTAAACATACTTACTGCATGATTAGCAGATGAAACTTTTGTTATGTCAAAAGTTTCTAACAGCAGTAAGAGCTCTTTTCTCCGATCTCTTTCACAAAAAGCTAACAAATAATTTTCTGCAAAAACAGCAAGGATAATTATGCCTCCAAAGCAAGAATGTTGCACCAGAACGCCTTGGTCCACAATAATTGCATTCAAATTTGCAAGCAGAATATGGCACAAGGTAGAGTAACTAGACACGTAACTCATGTTATGTTGTGATAGATTAAAGGTAAACTTTAGCAACAAATACAAACTAGAATATAAAACTTAACTGAGAAATCTGAGAAATTTAGGTAATAAGTTCAAACTATTTAGAAAAAGTCTCTCCCTTTTCCCTGGTTTCAAATCCACCAGCAGAAGAGGAAAAGGAAAGAAAAATGGAAATAATGTGTCCAATATATGTCCATTACAAGTTCATCCTATGAGAAAGAATGGGAAAGAAGCGAAAATGAAATGTTACAAATGCAGATAGAAGAAAAATGAAAGAACAATGGCACTTTAGGACAAATATAAAAATAACATTCCTACCGAACAAGGAAGAAGCAATAGAAGCAAACTAATTCCAGAAGTGAATCCCAACAAAGTTCTTAAGTGAGATATAACAATGCATCGATAAGATTTCAGAATGTTATCGGGGAAAAAAATTAAATGTACGAGAAAATGAATCGAACTGAAAAAGGAAATGCATTGCCTATCTCAAATAAATTACAAACCTTGAATGTAGGACTTATCTGCACCCTCATATATTGCAAGATTATAACAAAGCTCTTGTATTTTGTTTTCATCATTGACACTAATCCATAGAAGCATCTCATAGAAAGGTAATCTCTGATGGGAATTTTCATCTTTGATAAGTCCACAAAAGAACTGAAATTCTTGAACCAAGCCTTTATCAATGAGGTACATAAGAAACGGTCCATAGGTTTCTTCTGTTATTGCGAAACCTTGTTCCTTAATTGATTCCAAAATCTTGTAAGCTTTAGCAATCTGCAGTAGGGAGACCTCCTCATCATCGGTATTCCTGGCCATCTCTAAGCATAGAAGTATTAAAGCATTAAATTCCTTTGGACCAGTTACTCGCCCCAATTTACCAAAAACCTGAATGGTTGCATCAGGCCCCAACTTCTCCCCGCACAAGCTGACCAGCCGATCAAAGCGTTTATTTTGACTATCCTTAAAGATGAAATTTTGCTTCCGTTCGCGGGAAATTTCTTTCCTACGCGATGACACATGGTTATTCAACTTTTTTGAGAACCATGGTATGTCGAGGACACTTTCCAAATGGCTGTCTTCAACACTTCCCAAGTCATGTGGGTCAGAAATTTTATCATCTGCATCATTGAAAAAGTACATAATTTAGTTGGACAACAAAATTGAAGACTATAGTCACGATGGTTCAAAAGCAAATTTAGTAGCTGAGTTTTACTAATAATATTAGTTTCAAACCCAAGAATAGTAAAAAAAGCATCCACTCCTAAATATTTCGGCCTTGTCTCATGTAATAGCAATAGAATTATAGTCTTAGATATTAATATAACATTTTAAAAGAAAAATGTACTAGTAACACAAACGATACATACTGAGAAGTATATCAATATCTGAACCAATCAAATTCTTTAATGAAAATTTACTAAATAAACTGATAATGTAGATCTATGCAACTATCTATAAACTGCATAAACTTTTCCTTCCTCACATCCTCGGTAAATAACCAAAAATAGAGTATAAGGTGTGCCAAAGTACTCAAACAATCACTTAGAAGAAAAAACAAAAATAAACGCAAAATTATTAGTATTCCACACCATTTAATAACGAAGATATCTCCCCCAATAGCTGCTTTGATGATTCCTCTGCTGGCAGTAAAAAAATAAATATATAAATAAATAAAAATAAAAACTCAAATACTTCAAACGCGTCTAAATTGAATCAACAAATTAATTAAACACGACAAAAAACTATTAAATGGACTGATACATCAAACAGTAACTTAAAAGTATACAAAACGAGTGGGCTTTCTTTATTTGAAAAAAATAAGTGCAATACCAGATTTGACGAGAGAATGAAGCTTCAAGTTAGCAGTGGAGATGTCACCGGAAGGGAAAGCAGAGTAAGAAGAAGAATGAGGCTTAGATTTTGGTGACTCGATATTGAGTAAATTTTGGCGGAAGGTACCGGAGGTAGTAGTGACGTCGACTCCGGAAAGGTAGAGTTTCAGGGGAGAGTCGAAGTCGGTGGCTGCGCGACTTTTCCTTTTGGGTTTCGAGGCGGAGCGGAAGAGTGAGCTTAGCTTTTTGATGCTGGAGGCTGGCATGGGGACTTTAGCGACCGAAGCATCACCACACAGACCTGCACTTGAAAGCTGAAACCCCAGTAGGAAGACGGTTGAATGCAGGAGTTTTTGTAATTTTTTTTTTTTTAAGGTACTTTCTAAACTAGCAAGGTCTCAATTATTATTTAAAAAAAAAAAAAATTTAATGTCTATTTTACCCAAATAAACTTTCAATTAAAAAAATATAAATAATAAATTTAAATTTTTTAATAATATAAATTTTTTTTATAACAAAAATATATTGTTTTAAAAGTCATTTAAATCATCATAATTTATTAATAATATATTATTATTAATTATTCAAATAAAATTTTAAAATATAATATATTAAACAATAAAAGATAATTCAATGAATATAAACTTAATTTATTAGCATCATAAGTTCAAATTAAAAAATTTGAAATTAATATATATATAATGTATTATAACATTACATGTATTTTAGCTTTTTATGCTATCTTTGTTTTATTCTCAATAAAATATCATTCTTGTTGAGTTTCACACAATTTGTGTGCTCTATTTATATGTTTAAAATTACAAATAATGCAACTATTAATTTTATACACCTATATATATCATCATATTGATTAAATAAATTATATTTAAAATTATTACATTAATTGAATGGTTATATTGGATCCAGAACTAATTCAAATTCGAAAATTTTGGGTATATTTGAATAAGCTTTATATTGGAAAAAAAAATAATTTATTTGAGATAAATTTCCATTCAAAATGAATGTTGTCTGCTATTTTTTATTTTTTTAATTGAATTTTATGTTGAAAAAAGTAGAGGTTAAATATATAGGTTTTATAAATATAATGAATGTTTATTTTGATAAAAGTGTATAAGAGTGATTTTATTAATATTATGTATTTTTTAAGGGTGTGTTTGGATTTCCACTCAATTGAGTGAATTTTTTTGGTTCCCCAATTATCCAACATATTTGGACATCATTTTTTTTTCCAAAATAAATTTGCCCTCCTAAAAACACACCTATAAAACACAATTATGAAATTTGTGGACCCTACCTTATTGAAAAAATAGATATTATTAATAAAATAACTCTTACACACTTTTCTCAAAATAAACATTTTCTTACACACATAATCATTACACCTATAAAATATATATATTTAACCTTCATTTTTTCCAACATAAAATTCAATTAAAAAATTACGGACAAGATTTGATTTGAATGAAAGTTTGCCTCAAAAATACAAATTTTCAAATGTAGTGGAAATCCAAACACACCCTAAATAAGATGGAGTTCACAAATTTTTATAGGTTTATTTTTAGGGGACAAATTTTTTTCAAAAAAAATATTATCCAAATATACTGACTGTTGATTAGTTATTGAAAAACAAGCATTCGGCATTCAAATCTAATAAAACGTTTATCTAAATATAACTTGACTTTCATTTGGGATATCCAAAGCCTCGAATTTATTCACAAGCCTAATCGCTATGGTTTGGTTTGGTCGCGGACCCGTTTCTTGTTTTCATTTTTCTGACTTTTTTTTTTTGGTTCGAAAAAACTCCACTTTGAATTGGGCAGGGGTGGAGTTTTGGACTTCCAACCATGACAAGTGAGTCCATTTTCGTAACCTGAGGAAGCTTGATTATTTCGAAACCCAATTTTGAAACAAGGCCTATCTATATCTGGCCCACAGTTTGATTACCGCCTGTTATTTATCGGAACAATAACAATAAGTCTCCCATTCACATTCATAAATCGTATGTCCGAGCGATTAAGAATAATATTTTGATACACATGGATGGAAGTTATGGTTGGATTTTAAGAACTTAAAACCTAAGTCTAAGATTTAGTGAATAAATGTCCTTTTTGTGAATATTATATATATTTACTGTAAACCCATATATGAATCAAAGTAAAACCCTTCTTTCAACAAGAGTTAAACTTTAGTGACTTTTAGATATCAAATGATCTAACAAAAGGAAAAAAAAAAAAAAAGTTTAAAAGGTTTAACCATGGAAGAAATCTTTAACGTCTTAAAAATTCCAAAGCGAATGCATCTTGAACCTTGATGTTCTTCTCCAGCTTATGGGAAAGGAAAGCTTTCGCAATTAGATAGATTAACAGCTGTGGTTCTTGCTATAGAGAGAGACAGAGAGAGAGGGGGAGAGAAATTACCTTTCAGTTGGCACGGCACACTCTTCCGACACAGCAGCGCACATGTTTAGGTCATTGCTTTCGCAACGTAACTGTTATTTATCACACACATATATACATATATATATATCTGTATATATATTAAAGAAGTATGAATAGCCCCTCTCTAAAACAGAGAAAGACTATCGGTTATGTTGGATTACCATTTGGTGCTCGATAAAAATCAATTCGTCACACCGACTCGGACCGCACCAATATATTTTGGTATCATGGATGATGATGGATGGCCTGTGGTGGGTAAATAGAGAAACCCCCTTATCTATCCATCCTATCATCCCATCTTTTTATGAATCAAACTTCAATGGATCTTCTTCAGCTCCATATATCTCCCCTCTCTGGTTTTGCAAGAGTTTTTCCACTCACTTCCTTGCTACATCAATTAATCTCAATCACCATTAACAACACTTGCTCCCCAGTTTGGGGGGGAGTTGAAAGTAGTGTCACTCATTAATGATGGATTACTACAGAAACTCCTTGTGGTAATTAGTTTTGGCCAACACATCATAGTGCAACCTCAGAGCTCTTCTCTCAACTGTTCATAGGGTATTACTATTACTACTGACTGACTGACCGACCGACTTTCGCCCCGCTCATTCTGAAAAGAGCCAACTCATAATAAAACACTCTTAGTAGGATTGGACCTGGAAATTTGAATCATCATCTTCAGCCATTGGCATTCCTTTGTCTCATTATTGTATAACTGACAAATTTACTATAACAAGGAATTCCCCCTTATCGGTATTCCTCTCTGCAGACGCAGCCCAATCACCACTACACCTCTCTTGCCTCGACCTGGACACCACTACTCAGCTGTAAAGCCCACCAAGCACTCACTCTACGTGTCCAAGTGCATACATCAGAAACAAGGGATACCACCCCCAATAAAAGCAACCTCCGAGTAACAGAGCTAATCAACTCCTCCCAGTACCATCCATTATCATTAACTGCTTTCTATTTGTTTCGCTTCATTAACTAAGATCATCACTATTTACTCCATCTTTTCATGGAACCCCACTGCCCTAACCTAGAAATTCTACCGGAAAGACAACTCCCAATCACTCCTTATATTGTAGGAAATAAGCCAACAAAAAGCTCAAAATTTGACACTGGAAAAAAATAATAATAATAATAACTGATAAAGGAAAAGGCATGATAGACAAGCACTTATCTCACTGTGAAAGTTGAAAAAAGAGGAAATATTGTCACATGTCAGGATGCAAACGTGTTTTACCTCTTTTTCACTATTATTGGAATTGTCCAACCTTGAAAGACGAAGTAGATGAATGAATGAAAAAAGGAAAGGAAAAAATAATAATAATAATAAAAGAAAGATCTTCTGAAAAGATTTAAACAAAATCTACCCACAACAAACAATTCTCCAGCTAATCTTAGGCTACTCTAAAAAACATGGCCGACTTAGCTACAGCTTTAAGATGGGAACCTAATTGTCTTGTGTACATAAAATTGCCTTTATTTATCATCAAGTTTTATATTGTAGTATTTATGGAAAAGCCAATTTAGAGATAACAAATCCAACATTCAAATCATTACAAGATAAGATTCCAGAACAGAATATGTGCTGCTTTCTTGCATTGTTCACATTATTATCCATTTTTCGCGATAAAGAAAGAAAGAAAGAAAGAAATACAGGGTGGGATGCATGAAACTAATAATGCAGGTGGTACTGGGCATCCATCTGAGCTGGGTACAAACTAATGTCACTCTCCCTTTCTCCTCAAATTTCATAGCAAAACAGGGAAATTTGTAAAACCAAAAAGTCGGAGCCAATCTTCAAAGAAAGTGTTTCCTTTTCTGGTTAATCGATAATGGAACGATGATGTTTGATTGATTTGGTAACCTTAACCTTTCAAATTTAACCTCCACAACCTTTCTCCTAAAACCTACATCATCCCACCCATTCACATAATTTTTTTTTTTTTTCTTTTCCATTTCATTGAAATAAAATTACACAATAAACAGCATCAAATTTAATAAGAAAGGAAAAAGGGGTGGATTGAAATTCCTTCTTTTTTTCGAGAGTAGAGAATTTAAAAAAAAAAAAAAAAAAAAAAATCACGCAGAAGACAAATGAGGCCGTGGAGGCAATAATTGGTGTGTCTGATGATGCACCTGATTCTGATTGTTGCTAGAGCTGGTAGAAGAGCTTGGAGAGCTATACTGCATGATGAAAGGGTGTTGCAACAACTCCTGCGCAGCCCATCTCTTGCGGGGATCCCTCTGGAGACAGCAAGCAATGAAATTTCTAAACTCCGGCGAAGCGGTGGGAGGTGCCTCCGGCGGCTCCGACATGCAAATGGCACACATAAGACTGGCCCAATCCCCTTGCCTCCCGACAGAAAAAGGAAATCTCCCCAAGTAAAATTCCAGTATACTGACACCCAAACTCCATATATCCCCAGCGTACCCGTTGTACTTTCCGTGATTCAGATCTGTGTTGATTCTTTCGGGGCTCATATAGGCAATAGTGCCCACAGAGGAATTGCAAGGATCCATTGTCTGATCCAAGATTCTGGAGACCCCAAAATCAGCAATTTTTGCTATCCCCTGAGAGTTGATCAATAAATTGGAGGGTTTGATGTCCCTGTGAACGATCTTACGCCTGTGGAGATAGAATAAGCCGGAGAGAATCTGTCGGGTGATTCTGGAAAGAGAGGGCTCATGGGGGATGTGAATCCCTTCAAGAGAGCCCTTGTCCATATACTCGAGGAGAATTTGGATTTCACCGTTGCGGTCCTCCATTTCGTGACAACTGACGACGTTGTGGTTGTCGACACCGCGGAGGATCTCGATCTCGCGGCAGATCTGGAGTCTGGTGGAGTCGTCGTGGTGGCCATAGATAACTTTGAGGGCGAAGAGTCTGCCAGTGGGACGGTGAATGACCTTGTAGACGGTGCCACCACTACCACTGCCGATTCGATTGATACGCTCCAACTCGGTGAAGTTAAGTTGCTTACCTGGTGGTTGTGCAGATGAGAAGGAAGGTGCCGAAGAAGACAAGGAAGAGGGCGCGGATGTGGGTGGCAGAGGAAGAGGGACTGCTCGGGCGGGGTCTCGCTGAGGAAGCGGTAAGGTAAGGTCGGGGCGTCGCCGAGGACCTTTCCGGTTAGAGGGTGAAGAAGAGGATGAGGCAGCAGCACCAGGCGGTGGTGTTTGAACAGGTCGCATGGTCGACTGATTGATTGATTGATTGATAAAATTCCTAAAAGAAAAACAACAACAACAAGAAGAAGAAACCAAACAAACAACTTGTGTGCTCTCTCTTCTTTGATTGCCTTCCTCACCTTTTTCTTTTTGTATCGAATGGAAAATCACACCCAAATAAAAAAAAAATAATAATAATAATAGGAAGTCGGGAAGAGGAGACGATGCTAATTGATACCAAGAATCGAAAAGAGAAGTGAAGAGAATCGGGAAGAGGGAATTGATTTCCTCTTCTTCCAAAAGGAACCAGAAATCAACCCCATGGAAAGGGAGATGAAGGTCTACTTCTTCGAATGGAGAAGAAAATGCAACGCTAATTGATATGATAAACGGGGAGAGAGAGAGAGAGAGAGAGAGAAGTTTCTCGGAAGAGGAGAAAGAGCAGGAAATGAGGACTCAGCAAGAGATTTCTCTGATTTGTGTGAAAGAGAAAGCTAAAAGAGAAACATTCATCAAAAAAAAAAAAAAAAAAAAAGGAAAAGGAAAAGGAAATTAATAATAATAATAAAATGAAAATGGAGGGAGAAAATAAATAAATGAATAATTCTTTATTTCTAAAAAATCATATTATTATTATTATTGGATACGAAGTATTTTTTTTTTTTTATGACAAATAATAAAATATGGAAAGAATATTTTTTGAAATGAAATAAAATCTTAATAAATGACAATTAAAAACGACTTATTGAATTTTATTTTATGTTTTTATAGATTTTATTATTTATATTTAATGTTAGAATCGACGAGTATTTGATTCTTTTATTTATTTATTTATTTTTTGTTTAAAGAAAAAAAAAAAAAAAAAAAAGCTGAGTTGACGCGAGAAAAGCTATTTAATGTCTCGGAATAGCTTAAATTTGGCACTCAAACTATTTTTATGATTACATTAAAAAAAAAAAACTATTTTTATGATATCTAAATAAATATACGAAATTTCATAATATATATATATATTGACTGCTTGCATAAAATTTTTTTTTTTTTTTTTAAATGAACCTACTACTAACTATTCATGCCTTCTTGATGATTGTTTGCCTAATAAATGCACAAAAAATTAACTTTTATAAATTAAAATAAAATGACCATATTTGACAAAATAAATAAATTAGGAAAGTTCTCAATCTATGTTGTTATAATAAATTAAATGTGTCTATATACATATAATTATATTGTGTTTTAAAAACAAAATGTATTTACGTTTTTTTGGTAATTAAATGTATTTATGTGTTGATGTATATAAATATCTTTAGTATATAAAATTTTAAGATGCAAAATAAATAACATATTTGACATGTCTTGTTACTTTTAGTAACAAAATTATATGTATGTATTTTATTCCTTAATGGGCAAAAAGGCCATGATTTAAATGTTGGCCTTTCTTTTACTTTTTTGCCCCCACTATGTACGAACATTAGATTTAATGAAAATTTGACATTAATTTTATTTTGATAAAACAAATTTAAAATTATTTAAACAAAAAAAAAAAAAAATTATTTACAAATATGTATTCCATAATTCGTTTTGGGAAAATAAATATAATTTAAAAATTAAAAAATTTTCAAATATATATATTAATACAATAATATAAATAATATTACTAATTATCTAAATATCGTAATTGATGAAAAAAAAAAAAAAAAAAAAAAGAACAATATTGCTAAAAAGAGAAATGGAAATAGTGAGGATTTTGGAGTGTTTTGGAACACAAGAAACAGGCAATAGTACAAATATTTGTCTGTCTCCCATTAAAATAGAAACTTGTAAACATACATTTATTTATTTATTCATGGGTAATTATTATTGATATTTGATATTTAAATCATAAAATGAATTATATCTTTTATTTTCATGATATTTATATAAAAAGAGATGATCAAATTACATTAATTTGACGATAAACAAATTTACTTATGTAAATAAATACACATTTTCAAATTTTATTGGTTAAAATTTATTGTCATATATACTATAAAATTATAAATAATTAAATGGCACGTTTATTCATCATTTAATTCAATGTATATATATTTAATGTCTATAATTACAATTTATTTTATTAATATTAATCATAATTTTTCTCTTTAATGGTCCACGATGAATCACTTTAAACATGTTCGCCACTCGCCAGGATGTTATTTATGATGTAATATAATTTCGATGATAATAATAATTAAATATTTAGTTATTCTTAATTAAAATATTAATTGAATATTATGAAAGAAGAAGAACCAAAAAAAGAAAAAAAAAAGGTCAAGTAGGAAAGTAAATACTCGATATATCCAAAATCGAGAAATGTTGCTATCAAAAGGATGGGGGGAATCAGGAAAAGGTGGAAGAGAAGCATGACGCGGGTTGGGGGGAGCGTGAAACATAACTACCAATGATAACGGAGCAGACAATGGTCCACTGGGTCAGGGAGCTGACAGAGTTCGTCCTCGTGTCTGTGCGTGATTAGATTTAATGTGTGTTTGCCTCTGTTTACTTTTTACTTATTTTTAATAAAAACACGTATAATTTATAATAAAATTCCCAATGAATAATAATAATAAGTCATTTATTTATTACAAAATCGTCGAGACACTGCAGTATTATTGTTATTATTTTAAGAACATTATGTGTGATTTTTTTAAAAAAATATAAATTTTAAATATTATGTATAAGATCTGATTTTAATTTATAATTATTACAAATTAAATTGACATAGGCTGTAATAAAAT
Source organism: Marsdenia floribunda (assembly GCA_035583425.1). NCBI lineage: Eukaryota > Viridiplantae > Streptophyta > Magnoliopsida > Gentianales > Apocynaceae > Marsdenia > Marsdenia floribunda. The sequence goes on along the minus strand of JAXGGT010000027.1, from coordinate 79,702 downwards.
GGATTGTGTTTTATTACTTGTTTATTTTATTTTATGTGGGTGGACTTTCCTTTTGTTTTTTTCACACCATGCATTTCGACAATCAAGTCCAGTCCGTACATGAAACGAGAGAACAACCACAAAGAATATTTATCCTTTTTTTTTTTTTTTTTGTTTTATAATTATTTATCTTATACATATATATGTATATATATATATATCCTCTATGAATAGTTTTATGCACCATAAAAATTAAATAGCAATATATCTATTATATAAAATTGTAAGACTTTCTTTTAAATTTTTTTTTTTTTTTTCCTTTCAATGGCAATCTTGCTTTTTTCTTTTTTTTTTTTTTATTTTAACTTTTTAACTTTTATTATCTTTTTATTTTTAATTTTAGCTTTATATATTTATCTTCCCAATTTTGTTAGATTTATATGACTTTATAGTTTAACTTTTTTTTTTTTA